>CM066167.1:25935000-26432500 GCA_033629205.1 Lithocarpus polystachyus | reverse complement strand
GCAATATTCCAATATTATCTGTTGGGTCTCAAAGCGAGTCGATTGAGGTTCGCATCACCCCTTATGATGAATTAACCAATTAATTAACCAAGTGAATTAATTAGGTTCAATTACATGCAATGAGTGTGGTAGCACAAACAAATCACCAATTAAACTAAGTATGCAGCGGAAATTAAATTGACATGGTGATTTGTTTATGAATGGGAAAAACCTACATGGCAAAAACCCCACCGGGTGATTTTAAGGTCACCACTCTCGAAATTTCACTATTATCACAACAAGTGGTTACAAGTAAAGGAATCCTAGTACCTTATACCAACCTATAGTTAAACCCTTACCCCAATATCCAATTGGACTTGTTCAGTGTGACAATTTCTCCTTTTGATGCACGGCTCCTAAGTACGTGACTAACCAATTGTGCAGATCCTAGTACGAAACTTCAATCACTAACTAGAGAGTTGTTGGCTGCAAAGTTCTTCAGTTCATCACACGATGAAGATCTAGAAGATGCTCGGTCACAAAACCCTACGGTGTACAAACACAACAACTTCTTCACAAGAAAGATGAACTAAGGCAAAACTAGGTTTCCGGTTACACTTGTGGAATTATGCTCTTGTGCAATTGTGCTCTTTTCTGTGCAACCTACTACGGCCCTTAAAACAATCCTTTTATATGTCTAGGGTTATGAGAAAAGAAGGCCCAAAGACACTTCAACGGATCCCAAGAAAACAAAACAAAAAATCTGTTTTTCTTAAACCTCGACAGATAGCATCTGTCGAGAAGCTGTCGAGCAGCTGTCGAGCCACGGGGCTGGAATAGCTTCTTGAGCTCGATAGATGCTAGATGTTGAGCTTTAATGACAGACACTTTCTTGGCTTGAATCTTGGACAGACTTGCATGGCTTTAACACTTGATCTTGAAACAAGGTTTCTTAAAGTATTAAACACATCCTATATTTACCAAATTACAAGTAAAGTGCATTTTGTCAAAGGATTAGCCAATTATATAAGTGAAACACATATGTCCTAAAAATCTCCCCCTTTGGCAATCCGTGACAAAACCACAATAAACAAATGAACATATGAGAGAAGTCATAAATCACTCAACTCATATTCACTTGTTGAATACAATAAAATCTATCTTAACACAAACTCTTGAAAAACTTTACAAGAAGAGAGTTTATGGCAAGTAGACTTTGACAACCTATATTTCTGAAACACTTAAACAAAACTTATCAAGGCATCTTAGTGTGAAACAGAAATAATAGATTGCATACACGTTATAAGAAGCATGTGCATAAAGAGAGAAAAAAAACAGCACATGTAAGGGTAGGTGAAAGAAACATACATCAACATATAAAGAAAATGAGTACAATGTATGTCAATAATGGTCACAAGACCTAAAGTACAAGAGAAATGTATCTCTAAAAGAAAGAAAAGAAAAAGATACAAGAAATCCTCGCTAAATCCCTTAAGATATCAACATTCCCCCTAACAAAATGGTCCTATACTAACTCTCCCCCTATGTATGACTACTCTCATACCAAAACTACTCCCCCTTTTTGTCATGAGTGACAAAGGGAAGAGTGTCACACATTTCATCGGAAGAGCTAGCATCTCCATCATCATCATCATCGGAAGCATCAACATCATCACCAGCATCAGAAGCATCAGAATCCACTAGAGAAGTGAAGTCACCCATGACCGCCTGCTGCCGTGCGATACGCCCGACACGAACGTTCACCTGATACAACTCCATAGAGAGTGTATCAAGGTGAGCATACATGTGCTGAAGTTGCGCCATGATGTCTCCGAGAGTCACATCGCACATAGAAGAGGAGGGAGCGGATGTGGATGGAGTAGAATGAGATAGAGGAGTTGCTGACCCAGTTTGTCACGACCGAAACTGCGCCTCGCTACGTTTGACAGTAACGGCATCTATGGCACACATGATAGAGAAATTGTCAGACAAGGGGAAAGGAATAGAAAAATGGCTCAAAATCCACATGATAGCTGAAGGGAAAATGAGCTTATTACGGGTAGCCGTATCCTTATAGACATCTAAAATGGAAAGAATAAAATGTGAGGAAAAATCTATAGTGAGGTGCTCTAGAAGGGATAACAAAAATCGAGTACGAGGCTCTGTGATAGAGTTGTAGTGAGAAAGTGGGTGCAAAACAATAGTCATCACCATGTTCAAGAATCTAGGACCTTTAGCAAAAGGCCTACATGATGTGAACTGACGCTCACCCCAATCAGAAGGGCGCTAACAGAAAGCAAAGATCATCTCGTCCTTGGACACAGTCCTCAGACGCTCATAACTGGGGTAGTCAAGATGCTCTACCCTTTAGACACAGAGCACATCATATACCAACTCCAGTGTGACCAATATGCGTGTACCTTGAACACGAGTATAAAAGAGAGGTACTGAAAAATCAAATCAATGCATGTTGGAGTAAAACTCCTGAATTAGCACAGATGCACATGTGACCGGGACATCACGCAGTGACTCCCAACCCCGACTGTGAATGACATCGAGTAGGTCAGTGTTGGCGAAGTCTGCCAAAATAACTCGGTGTTCCGAATGAACACCTCATTTAGAGAAGTTCTCCGAGAAGTCCTTTTGGGCTTCCTTATCATGGAACCGAATAGAGGAGGGGGTAGGGTCGGTAGAAGTGGATGCCCCAAAACGAAGAGGGTTTTGGGACAGAACAGAATTACATTTGGGTGCCATAGACATGACTAACGTAAACGAAAAGAGAGAGAGAGAGAGAGAGAGAGAGAGAGAGAGAGAGAGAGAGAGAGAGAGAAAGAAAGAGAGAGAGAGAGAGAGAGAGAGAGACAATCAGAAAAGTCCCAAATACAAATCAAATATCAAGATATATAGAAGAGTAATAACCTATGCATCGGAATGCATGAACATGTGACATGCAACATAAAAGCATCATGGGCTCAGCCCAATCTAATCCTAACAACACATAATCAAGTTGCACACATCTAAATGCATGATAATACTGTTATAATGCTTATGTGATGCAATGTATGAGATGCACACATGTATGAGATGCATAATTTCATCCAGAACACCTTGAAGATGCATAGTCATCTTGAATGTTGTAATGTGATCGCAAGGATCATGCGTCCCATCATAAGAGTCCAGAGTAGGCATCTTAAACTTGGATGGCAAGGGATGGCTTGTGATGGACGCAATAAAGGGGGAAGCAGTCCTGTGGACGAGATCGTCTTCATGGTTCGCTCTTCTCATGGAATCTTTCATCTCTTCCATGGCTCTTTTCATTTGGTCAATCTCCTTCTCCAAGTGTGGTACTCTACGAGTGACAGTGCCTCTGGACTAGTCTCATTCAGTGTTATTCTCAACACCTTCATTTCCTAAATTCTGACATTTCTCTCCACCATGTTTTTGATGTTGTCTGTTAACTTCTCTAGTTAACTTTTGGTTTGGTTGTGTCAATTTTGCCATTGTTGCTACCATGGACTATAACTGTAGCTGGGCGGTCATGGGGGGTGGTGGTGTATGATTTGGATGATTGGAGGCGCTTCCACTCTCCTAGTGTCTTAGAGTAGTGGCCATTGACCTAGTCCAAACCATGCAGCCTTTTTGTCTTGAAAAGGGCAAAGAAGTTAACTTAGAAACCTTTAACTCTTTTCCACAAACAACGCCTACTAATGATGCAAAAAAATCAGTAGGTTGGAATGCTTCGAACTATGATGATGGCTGTTAATCCTCAAAAGAAAGAAAGAACTATTAAAGGTGACCGTTGTGACTTGGCCAAAGACCTTCCGACAGTTAAGTCAGTTTTCTCTCTAGGACACATGGATGAGAGATAGTAAATAGTCATAACTTACCTTTGGTAAATGGGGCTTGCTCCTTTTTACAGAGACTTTGACGTGGGTCTACTTGTTTGGGACCTATCTATTAGGATTAGTGCCTTTAAATCCTATTGTATGATGCTATGTATAATATTATATATGACATTATGTATGACTTAATATTGTAATTAATAACGTTGTTTTATTATTATCTAAAATAATGGTAACATGAATATTTGGACATATAGTCTATGAGATGCATAGTATGTGATTTAGTCACAGAAGTATAAGCCACAAGTTTTTTGTAAACTCAGAATTTTAGTTTGTAGTCGGTGATGAAATTGGGCAATTCATCTGCGAAGACTATAACATATCAACTAAGATGATTTGTCTAGATCTTGGAAGTGAAAACTTCTAGTTGATGTGTTGATATGTTTTAAGAGTTAAGACATATTTGTAAAGTTGAATTTATTAAATCATTTTGTTCGCTTTATTCTGTGCCAAATTTCTTGTAATTTAGCATTTAGAAACCTTGTATTTAGGTGGGAATCATGTAAGGGTAGTGTGTGAAAGAGTGTGAAAGAGTGTGAAGAAAAACTCAAGAGTGTGCACTCAAGAAGAGCCATGCGACTGGTAAATCACCAGAATGGCACACGTGTGAAGCATGCAGGGGGAGCTGAAGGGTCATGCCAGCTGTTGCACTACAGGACAAAACTTCCAGTATGGCCAGGCAGTTAGCTCGTGACTCAAACTCGCGACTCGTTCCAGTCATGAGCTCAAGTCGCCAGAATGCCCTATTTGGTTGTAACTAACTCTTCGCATTCCTCATACACCCTATTATAAATACCATTATACCCACGAAATGTTGAGAGCTTGTAGAGAGAATTTGAGAGAGAAACCCTAGAGAAAAACAAAATTGACTCGACCACAATCTTCATCCTTTAATTCTCCAAATTTCTCTACTCTTAGGCTCTCTATTGACATATCCTTGAGAGGTACAATTGCCAAATCCTTATCTCGCCATACCTATATCTATGAGCAAGTATTTTGGTGTTTGGGAAGCAGTTCAGAAGGGACCAATTCATTTTGGTTGATGCAATGGGCAATAGCGGGATCCTGTAAGCTAGAGAGGACAAGGTTCGGCGTAACCTTGTTGGAGCAAGAAGCTTGGAGGGCTTAGGTGCACTGGGTAGATTAGGCTTGAAGAGTCTTCTGCTATTCATGTATCCCAACTTCATTCGCTAGTGGATTATTGACCGCTTGGAGGGCGGCAAAGAGGTTTTTTGCCAAGGACTTCAGTTTCCTCTTCGATAACACATTGCTGTGTTGTCTTTGTGTTTGCATCTCACTTCCCTTAATCTTTGTCTTTTAATTACTGCTGTGGTTATGATTAATTTCAGTTTAGATTGTTTTACTAATTCTGTTTTAGCTTATTTTCATATTCCGCACATACATTATTTGATTATAAGCTTATGTTGGTAATTTGTGAATTGGGGGTCTAAACTTTCATTGGTGTTTTACACACTATTTGAACTTTCATTTGGTATCAGAGCAGGTGTACTTGCTATGGTTTAATTACCTTAATGCGATCTTGGACTCCTTAGCTTTGGATAAAGCTATGGAAAAGGCTATGCTGAATTGTGGTTTAAATGTTTGTTATAATGACTCTATGAGTATGTTTGAAGGGTGTCCTAACAATGAACTCGTAGAGTTATTAAAAACAAAGAAACATGCTAGAATGTTTATTCACATGCTAAAATATTTTGAAAATGAGAATCACATCTTACACAATAGTCTATGTGAGTCTAATTCGTTGATTAAGGAGTATAAAAGAAGAAATAGAATATTGTGTGATAAGGTTGATAATCTGAAAAAGAAAATTCAATCTAACAAGAGCATGGAAAATGAAGATAAGTTTCTCTTTGAAGGACCAAGAGTGCTTGTCCCATGCTTGCTTATTTGTGCACACTTCTTTGAAGGTATTTAATTCAAGTTTATGGTATCTTGATAGCGACTGTTCTCATCATATGATAGAAGATAAATCATTGTTTAAGTCAATTAAAGAGAAGGTTGGTGACTATGTGACATTTGGCGATGGGAGTCATGCTTAAGTTCTTGGCAAAGGGATTGCTGAGATACTGAAATTACCTCTATTGAAGGATGTCTTATATACATCAAAGGGTTGAAGGCGAATCTCTTAAGCATCACTCAAATATGTGATGAAGACTTCCTTGTTCAATTCTCAAAGAAGGGGTGCATAATCATTGATGAAGAAGGGATTCAAGTCTTAGAGGAATTAGGACTACTGACAATTGCTACGGAGTAGTTCCTACGACACCAATTTCCTGTAGAAGTGCTCATGTTGACATGTTGGAACTTTGGCATCACAGATTTGGGCATGCAAATTTCAAACAAATAGCTAAAGTATCTAAACTTGAAGCTGTTGAGGGACTTCCAAAGTTTGGAAAGGTAAAGAAGACAATTTGTGGTGCATGCCAAATGGGAAAGCAAACAAAGGCAAGTCATCACAAAGTGAATGTGATTGCTACCTCACGTTGTTTAGAGCTTCTTCATGTTGATTTAATGGGGCCTACAAGAACTGAAAGTCTAGGAGGAAAGAGGAACATTATGGTTATTGTTGATGATTTCTCAAGATACACTTGGGTGGAATTTCTTAGAGAAAAATCAGAAGCATGTGAGAAATTGGAAATTCTATGCAAGAGACTACAAAACGAGAAAGGGGTTCCGATTGTCAAGATAAGGAATGATCATGGCAAGGAGTTTGAGAATGCAAGATTTGAGTCGTTTTGTGAGAAGAATGGGATCAAAAAGGAATTTTCAGCCCCCAAAATTGCTCAACAAAATGGGGTGGTTAATAGGAAAAATCGGGTGATTCAAGAAATGGCAAGAGTTATGCTACTTAACAAGTAAATTCCTCAAAAGTTTTGGGGAGAAGCCATGAACACCTCATGCCACATTGGTAATAAGATATTCTTCCAAGTAGGAACAAAGAAGACTGCTTATGAAATTTGGAATGAAAAGAAGCTGAAAATGAAGTACTTTCAAGTGTTTGGAAGCAGGTATTACATTCTAAATGATCAGGAGAACCTTGGAAAATTTGATGCAAAAAGTGATGAAGGTATCTTCCTTGGGTATTCTACTACTAGCCGGGCATATAGAGTTTTGAACAAGAGAACAAAGACGGTAATGGAATCCAATAATGTAGAAATTGATGATGTTATAACAAAGGTGGAGATGGTTGATGATAGAGAAAGGCTAAGCATCAAAGAGCCCACAGCTGAGGTCGAAGCTCTTGATATTGAAATTGAAGGACCTACACTGGAAAAGGAATCAACTCCCTTGAACTTAAGAATGGAAACAAGATTAATGTCTAGAACATCAAGTCCTCTCACTCCTTCGGAAGCCCATCCTCGTATCTCCCGGAATGATGAAGTGTCCACATCAAAGAAGCCATCATCAAGGGTGATTAAAAATCATCCAGACAGTAACATCATTAGGTCTTTAGATGAAGGTCTTCGCCTTAGAAAGGGAAACATACTTCTAGCCAATCATGTAATATACCATTGCTACCTTGCCCAATTTGAGCCGAAAAAGGTAGAAGAAGCTCTTCAAGATGAAAATTGGGTTGAGTCAATGCATGAAGAGCTTAATTAATTTGTGAGAAATGATGTATGGGAACTTGTTCCTAGGCTTGAAAATGTTCATGTCATCAGCACCAAATGGATCTTCAAAAACAAAACTGATAAAGATGAAGAGATTATCCGGAATAAATCTCGGCTAGTGGCTCAAGGATACACTCAATTAGAAGGAGTAGATTTTGATGAATCCTTCACTCCCGTGGCAAAACTTGAGTCTATACGCATTCTTATGTCAATTGCATGCACTATGAACTTCAAACTCTACCAAATGGATGTGAAATGTGTGTTTCTAAATGGCTACCTGAATGAAGAAGTGTTTGTTGAACAACCCAAAGGCTTTGAAGATCCTCACTTCCCGGACCATGTGCTGAGATTGAAGAAAGCTCTTTATGGCTTGAAGTAAGCTTCTAGAGCTTGGTATGATCGGCTTACCCATTACCTCCTAGATAGAGGGTTGAAATGAGGGTATGCCGATCGGACTTTATTTGTTAAGAATAATGGGGATTACCTTCTCGTGGCTCAAGTATATGTTGATGACATAGTATTTGGAGCTACCATTGATGCTCGAGCTATAGAGTTCTCTGAGGAGATGAAGAAAGGATTTGAGATGAGTATGGTGGGGGAGCTTACATTTTTCATGGGTCTTCAAGTCAAACAAAAGAAGGAAGGCATATTCATTTCACAAGAAAAATATGCTAGAAATATTGTCAAGAAGTTTGGATTAGATTCCAAAATGCATGCCTTTACTCCCATGAGTTCATCTACAAAGCTGAATGTTGATTTTTCCAAGGTAGAAGTGAGTCCAACCTTGTATAGGAGTATCATTGGGAGTTTATCTTATGGCCCAGATATTTCTTTTAGCGTGGGTGTTTGTGCTCGATATCAAGCTGCTCCGAAGGAATCCCACCTAACTACGGTGAAGCGAATCATACGATATGTCAATGGAACTTCAGATTATGGCTTGTGGTATTCAAAGGACTCTAATGCTTGCCTTGGGTTATTCAGATGCAGATTGGGCTGGAAGTGTTGATGATCGAAAGAGTACTTCAGGTGGCTGCTTTTATCTTGTCTCTTGGATGAGCAAGAAACAAAATGATGTGTCTTTCTCTACGGCTGAAGTAGAGTACATAGCTGCTGGAAGTTGCTGCATACAACTCTTTTGGATGAAAAAGCTGCTAGGATTAGTGCCCTCAAATCCTATTGTAATATGCTATGTATGATATTATGTATGACATTATGTATAAAAATGATATATGACTTAATATTGTGATTAATAAAATTGCTTTATTCTTATCTAAAATGATGGAAACATGAATATTTGGACATTATCATATAGTCCATGAGATGCATAGTATGTGATTTATGTGATTTAGTCACGGAAGATATAAATCACAAGTTCTTTGTAAACTCAAAATTATAGTTCATAGTCTGTGATGAAATTGGACATCTCATTTGTGAAGACTATAACATATCAACTAAGATGATTTGTCTTGATCATCGAAGTGGAAACTTCTAGTTGATATGTTGATATGTTTTAAGAGTTAAGACATATTAAACTGGACCACTGTGAAATTTATTATTCTCCTAACGACTGTCAAATGAATAATAAATCTCACAACTTATATTTACATGAACTCTTAATCCTGAAGGAATAATGGACCTGATCATGAAGTGTAGGTTGCTTTGATATATCAGGAGTGAGATCTAAAGTATCGGTCAAAACCTCAGTATGTTAGGCAGCCACATATAGTGTTGATGGAACATATATTCTCAAGATTGAATTCATAGTCTCTTAAGGGAGATATAAAATATTCCCTTGAGATAAGTTTAATGGGTTCAGTTATTCAGAGAGTTAGGCTTAACTACTTTAGTAAGACTAAAGTATATATTTATGGAATTAGATGTCATAAATATATAATGAATAACTTTAAAAGGATTAAACCGGGTACTCAAGGATTAAGATGTAGTTATTCAGAGAGTTAGGCTTAACCACTTTAGTAAGACTAAAATATATATTTATGGAATTAGATTTCATAAATATATGATGAAAAACTTATTGCTAAATGTTATGCATTTTCTTTAAGTACATCACTCTTGTGCCCTTTGTTGGATTTTATACCCTTAATGCAATTACCTTGTATTGTTGCATTGGTTGAGTGTTGGACATGCAAATGATTCTTTGCATTGAGCTTATTATCAATTCTGTTATAAGCTTATGTTCATTTTCCACACATAATTTGTTTGATATTAAGCTTGAATTGGTAATTTGTAAATTAGGGGTCTAAACATTCATAGTGTTTTATATGCTATTTGAACTTTCAAGAATCATGGCCCACGTAGTTGTGAGTGAACTACTTATCTATCCTTTTAGCCTTAAGGAGCTTACCCACAGTTAGAGAGATCCTAGATCCTACCAAAAGAGGACACTCTTTATATATCTCTTGTTTGTTCAACCATATATCTTGTGATCACCTAATTCTGAAAGAATAAATAAAAGATGTAAAAAATGGAAGAATGACCCTAAAGTTATGGCATACCCTAAGAAAATTGGGATAAAAGAAAAGAAGTTCTCACATATAAGAGGCTTATCCCTAATTCCATAGGTATATCTTAACTTGAAAGGTTCATAAGATCATAGTCTAATTGCTATCATAAGCCCAAATCAAAAGCCTTTTTAAAAAAGAGGACTTTAGGTCTAAGATAACAAGTATGCTATGGACTTAGCATCCAAAATCCTACAAAGTCAAAATGAATTTCCCTAATCTTAGGCCTCTTTTTTGTATGCCTAGACCCAAAATGATGAGAACTGTATGAACCTTGAAAGGAAGGCTACAATATATTCTAGCTAAAGGAGGGCCACTTCAAATAATAATAATAATAATAATAATAATGAAAAGAGAAGAGCCCAAAGGTGATGAATATATTGTAAGCCCATGTTTGAGATAAAGGGTTGAAAATCTCTAAGTACATTCTAATGAAAGCCCATGAGAGTAAGACGAGAGCATTATTGTAAATGGACCAAAGCCCAATGAAACAAGGGGCAAGGTTCATGAGAGGAAAGGGAGTGACTTTGTAATTGGACCTTCGTTAAAATGGACTTAAAGACTTTCTAAGAACATCTAAAAATAAAAGGAACCTTTTAATTGAGACATGGACTTAATGAAAAATAGGACTTCTTTTTAGGCATCATTGTACCACCAAGATCTAAATTAAGTCCCCACTCTGATTTAAAGTTCAATGGAAGGCAAGATATTCCAAGAAGAAACCCTTCAAGAAGAAAGGATGAACACGTCAAGTGAAGAAGCCCCCATGCAAAAGCTACTTAAGCGTGTGGAGGCGCAAGGTGAAGTCCTTGAGAAGGTAATAAGCCACCTCTCCAAGATAAAAGAAGATGAACTAAAGGAAGGATAAGAATGGGATGAAAGGGACAAGGCTGATTATGAAAGAAGTAAGCTAACTCAAGAAGACATCGATCGGATGATGATAGAAGGAAAGGTCCGCCTACTCCTACTCGAATTCATGTCACAACTAAAGAGCACTCCCGAACCATGTACTTTCAAGAGAGCCCACGTCAACTACTTCTCTGAATCAAGGGATGTAGGATCTTGGGAAGATCATGATTGGCTAGAATGGACCTCGACGATAGGGGCAACTCAAGTCACCCTGGCTCGCTTAATGCTTGAACACCACATGGATCCTTCTTTCAATGACGATCAATACCTCGTGTTGACTCAAGATGAAGAAAAGAGGAAGGAGATGATGGAGTGATTAGCTATTGGAGTGAAGATGACGGCGACTGGTTTTTTGACAAGGTAGGAAGAGATTTCCCAAATAAGGGTGAGGTTCTGTATGACATAATCAAGGCTATGTGCATATGGCGGCTATGGTCACCAAAGACTGCTCAAGTGTTAGTATTTGGGCCCCCAATTTATTTATATGTGGATTGTGTCACAATCCTACAAATCAGGCCCTAAACTTTGCCTGGTTTGTCTTCTCCAAGCCATAATACAAGAACCTTCCTTTGGTTTCCCTTAGTTCCCCTATGTGTCCCTGTGTTTTCCTTGCTATCTCTCACTCCCCAATTTTTCCAACCCTTAGCTTTGTGTGCTTCAGTCCCTTATATAGTCTCCTCTTAGTAGGGTTGAAATGATTACCTTTAGTTGGTTTCCATGCAATCCCACATTCACCTCTAATCCCCAAAACAGTCATATCCTCTAAAGATTCTCTCAAAACTTGTTCCAAACTCCAAATAGTATTCGACAGCAGATCTAACCTAAATCAGCCCTGTCCACTTGCTAAATCCTCTTGGTCATCAATTTGCACTAGTCCCGACGTGGTACATTTCCCAATCATTGCGATTAGAGCTTAGTACATCCACCAGTGAACTGGTCTTGGCCCAACGATAGTGGACCTCGGCTACCTGATCCGACTTAGGTCACTTAGGCCGTTCTGGGTCACTTGGGCCTAAACCCCTACATATGGGCCGTTCTGGGTCACTTGGGCCCGAGCCCCTATAAGGGCCTTTGAAAGACGAGGACTGGTCGCTGAGCTAAAGACCTTGTTCGAAGAGGAGGACGAGAAGAAGAGCGATTGATAGAAAAAAATACATATTTGTATCGCATATAAAACATACGCAGCGAAAAATTAAAGGATCTACTTCATTCGCAATTGGTAACATGTACTATGTAAATTTCAGAATTCAAAAATAAGAGAGTGTACCTTGGTGTGGTGAATTTCAAAACAAACATTAGAAGTACTTGGGAACACTTTTAATCTTCACTCCAATTCCACTAATGCCTAAGAAATGTAGTCTCTCAATCAGTTTATATGAATGTTCAAGAGAGAATGTAAGAATGTCCAACACTCACATACAAACCATTTCATATATTCATATCTAAAATATTGTATGTTTCTCTCCTTATAATTAATTATCTAATTGGGCTAGTCTTTTTGGGTTTTTCCAATTGGGCTTTAGTATGTGGCTTGGAGTGGGATCAAAAGGGAACGAATAAGACACTAGCTCCAATGGGCTTTGGGCTTTTCTGTCAACTCTTGACAAGTCCAAAGTTACCATTAATTATATTTAATACTACTATATAAATATAATTGCACTTTAGGCCTTATTAATAAATTATATCCCAATATTTTATTGTACATGCAACCCCTTCATAAAATATTTGTAGTAATACAAAGTCATTAAAAAAGACTGCCACTTTGTAGATTACTACATCTTAATTCTTGAGTACCCGGTTTAATCCTTTAAGTTATTCATCATATATTTATGAAATTCAATTTCACAAATATATACTTTAGTAACTATTTACTAAAGTAGTTAGGCCTAACATTCTGAATAACAAACTCATTAAACTTATCTCAAGGGAATATTTTGTATCTCCGTTAAGAAACTATGAATTCCATCTGGAGAATATATGTTCCATCAACACTAAATGTGGCTGCCCAACATACTGAGGTTTTGACCGTTACTTTAAATCTCACTCCTGATATATCAAAGCAACCTACACTTCATGATCAGGTTCATTATTCTCTTAGGATTAAAAGTTCATATAAATAAAAGTCGTGAGATTTATTATTCATTTGACAGTCGTTAGGAGAATAATAAATCTCACAGCGGTCCAGTTTAATATGTCTTAACTCTTAAGACATATCAACACATCAACTAGAAGTCTCCACTTCCATGATCAAAACAAATTATCTTAATTGATATGTTATAGTCTTTGCAGATGAAATGCTTAATTTCATCACCGACTACAAACTAAAATTCTGAGTTTACAGAGAACTTATGATATCTTCTGTGACTTTTCACATAAATAATAAAATATGCATTTCATGGACTACATGATAATGTTTGAATATTTATGTTACCATCATTTTAGATAATAATAAAACAACTTTATTAATTACAACATTAATTTATACATTAAGTCATACATAATGTCATACATAGCATCATACAATAGGATTTAAGGGCACTAATCCCAACAGCGACAAGCCCTAAAGAAGAAAAAAGACAGAATTCATCTTGCCTGCTGTAGGGCAACTTAATAATTGGACTTAGGTTAGGTTTTCTGACAATGTGGGAAAGAAAGTTTGTAATGCAAGTCCCAATGTACTTTTCAACATTTTTAATAAGATGAATTCTGATTTGGTTTATTTTGATGTGTCTCATAATATTGAAATTCTACACTTAAATGATTCTAATGAATTTGAAAATGAAATTAATAAACAATTGGAAAAGGAAATTAAATCTATGGAACCAACTTTTGAAACTCTTAATTTGGGCAATGATGAGAGTCCACACTTAATTAAAATTGGCTCAACCCTAAATGAAAAATAAAGAAAAGATCTCAAAGTTTTACTAATAAAATTTCAAGAAGTACTTGCATGGTCCTATGAAGATATGCCCAGTATTGATCCCGAGATAGCCTAACATCACATTGACACTCATGCTCACATGGTACCCATCAAGAAAAAGTTGAGACATATGAGAACCGAATGGCTTCTAAAGATTAAAGAAGAGGTCACCAAGCAATTAAAGGTAGGGTCCATCAAACTTGTACACCAAGCCGAGTCGATAGCCAATGTTGTGCCCGTACCAAAGAAAGATGGAAAGGTAAGAATGTGCATGGATTTTAAGGATTTGAACAAGGCTTGCCCTAAGGATGATTTCCCTCTTCCACACATAGGTGTTTTAGTGGATAACACAGCTAGTAGTGCCTTAATGTCTTTCATGGATGGTTTCTCAGGATATAACCAAATCAAGATGACTCCTAGGGATATGATTAAGACTACCTTCACCACATAATGGGGAATTTATTGTTACACCATGATGCCATTTGGGCTCAAGAATGCGAGTGCAACTTATCAAAGGATGGCCATATCCTTGTTACATGATATGATGCACGATGAGGTAGAGGTGTATGTTGATGATATGATTGTGAAATCCAAGGAGAGAGAGGGTCACATCGTTAACTTGAGGAAGTTCTTCAAGAGAATCAAGAAGTATAGACCAAGATTGAACCCACAAAAATGCACCTTGGGAGTAACTATAGGGAAGTTATTGGGCTTCTTGGTAAGTGATAGAGGGATAGAAGTTGACCCATCAAAGATCAAAGTCATATTAGAATTGCCTCAACCCAAGAGCAAGAAAGAGATAAGGGGATTAGGCCGCTTACAATACATCAGCCAATTCATTGCCATACTCACTTCCACTTATGAGCCCATCTTCGAGCTTCGAAGAAAGAATGAACCTTATGAATGGAATGATGAATGTTAGAAAGCTTTTGAGCTCATTAAGAAATATCTCCTCCATCCATCTATCTTGGTACCCTCTATGGACACAACGGAGGAGTCACCACCTAGTTTTTGCAATGGCCTAGGAATCATGAATATAGCGTCCTTTCGAGTAAGGACCATTGATCTTACTACTAGAGATATGGGTTCAAAGTTTAGGTATGTTCTTAGGAAGGTGTTAGGCACCCAAGACCACCAACCCTAAGGTTGGCCTCCCATCATTGTGTCTTACGTCTTAACCTCGATAAAATCATGTTCAAAACTTATGTCCTAAACTCACACACACACTAGCATACATCTAAGCATACAATATGGCACCATCATCTCAAAACACATACATATCCATCCATAAAGCATAAGGGACCAAACCATACATATACAAACCCTAGCATATTACTATCATACATATCATATCCAAGGCAGCACATAAGCATAGCAAGATCCAAGCAAACATGTGATTGCATCTATACTTCAAGAAGAACTTAACCAAACAAACATGTTTATCTCCATCAAAAGGAAAAATCATATTCAAATATGCATGTTTATGTGAATGCATGACTTACCTCACTTACCTTGCTACATCTCAACACTTATGGCATAAATGCGTAAACATGTGAATGCGTGTTCATGACATTAAAACAAAGAAACACAAGAGAAACCCTAATCATATGAAAGACAAACAAACAACAAACATAGAACAAGGACTCATACCTATAAAAATGGATCAAAACAAAGGCATAATATGTGAAATAGATGAATAAAAAAAGCAAAAAACTCAAACTAAGGTTTCTGGGCAGCGGTATGCACGCGCATGATCAAGCCTGCGTACGCATAATCCAGCCTGCGTACGCAACCAAGATTATGTGCATGTGGGTTTCAGCCTAGAAACCCTAGCCACGAACACAGCAACAAATAAAACAGACTAAGACTTTCAAATAATAAATCTAACAACCTATCATGCTTTAAAACATAAAAACTACACAACCTAAACTAAGAACAAATATCAAAGATAAACAAAACAAAATCCATTCCTAAACATGCATTGGATGTAACAACAAACAAGAGCAACACTTAACACATCAAAACATATTCAAAAATATACAAATCATTTCAACTTTCCAATAAAAACATGATGAGACAAAATATATATATATATATATATCTAAGCATGAACAACATATTAATTAACTAAGAACTGATGTAAAAATACATGTTTGTATCACATACAAAATATACGTAGCGGAAAATTAACGGATCTACTTCATTCGCAATTGATAACATGCACTATGTAAGTTTTAGAATATAGAATCAAGAGAGTATACCTTGGTATGGTAAATTTCAAAACCGAAGATGAAAAGCACTTGGGAAAACTTTTAATCTTCACTCCAATTTCACTTGATGCCCAAGATGTGTGGTCTTTCAATAAGTTATATGTGTTTGTTCTAGGGAGAATGAGAAAGGGTCCTGCACTTACATACATTCTTTTCATTAAGATGTCTCACCTTTAAAATTCTGTATGTTTCTCCCTTAATAACTGTTTATCTAATTGGGCTTTAGTATGTGGCTTGGAGTGGGACCAAAAGGGAACAAATAAGACACTAGCTCCAATGGCCCTTGGGCTTTTCTATCAACTCTTGACAAGTCCAAAGTTACTATTAATTATATTTAACACCACTATATAAATATAATTGCACTCTAAGTCTTATCAATAAATAATTTCCCAAGACTTTATTGCACATGCAACCCCTTCATAAAATATTCGTAGTAATACAAAGTCATGAATGTAGACTGCCACTTTGTGAATTGCTACATCTTAATCCTTGAGTACCCGGTTTAATCATTTTAAAGTTATTCATCGTATATTTATGAAATCTAATTTCATAAATATATACTTTAGTCTTACTAAAGTGGTTAGGCCTAACTCTCTGAATAACTGAACCCATTAAACTTATCTCAAGGGAATATTTTATATCTCCGTTAAGAGACTATGAATTCCATCTTGAGAATATATGTTCCATCAATACTAAATGTGGCTGCCCAACATACTGAAATTTTGACTGATACTTTAGATCTCACTCTTGATATATCAAAGCAACCTACACTTCATGATCAGGTCCATTATTTTCTCAAGATTAAGAGGTCATGTAAATATAAGTCGTGAGATTTATTTTTCATTTGACAGTCATTAAGAGAATAATAAATCTCACGGCGGTCCAGTTCAATATGTTTTAACTCTTAAAATATATCAACATATCAACTAGAAGTCTCCACTTCCATGATCAAGACAAATCATCTTAGTTAATATGTTATAGTCTTCGCAGATGAAATGCCCAATTTCATCACCGACTATGAACCAAAATTCTGAGTTTACAAAGAACTTGTGATCTATATCTTCTGTGACTAAATCACATACTATGCATCTCATGGACTATATGATAATGTCCAAATATTCATGTTTCTATCATTTTAAATAAGAATAAAGCAACTTTATTAATCACAATATTAAGTCATACATCATTTAATACATAATGTCATACATAATATCATATATGGCATATTACAATAGGATTTAAGGGCACTAATCCTAACAAGAACAACAAAACACAAATTATAAAAGAACCAAATCAAATAAAAGCCATGAAGAGAGACTCACCTTGCTATGGAATACAAACTTGATTCATATTAACCGGGCCCTCAGTGCCCACACAACAAGCTTCAATGAGATATCAAGGTAAAAGAAGATTTCAATAGTTTATAGGTAATCACAACTCAAAAACAAGATTAGTTTTGAAAAGGGTTTTGAGAAATCAATTTGGGAAAATAGTTTCTGCCTTAAAATTAACTAAAAAGAAATTTTTAATTTGTAAAAAGAGAATTAAGGTTTTGAGAAATCGAGGTGTTGTGTGTGTGTGTGTGTGTGTGTGTGTGTGTGTGTGTGTGTGTGTGTGTGTGTGTGTGTGTGTGTGTTTTAGAAAAGAGAATAAGGGTTTTAAAGAAGATGGAGGCTAAAAAATGGTTCTCTCTAGCTAGGGTTTTGATTGGAGGCATAAGATGAGTATTTATAAGTTAAAATTAGGGTTTTAAGAGTTTTTAATAATCTTTGGACGTTCTTAAGGGTCCATGGGCCGGCCCACATCAAAACATTATATTTTGGACCCTTAAAATGAAGTTTTAAAACCCAGAAAATCAGACTGCCCAGTTAGCTCAACTTCAAACAGTCATAACACACTCAATTTAAGCCCAAAGAAGGAAAAAGTTGTGTTCAAATTGAAGCCCAGGATGTTTACTTTCCAATGAGACAAACCTTACTAAAAAATTCTGTGGATCAAAAGTTATGGCCAAATCAGTATGTAAAGGTCATTTTTCAGCATTGTTTTCAAAGCGATTTGAGCACTTTTAAGTTGAGATTACTTCCAAACTATCAAAATAACTTCAATTAACTTTTGTAGACATGTCAAGCTCATCATTGGGACCGGGGACTAAAGTTTATTAACTGGGTACAAAATGAGGTGTCTACACCCCCGATGCACGGAAAACCATTACTCCTCTATCTCTCTATCATAGATTATGCGATTGAAAGTATGCTTGCACAAGAAGACGATGATAAGAATGAAAGAGTCGTGTACTATTTGAGCAAAAGGTTCCATGATTATGAGACTAGATACACACCTATAGAAAAATCATGCTTTGCTCTCGTATAGGCCATATAAAAGTTGAGACACATTATCCTACCCTTCTAGATATGGGTAATAGCCAGGATATTGAAGTACTTGTTTGAGAAGCCCGTTTTAAGTGGAAGGCTATCAAGGTGATTGATCCTATTAGCAGAATTTGATTTGAATTATATAGTAAGGAAAACTATCAAAGGGAGTATTGTATCAGATTTTTATGTTAAGAACCCTATGGAAAGAGAGGATGGTAGAGAAGATTTTCTGGAAAATGATATTTTGGACATTAATCTAGGGGCATAGAAGACATATTTCGATGGAGCTGTGAACCAATATGGAAATAGGATAGGAGTACTCTTAATCACTCTCGAAGGATCTCACATACCCTTGGCAGTTAAGTTGAACTTCGAGGCAACCAATAACATGGTGGAATATGAGGCTTGTATCGCTGGAATGGAAGCTCTCCAAGAATTAGAGGTGAAAAAGGCCGAGGTCTTTAGAGATTCAACTTTGGTTATAACTCAAGTACAGAGGCTGTGGAAAGTAAAGGAAGAACACTTAAAGCCCTATCAGCAATATTTAGAGAATTTGACCAAAACCTTTGACAAGATTGAATATATAGTCATCCCTGGAGCTCAGAATCAATTCGTAGATGCCTTGGCTACTTTAGCTTCCATGGTTGAAATACCCAAAGAAGTATGGACAAGACCCTTAGAGATTGAACAAAGTTATGGGATGGTACACAAAAAGAATACCAAAGCTTCAGTCTTAGTTATAGAAGAGGAAGGGGTTCCTTAGTACTATGACATCATGAAATTCTTGGAGTTGGGAGTATATCTAGATAGTGCCAATAAGAGAGAGTCGTGCGATTAGGATGATGGCAATATAATACATCTTATGCGGAGGTCAGCTCTATAGGAGATCCTATGATGGTATAGATCTTCGTCGTCTAAAGAAAGAAGAAGCCAAGAAGGTCATGGAAGAAATCCATCAAGGAATTTGTGATCCTCACATGAATGGGAGAACATTAGCCAAGAAGATCTTGAGGATAAGGTACTATTGGAATACAATGGAGACTGATTATGTAGACTTTGTGAAAAGCTGCCACGATTGCCAAACACATGCAAACTTGAACCACATACCGCCTAGTAAACTATACAGCATGAACTCTCCATGGCCTTTCTCAGTCTAAGGCATAGATGTGATTGGAAGAATAGCCCTTAAGGCCTCGAACGGACATGAATACATCCTAGTGGCAATTGATTACTTCACCAAGTGGGTGGAAGCAGCCTCCTACTCCATGTTAAAAGCCAAGCATGTGGCTCAATTCGTAGAGAATAACATCATTTGTCAATATAGAGTACCCCAAGAGATTATCTCTGATAATGGTTCTCACTTTGTGAGAGAGGTTAGAAAAATCTTAGAACTGTACAACATTAATCATCACAAGTATTTTCCATATCGACCGCAGACCAATGGAGTTGTAGAAGCAGCTAATGGGAACGTCAAGAACATCCTAGCCAAGATGGCAATGACATAAAAAGATTTGGGCCGAGAAGCTTCCATTGGCCTTATGGGGTTACAAAAATTCTATTTTTGCATCGACTAGGGCAACCCCTTACTCTTTGGTTTATGGTAGTGAAGCAGTGCTTCCCATGAAAGTGGGGATACAACCTTTGAGAAAGCTAGCTGAAATCAAGATCCTAGAAGAAGATTGGGTGAAACAAAGATATGAGCAATTGACTTTGATAGATGAGAAGAGAGTTAGGGCACGGTACCATGAACAAGGATACCAAAAGGGGATTGCTAGAGCATTTAAAAAAAAGGTGAAACCTAGAAACCTTAAAGAAGGGGACGTGGTTCTAAAAGTGCATAGAGATGAAACTTTTGATCCAAGAGGGAATACGAAGTCAAGATGGTTTGGGCCTTTTGCTTCATCCAATTAAAATGGATAGACTCCGAAGATACAACAATTAAAAAAAAAAAAAAAAAAAAAGGAAAAGCCTGCAAGGTTAAAAACCCAAAAGGGTGGCCTAGGCAAAAATTAAGGCAAAAGGACCCCGGTAGGTTGAAAACCTGAAAGGGCGATCTAGGGAAAAGATAGGGGCAAAGACCATGGGCATGGCAAAAATTCCTCAAAGGATGTCGAGGCAAAAATTACATGGCATGGAAAAAGAAAAGAAAAAGAAAAAGAAAGAAAAATAATGACAATAAGCAAAGATAATAAATGGATAGTTCTCTCATTACTCAAATTTAGAGATGATGAATTGTTTCTATAGGGGATGTGGAACATTCCAACCCTTTATTAAATTCATAAGAAAAGACACGAGAATCATAAAGTACAAAAAAGTAAAATTTAGGGTACATCAAGATGGTCAGTCATTCTTTCTTTCTTTTGATTGGACTTTTGTAAGCTTTCTCAGCCATGTAAACCCATTTCATAACAGCCTTAAGTCGTTTCTTGGGATGAAACAATTGGAACCCTTCATATGACCATGTCTGGAAAAGGAAGGAAAGAAGGCATGAGAGAAAGGAAAAGAAAGAGAGACTAAAAAATAAAAAGAATAAATAATAAGTTCAAAGACGATATAAGAAGTCTCGATGGGTTGAAAACCGAAAGGCAATACATGCAAAAGTTAGAGGAATCCCGCTAGGTCAAAGACCTAGGCCAAAATTAGGGATTGAGAAAAAGGATTCACTCACTTTGACTTGATGATATAGGGAGGATGCAAGGGAAACCAAAAGGAGTGAGAGACTCTTTGGAACTAGAAGAGATGTAGGAAGGCAGGCAGAACCAAGTTTAAGTATGTTTCTCCCAAAAGCTTCTCCTGTAAGTCTTACAACCTAAAGGACTACTCAAAGCATAATTCAAGCACAATATTTCCAAGTAACAAAGACCAAGAATGACAGAATTGTGCAAAGTTTTGCACAAGTTTAAAATTTAAGTACATATCCCAAATAAAAGCATAAATGTGAAAGATGTTCTTAAATAAAACCCAATGTCTCAAAAAAATCTAAAGTGCAAGCATGTATGCTAAAAAGAGAAAAATAATAATAGCAACAAAACAAGAAAGTATGCTATGATGTGTCAATGTCTGTGTCTGTCTATCTGTCTACAAGGTCACCGGAAGCTCCTCTTCCTCGGCTAATGACTTGGAGTTGACTCTGAACCTCCACCACCACCACCACCACCATCATCATCATCATCATCATCGACATCCTCGCCACCGTACAACTGTTGGGAATACTCAGTTAACTCCAGCTTGAGATTTGCTGCAAGCCAAACGAGCTCTTCGTACTCCTGAACAGAGGGCTGAATTTTGAAGAAAAAGTTGTTAGAACAAGTGTTGGGATGCAAGAAAAGTAAAAGGAGAATGAAAGAGAACTCACCGCCCGTATGCCATCAGGAAAAGGGTAGCTCATGACATTGATATTGTGGCCAACAGGTCGCTCCCAAGCAAAGCCATCAGGGCCATAGACGTAGACCAACCATGGCAAACTAAGAGGGTTAATGAGAGCACCAACAGTAGGGCCAGTCTGATACAAGTGTTTCATTTGAATGTTACCAATGAACAAGAATGCAGATGATGAATGATTGAAGAGAAATGAAAGAAGCAAGAACATATACCTCAATAATGAGGGAAGGCATAAGGCGAGTCCCACTAAAATCCTCATAGTCTAGCTCAGCCGTGGCTCACTCGGTGAAAAGGATGCCCGGCCCCCATAGGTCGTTTTCCACATTCGTCATGGAGCGAGGGGCAAGCATGAACACTAAAAGGTCCATTGAAACTTAGGGCACATCCTCACTGACAAGCTGGTAGCATACCCTTTTCACCAAATAGATCACTCTCAATCCACCGCTCTCAAGGGGCTGGGAGAGCCTAGAAGCAACGATAACAGCTGCCTTCAAGTTTGGTTCTGCTACAGGATCAACACCGGCCTAAGGACTCCATATAATCCGTGACAACACATGGGGTTAGAAAGAGAATCTTAAGAAGCATGGAAACAGTGGGAAAACAATATATTCCTAACTTACATCCTCGGGCGAGAGCCTATCAAGGTCGGCTTAAATCGAGGTAATGCTCTTCAAGTCCACCGAAGTCTCCCAAGCAATGAGACCGTACTCCACGGCCCAGCGCTAAAAAGATATAATATAATAGTTTGCAAGATGACAGTTTGCAAGAGAATATGGTACAGCTTGCAAGATGATAGTTTGTAAGATTCAGATATGATAGTTTACAAGATTCAAATATGACAGTTTGCAAGAGGTTATCATACAGTTTGCAAGGCAAAGACATGGCAATTTATTAGATGACAGATTGCAAGATATGGGTATGAATGCAATCGGCAAGAATATGGTACATTGTCTTAACCTAGATGGCATGTGGACATATGACTATAAGGATGAGAATGCATGAGCTACAAGTGGAAAGGGAAAGAAACTAACCTCGAGGAGCTTCCAAGGCCCCACTAGCTGGCGCAGAGTCCCCTACTGAGTGTGTCCAAGGAGGAGTAAAAGTAGGCCAAACATACCTGCCCCTAGTTAGCAGTCTGAGCCCCCTCAATGTCCTAGAAAAGAGCCAGCCACCTCAAGGACACTGTTTTCCCACCATTGGCGAATAAGTACGCCTCTAACAAATATAGCAAAAAGACCCTAGCCATCTGGGTACACTCCTCAGCCGTCCCCTATGGACAATGCATGAAGTCCACCTCCAGATCGGTATAGCGAATTATCTCAGTAGCATACCTCCACCTGAGTAGCTCTACACCCAGTTAAGTGCCTAACTTGTCCTCCAAACTTATCGGGACTCCATCAAACCGCAGGCTGGTCGTGCGATGGAATTCATAAGGAGTGATAGTCATCTCCCGATCAGCAATATGGAAGGTGTGAGTAGTGTCCCACCACCTCTCAGCTAAGGTCTGAACCAAGATAGCACTAGCAGACCTCTCAGGCAACAAGCAGAGGACGGGCTCAAAACCCACAGCATGTATATGGCCCCAAGTCTCCTCGATAAGGATGTTGTACCACATCAATACTTGGCTGGTACTTCCCCTACCATAATAAGGGACTGAAACCTACAAAAGAGAATGAAATTAAATTCATAATTAGGTGGAAAGAATGGTGGGAAAGTGATATTGGATTCACAATAAAGTGAGATGTGAGGTGAGGCATATAGTGAGATGCAAAAATGGTGAGGAATGATTTTAAAATTGCCAAAAGATGAAAAACAAATGAAAAAAGGAGCTAAAATGCTCAAACTAGGGTTTTTGCCTGGCGCCATGCATGCAAAGGAAGAATCCTACGTACACAAAAAGCTGCATGTGTATGCAGGTTGGAACTTGCACATGTATTAACTGAAGGATAGATACATGCGGGCAAGAACAAGCATGCGTACACATAAATATAAGCTGAGCACGCAAGAACATGTCTACACACGTAGGCCCAAACCTACACACGCAAGAACAAACACAGAGGGCTGTTCTTCGACATTTTCAAAGTTTTCTTGATCAAAACTCAACGTAAACATGTTTCTACCCCTCCTAAAGTGTCAGGTATTCATCTAAACTCATCCCACACCAAAGCCCAAGCATTTACAAGCCTAAAAATAGATCAAAATAGAAGATCAAAGGAAAAACTCAAAAATGGAAAAAAAATGATGAAACTCACAGATCCGGCCCTTACACCTTCCGAAAGATGTTGTAGTGATCTATAGGTCAAAGGAAGAGCCATCGTCAGCCTTACCGCCCCATTCTATTTGGAGAGATGGAAGGCATCGGTGGAAAGGATGTAAGAACTCTTCTTGGACTTAGGTGCCATTGAAAGAGATAAGAGAGTTTAAGAGAGAAGTTAAGATTGAAGAAGAAAATAAGGGTCATATTGTGAGGGAACTAGAGAGAGGCAGGAGGTTTCTGTAGAGAGAGTTAGAGGGAATATGAAGAGATGAGGGAGATGAAGAGAATGAAAAAAAAATGGTTGGTAACCGTTGGAGAAAAAAGATGAAGAGGCGAGTGTGGGCACAATGGAATGGAGTCGTCACCTAGTTATATGGTCTAGGAACCATGAATATAGCGTCCTTTTAAGGAAGGACCTTTGATCTTACTACCAAAGTTTGGATTTGGAGTTTAGGTACGTACTTGGGAAGGTGTTAGGCACCTAAGATTGCCTAATCCTAAGATTGGCCTCCCATCATTGTGTCTTATACCTTAACCTCATTAAAAGCACTTTCAACACTTGCATCTATACTCACACACACACACACACATACTAACATACATCTATGCATACAGTCATGGTATCCTTCATCCCAAAACACACATACTTATCAATCTAATCAAACAAAAAGGAGCCAAACATATTAAAGAAACCCTAGCATTCATCTAACATGTGAAAACCTATCATGCATCTACAACAAGGCAGCAAGCAAACATATTACAAATCCCTAATCTTACATCTAAGCATGTTCTATCATATTATTAGAGTGAAACCCTAATACAATGCATGAACATCGCTAATGCATGGCTTATCATTTACTTACCTTTTAGTAGCACAGCAACTATGGCATCCATGCATGAACATGTGGATGAATGGTATTAACATTAAGAAACCCTAATCTAGACATGTGATAACAAACAAACATGTTAAAAGGTGAATAAGCAATTATGGGGCTTAAAAACATATGAAAAAGAGGCTACATAGAACAAACATGTGAATGCAGAAACAAAACAAATAAAAATTAGGGTTTCTGGGTAACAGCATCACGCATGCTAGAATAGGTCTTTTTACACATGAGTTCAGCCTGCATTCACAGGCTGGATCATGCGTACGCAGATTCTTACCCTGAAAACCTAATTTACACAGAAACAGAGCAGAAGCCAAATAAAACAAAAAACGTAAAATCTAACAACCTAACATGCTTAAAGACATAAAGAAAACCTAAAACTAACCTAAACAAACATGTGTAAACATAAACTAAACAAAACATATATTGAAATAAAGATTAAAGGATGAAAAGAAAAGGATAAGTTTAAAAGGATACCTTAAAGCAAAAGATCCTAGGCTTGATTTTTGACCGTTTCCCTTAGTCAAATCTATCACAATTCAATAAAATAGTGATTAGCAATCTTAAACTCAAAGGATTGGGGCCAGAAAAGGTCCCAATCAAATAAAAATGACTTGAGGGTGTTTTATGAAAAACTATCTTTTGATTCACTATATTCTAGTGAATCTTAGGTTTTTCTCATAGGCTATGTGTTTTGAAAATGTACCATGTAAGGCTTTTTATAGTTGAAAAAATGAGATTTGGAACTACTCCCATACGATGTGGGATTCATTCCAAATCTCAACCATTATTACTAAAAACTTACTATTCTTATACTTAACACTGGCTTTGTACGCAAGAATGTGCCTACGTACGCCTGCTTTAGATTGCGTACGCAGGCCGTAACTCACTATGCAGGCCAAGGGCCACTTTGGTCATTTAATTTCCAAAAATAGATTTTTGCTCATTTAAAATATTATATTTTCCATTTTAATACTTCTCAAGTCATTTTAATATCTGATTGGGCTCTAAACTGGTCTTGGGCCTTATAGTTTAAGCATTATTGAGGAACGGGGGCCCGAGTCGTACATGGTACAAAATGTGGTGTCTACAGTAGGAACTCACCTGATGGCTAAACTACATGTAGTTAGGCCTCCCCGCTAAACTATGTGTAGTTTAGCACCCAAAAAAAAATCCAAACACCCCCAAAAAGTCCGCAAAAGGCCGAAAATGCAACTGAAAATTAAAACATTCATCCAAAAAATGATAGGAATGCCCTCAGTAGACAAGGAACATAAAGACCCTAAAAAGCATCCCTAGTGGATCGAAAGCATCAAAAGCATCTCCAATGGATCGAAAATCTCAAAATATCCCCAGTAGATCGAAAGCATAAAAAACATCCCTCAGTGGATCAGAAATAATCATGAGCCAGGTGTTAGGATATGTGCCCTTAAATCCTATTGTATGATGCTATGTATAATATTATGTATGACATTATTTGAGAAATGATGTATGACTTAATATTATGTTTAATAAAGTTGTTTCTTATCTAAAATAATGGTAACATGAATATTCGAACATTATCAAATAGTCCATGAGATGCATAGTATGTGATTTATGTGATTTAGTCACAGAAGATATAGATCACAAGTTCTTTGTAAACTCAGAATTTTGGTTCGTAGTCGGTGATGAAATTGGGCATTTCATCTGCGAAGACTATAACATATTAACTACGATGATTTGTCTTGATCATGGAAGTGGTGACTTCTAGTTAATATGTTGATATGTTTTAAGAGTTAAGACATATTGAACTGGACCGCTGCGAGATTTATTATTCTCCTAACGACTGTCAATTGAATAATCAATCTCACGACTTGTATTCACATGAACTCTTAATCCTGAGAGAATAATGGACCTGATCATGAAATGTAGGTTGCTTTGATATATCAGGAGTGAGATCTAAAGTAACGGTCAAAACCTCAGTATGTTGGGCAGCCACATTTAGTGTTGATGGAACATATATTCTCAAGATGGAATTCATAGTCTCTTAACAGAGATATAAAATATTCCCTTCAGATAAGTTTAATGAGTACAGTTATTCAGAGAGTTAGGCCTTACTACTTTAGTAAGACTAAAGTATATATTTATGAAATTGGATTTCATAAATATATGGTGAATAACTTAAAAGGATTAAACCGGGTACTCAAGGATTAAGATGTAGTAATTTACAAAGTGGCAGTCTATATTCATAACTTTGTATTACTACGAATATTTTATGAAGGGGTTGCATGTATAATAAAGTCTTGGGATATAATTTATTAATGAGGCCTAGAGTGCAATTATATTTATATAGTGGTATTAAATATAATTAATGGTAACTTTGGACTTGTCAAGAGTTGACAGAAAAGCCCAAGGCCCATTGGAGCTAGTGTCTTATTTGTTCCCTTTTGGTCCCACTCCAAGCCACACACTAAAGCCCAATTGGGAAGGCCCAAAAGGCTAGCCCAATTAGATAATCAGTTATGTGGAGAGAAACATACAAAATTTTATATTGAATGAAATGGTTTGTATGTGTAAGGTAATGAAAATAAGGAAGAGAGACACTCTTTCATATTCTCTCTAGAAACATAGAACTGATTGAGAGACCACACATCTTGGGCATCAAGTGGAATTGGAGTGAAGATTGAAAGTATTCCCGAGTACTTCTTCATTCAGTTTTGAAGTTCACCGCATCAAGGTACACTCTCTTGTTCTTATATTCTGAAACTTACATAGTGCATGTTATCAATTGCGAATGAAGTAGATCCGTTTATTTTCCGCTGCGTATGTTTTGTATGCGATACAAACATGATGATTTCCCAACATTGGTATCAGAGCGGTCTTCATTTCGAATCTGTATAACATGTTTTGTTCGTTTTGGAATTCGAAATAATAGTTTCAAGTTGATAGAGGATTATTCATTTAATTTTCTGCATGGTTGTTGAAACTATGATTTGATAAAAACTGATATTGATGTTATGATGTTGTTTAAATATGAATTTAAGAATGTTAAATTGATCTTTAAGGCTATAGCATCAATAGATTTCAGTTTTTATATCAATCTCTGTCTATCATGTTCGTATGATTGTTGTTAATTCATGCAAAACCGTTGAAAACTGTCTTAGAGAAATTATGGAAAATCGAGTTTCACGAGTTTCGATCGATCGAGATTTGCTTTCGATCGATCGAGTGAAACAGAGACTAATCCTTTTGAATCGATTAATGTTCGATTGCTAGTCGATCGATCGAATTTTATTTTCGATCGATCGAGAGGCGATCGAGTATCAATCGAATCAGACAGAAAGTTTAGGTCGAATTATTTAATTTTTTCGATCGATCGAGGGGCACATTCGATCGATCGAAAGAAAGAAAATCATAAATTTTTCTAAGTGTTTTCAAACTTAAATTTTGTGTTTTTGCTATTTTCTCTTACGCCTTTTTCGTAAGAAAAAGTGCAAGGTTGTGTATAATTAGTTTATGCATGTTTAAAAGATAAAAACCTTTATTGTAAAATATCTAGTGGGAGAGAGATACAAGGGTTGGATCTCACGGCCTCCATTATCGGTTCATAGTAGTGTGGGCTAAGCACCTCGTCTTGGCGTATATGCCTCGCGATCCCAAAGGAGGGTGTTTACTTCATAGTACTACAAGATTGAACTTACCTGTTTAAAGTAGTGTAGACAAGCACCTCGTCTTGGCGTATATGCCTCGCGATCCCAAAGGAGGGTGTTTTGTTCTATGGTACTACAAGTTTAAACACCATAAAGGAAGATGAAATGTGGCTACACATGATTCTAGATAATGGTATACACTAGACTAAGTTTAATGTTAACCTCCCAAAGGAGCTATGTCATTATTACTTAGAGGCTGAAGATAATACGGCATATTATTAGTGTTTGATAAGAGTTATCATGATAGCACTAATAATGAGAATAGTTCTCAACTAATTGATGTGTTTATAATAAACTTGCTACCAAAGAATTATAGACATGGATTGGGTTGTCGTTGCATATATTATTTTATGGTTTTATTAAGGTTCCATATTATATGCTTATATGCTAAATTGATAATGTCCAGTTTACTTATTATATTCATGTTTATTATTTCAGATTTGAACATGGCATCATTTAGCCCACTTGTTAGCATTCTTAATCAAAACAAACTGACTGGAACCAATTATGTTGACTGGAAAAGAAACTTGGACATAGTTCTCACAGCTGAAGAGCACAAATATGTGCTTACTCAACCAAGTCCTAGCTTTCCTTCATTAGATGCTCCTCTTGAGGAAAAACAACGATATGATCGTTGGCAGAAATCTAATGAAATGGCCAAGTGCTACATCTTAGCGTCCATCTCAAATGTTCTACAGCATCAAATGCAGGATGTAGAACTAGCTTCGGATATTATGCAAAGTCTGAAGGAGATGTTTGGTGAGCAAGGCTGTTCTACAAGGCAAGAAACCATGAGACAAATTTATAATACCAAAATGGCTGAAGGTAGTTCAGTGAGAGAGCATTGTCTTACAATGATCTCTAATCTGAATACATTGGAAGTTTTGGGTGCCGACATTGATGGAGAATCCCAAGTGGATATGATACTCCAGTCACTACCGGAGTCATTCAAGGAATTCAGACTTAATTATAATATGAACAAAAAGATTTATTCTTTGTCTGAATTAATGAATGAGTTGGTAGCGGCGGAAGGCATCCTAGGTACTTCTAATGTTCAAGCCTATGTGGGTGAAGCTTCTACTTCTCAGCCTAAGTCGAAAGGCAAGGGTAAGAAGAAGAAGAAGGACTTCACTAAACAAGAGGGTAAACAAATTGTCTTAGGGGTTGCCGACAAAGGAAAGAAGCTGAAAGGAAAATGTTTCCATTGTGGTGAGAAAGGACATTGGAAGAGGAATTGTCCAAAGTTCAAGGCTGCCAATAAGGGTATGAAAATTTCATTCCTTCTTGAAATATGTTTGGTACAAAATCCCACGGATTCCTGGTGTGTGGATTCAGGTTGTACTAATCATATCTACAATTCTTTGCAGGGGTTCCAGGAGACCAGAAAACTTAAAGAAGGAGAGTTGTTTCTGACCTTGGCTGATGGGAGTAGGATTCCAGTTGTAGCTATTGGAGTGTTTAATTTGTGTTTTGAATCAAGAGTTTTAATATTGGAAGACTGTTTATTTGTACCTAATGTTCGTAGGAATTTAATTTCTGCAACTTATTTAGGTAAAAATGGATATTGTGTTATCCTGAAAGACAATGTTGTAATAAAGAAGGATAAAATGTTTATCTGTTCTGGCAATATTGTGGATGGTCTTTATATTTTAACTCCTGATAAGCATGAATTATACAATTCTGAATTAGATAATAACTCTCATGTAAAATCATTAAAGAGAAAGTTTCCTTCTACTAATGATGCATATCTTTGGCACTTGCGTTTGGGTCATATTAATCCAAACAGAATTCAAAGGCTGATCAAAGATGGTCTCTTAGAGCCATTGGACTTTGATGAATTTCCAATTTGTGAATCTTGTTTGGAAGGAAAAATGACTAAACGACCTTTTAATGCAAAAGGTAGAAGAGCCCAAGAGTTGCTAGAATTAGTTCATACGGATGTTTGTGGTCCTATGTCAACCCAAGTAAAAGGAGGTTATGAGTACTTAATCACTTTCACCGATGATTACTCTAGATTTGGTTATGTGTACCTAATGAGACGGAAGTCCAAAACTTTTGAAAAATTCAAAGAGTTTAGGGCTGAAGTTGAGAATCAATTGGGTAAACACATAAAGGCCATTCGATCTGATCGTGGTGGCGAATACCTTCTTGGGGATTTCAAGGATTACTTAACTCAAAATGGGATTGTATCCCAATTGACTGCACCTGGAACTCCCCAACAAAATGGTGTAGCAGAAAGAAGGAATAGGACTCTTTTAGAAATGGTTAGGTCCATGATGAGTTACTCAACTTTACCTATTTCTTTTTGGGGTTATGCCTTAGATACAGCAATACATCTTTTGAATTTAGTTCCATCAAAATCTGTTCCCAAAACACCCATGGAATTGTGGAGTGGGCGTAAGCCTAGTATGAAATATCTCCACATTTAGGGTTGTCCAGCACATGTGTTAAAAGGGAAGTCTGATAAGTTGGAACCAAAATCAGAAGTATGTTTGCTTGTGGGTTATCCAAAAGAAACTAGGGGTTATTTATTCTATAGTCATAAAGATAACAAAGTTTTTGTTAGTACAAATGCTAAATTCTTAGAAAATGACTATATGAATAATTTTACTCCTAGAAGTAGAGTTGTCTTGGCTGAAATGAATGAACCTGTAATTGAACAACCAATGGTTGAAACTAGGGATGATGTGGCTGTATTGGATACACCACAAGATACTACTTATGAGAGGTCTAGTACACAGTTGCCTCGTCGTAGTGGGAGGAATGTTAGGCCACCTATAAGATTCATAGGTCTTGGAGAGACTTATGAGACTATCTCAGAGGAGGCCGAAACTGATCCTTACACTTATGAAGAAGCAATGAATGATATAGATGCACATCATTGGGTTCAAACTATGAAATCAGAATTAGATTCCATGTATTCCAATCAAGTTTGGGATCTTGTAAAGGCGCCTAACGGCATTAAACCTGTTGGTTGCAAATGGGTTTACAAGAGGAAGAGAGGGATAGATGGAAAGGTTGAAACCTTTAAAGCAAGGTTAGTGGCAAAAGGATATACTCAAAAAGAAGGTATTGATTATGAGGAAACCTTTTCACCAGTAGCAATGCTTAAATCTATCAGAATTCTCTTATCCATTGCTGCTCATTATGATTATGAGATTTGGCAAATGGATGTAAAGACTGCATTTCTTAATGGCAATCTTGAAGAGGAAATCTATATGAAGCAACCAGAGGGTTTCATAGCAAAGAACCAAGAGCATATGGTATGCAAGTTGAATAGGTCCATTTATGGACTTAAGCAAGCATCTAGGTCATGGAACATCAGATTTGATCAAGCAATCAAGTCATTTGGTTTTGAACAAAATCTTGATGAACCATGTGTGTACAAAAGACATCAAGACAAAGTAGTAATGTTCCTAGTGCTTTATGTTGACGATATTCTACTCATTGGAAATGATGTAGGTGTAATGTCATCAGTAAAGGTTTGGTTGTCAAGCCAATTTGATATGAAGGACTTGGGTGAGGCTAACTTTATTCTAAGGATCAAGCTTTGGCGAGATCGTAAGAATAAGATGTTAGGCTTATCACAAGCTGGATATATAAATAAGGTTCTAGAACGGTTTAGCATGCAAAACTCCAAGAAAGGATTACTTCCTTTCAGACATAGAGTTCCTTTGTCTGATGACCAAAGGCCTAAGACTCAAGAGGAAGAAGATATGATGAGACAAGTTCCTTATGCTTCTGCAGTAGGAAGTCTCATGTATGCCATGCTTTGTACTAGACCGGATATTTGTTTTTCAGTTGGCATGGTCAGCCGATATCAATCAAATCCAGGACCACAACATTGGCAAGCTGTAAAGCATATTCTCAAGTATCTACGGAGAACGAGAGATTATATGCTTGTTTACCGTTGTGAGGATTTGATTCCCGTTGGCTATACAGATTCAGATTTTCAATCAGATCTAGATTTCAGAAAGTCCACGTCAGGATGTGTATTCACCTTGGGAGGTGGAGCCATAAGTTGGAGGAGTGTTAAGCAATCTTGTATTGCGGACTCCACCATGGAAGCTGAATATGTTGCTGCTTGTGAGGCGGCAAAGGAAGCTGTTTGGCTCAAGAAATTCCTTTCTGATCTTGGTGTAGTGAGAATGGAGCAAGTTCCTATTACATTGTTTTGTGACAATAGTGGAGCGGTTGCACAATCCAAAGATCCAAGGAATCACAAGAAAGGAAAGCACACTGAGAGAAAGTACCACATCATTCGAGATATTGTTGCTCGTGGAGATGTGGTGGTTGCAAAGATTGAAAGTGCAAATAATCTAGCAGATCCCTTTACCAAAGCCTTGCCTCAAAGGACCTTCGAGTCACATTTGGAGGGAATGGGAGTTAGATTAGTGCACAATAGTCTTTAGGGCAAGTGGGAGATTGTTAGGATATGTGCCCTTAAATCCTATTGTATGATGCTATGTATAATATTATGTATGACATTATTTGAGAAATGATGTATGACTTAATATTATGTTTAATAAAGTTGTTTCTTATCTAAAATAATGGTAACATGAATACTCGGACATTATCAAATAGTCCATGAGATGCATAGTATGTGATTTATGTGATTTAGTCACAGAAGATATAGATCACAAGTTCTTTGTAAACTCAGAATTTTGGTTCGTAGTCGGTGATGAAATTGGGCATTTCATCTGCGAAGACTATAACATATTAACTACGATGATTTGTCTTGATCATAGAAGTGGTGACTTCTAGTTAATATGTTGATATGTTTTAAGAGTTAAGACATATTGAACTTGACCGCTATGAGATTTATTATTCTCCTAACGACTGTCAATTGAATAATAAATCTCACGACTTGTATTCACATGAACTCTTAATCCTGAGAGAATAATGGACCTGATCATGAAATGTAGGTTGCTTTGATATATCAGGAGTGAGATCTAAAGTAACGGTCAAAACCTCAGTATGTTGGGCAGCCACATTTAGTGTTGATGGAACATATATTCTCAAGATGGAATTCATAGTCTCTTAACGGAGATATAAAATATTCCCTTGAGATAAGTTTAATGAGTACAGTTATTCAGAGAGTTAGGCCTAACCACTTTAGTAAGACTAAAGTATATATTTATGAAATTGGATTTCATAAATATATGGTGAATAACTTAAAAGGATTAAACCGGGTATTCAAGGATTAAGATGTAGTAATTTACAAAGTGGCAGTCTATATTCATAACTTTGTATTACTACGAATATTTTATGAAGGGGTTGCATGTATAATAAAGTCTTGGGATATAATTTATTAATGAGGCCTAGAGTGCAATTATATTTATATAGTGGTATTAAATATAATTAATGGTAACTTTGGACTTGTCAAGAGTTGACAGAAAAGCCCAAGGCCCATTGGAGCTAGTGTCTTATTTATTCCCTTTTGGTCCCACTCCAAGCCACACACTAAAGCCCAATTGGGAAGGCCCAAAAGGCTAGCCCAATTAGATAATCAGTTATGTGGAGAGAAACATACAGAATTTTATATTGAATGAAATGGTTTGTATGTGTAAGGTAATGAAAATAAGGAAGAGAGACACTCTTTCATATTCTCTCTAGAAACATAGAACTGATTGAGAGGCCACACATCTTGAGCATCGAGTGGAATTGGAGTGAAGATTGAAAGTATTCCCGAGTACTTCTTCATTCGGTTTTGAAGTTCACCGCATCAAGGTACACTCTCTTGTTCTTATATTCTGAAACTTACATAGTGCATGTTATCAATTGCGAATGAAGTAGATCCGTTTATTTTCCGCTGCGTATGTTTTGTATGCGATACAAACATGATGATTTCCCAACACCAGGATCATCAACCAAGTCCCTAAGTGAATCTCAGTATCACAAGAGGACTCCCCCGTGGGTCTAAGACACAGAAGCAGCTCCCTCGAGAGTTGCAAATAAAATTTCCCCGGTAGAGTCTAGTAAAAACCCCTCGAGAGTGGAGTTAACATCAGTCCCCAGTGAGTCATAAGAAAGAAAGAAGAAGATAATTATTCCTTAGTGGAGGAAAGATCCCCAGTAAGCTACCCCTTAGTGGGTCAAACACCATCAAGACTTCGTTGGAGGTCAAAATCATCACCTAAACACTTCTTAGTAGAATTATACTCCCTAGTGAGTCCTTTAGCATCCCCAGTGGATCTTTCATCCAAGAAAAAATAGTCAAGCAAGTCAAAATATGGAATTCGTGCACATATCCTACAGGAATTAAACATGCAGGCACGAACCCCCATGCAAATCACAAAGGAATACCATAGAACTTGTGCACATATCCCGAGGGAATTGAATATGCAAGCATAGGTCCTATACAACATAGAACTAGTGCACATATCTCGAGAGAATTGAACATGCAGACATATCATACAGAACTTGTGCACATATCCTGAGGAAATTGAACATGCAAGCACATCATACAGAACTTGTACACATATCTCGAGGAAGTTGAATATGTAGGTACAGTGGAAGAGGTAGAGATACAGATAGAGACCAAGGTCACCCCGAGGCAAGAGCCTCATCAAAACAGGTAAAGATAGAGATAGAAAAGACAAGTATTACCCAAAGGTGCAAGCCACCCAGAAAAGTTTGAGGTAAGAGCCCCAAATGGACACCACAAATATATAACCTTTTAAGCTCGTAAGAGAACCTTTGTTTGTTTGGTTGATGGTTGCGACCATTGGCCTTGTTTGTTTTTCTTTTTTAGTGACTTTAGGAGTCACTCGCCTTTTGCTTGCAATTGGCAAAACACTTTCTAAGATAGAGAATCTGTTGTTGCTTGTTTCCTGAACAACAAATGTGGGTTCGGACATACAAATCCCATGCAACTCTTCGGAGTTGCACCCTGCCCCATGTATGCGTGATGTGTGTTATGTGTGTGGGTTGGGCCCGAGCTATACGTCGAAACAAAATGTTTTGTCTCTTATTCTTTTGATTTTGTTAGCGAAGCCCACAAATCAAAAAAGGGGCATCTGTAAATGCCACATTTTGTACCCCTTACGACTTGGGCCCCTATTCCTTAATGATGCTGAAATTCTAAGACCCAAGATTGGTTTAGGGCTCAATCAAACGTTAAATTTGACTTGAGAAATGTTAAAATGAAAAATAAAACTTTTAATGAGTAAATACATTTATTTTTGGAAAATTAAACCAAGGAAACCCTCAGTATGAAGACGTAGGAATCATCCTGCGCGCGTAGCCAAGCTGCATGCGTATGTAGGCCCGATCTTGCGCGTGCATGAAGGGTTCAAAAAACATAAAAAGACAAGTTTTCTGCATTAATGCTGAGGTTTGGAACGAATCCTACATCGTTTGGAAGTCATTCCAAACCCCTATTTTCTCAATATAAATAGCCATACATGGTACCTTTCCAAAGACACACAGAAATCTCACGGGAAAACACTAAGATTCACTAGAAATAGTAAATCAAAGAGAGAGTTTTTTACAAAGCATCCTCAAGTTAATTTTCTTTTGATTAGGGCATTTCTAGCCTTGACCTTTGAGTTTAAGACTACTAATCACCTTTTTATTGTGAATAGATTTGACTAAGGGGAATGATCAAAAATCAAGCCTAGGAGTTTTTGTTTTGAGGTATTGAATTCTAAACTCTTTTCTCTTTTTTCTATTTTAATTTAATTTTTTATCTTGTTTCTTTGTTTGTTTTGTATTTTAATAAGTTTATATAGCTTAGGTTTATGTAGTTTTATGTTTTAAAAGCATGTTAGGATGTTAGATTTAGTGTTTTGATGTTTTGCTCTGTTTACTGTGTTACTAGGGTTTCTGGGCTGAAACCAACCTATGCATAATCTTGGCTATGTACGTAGGCTTGATTATGTGCTCGCAAGCTTGTTCATGCGTGCACATGATCCTGCCCAGAATCCGCAAACCTAATTTTTCTAATTCTGTTTCTTATTTCCTTGCATAATAAGCTTCTTTTTTAGGTCCTTATATATATATATATATATATATATATATATATTCATGCTTTTGAGCTTCTATTTCACATGCTTGTTTATTGGTTTGCTTTTCACATGCTTGTTTAGGGTTCATTTAGTGTTTTATTGTTTTGATGCCATGAACACGCATTCACATGTCCATGCATGAATGCCATAGGTGCTGAGTTGCTACAAGGTAAGTGAGTTAAGTCATGCATTTATATGAACTTGTATCTTTGAATATGATTTTGTTTAATGATAGATTTAAACATGTTTTTTTAGAAAAGGTATGCTTAACCACATGTTTGCTTGGATCCATTTACGCTTGTGTTACTGCCTTGATTTAGTGTTCACATGTTGCTACCTTGAATGATGTAATATGGTGTGAGGAGAAGTATGCTAGATGAATGTTAAGTGGATGATATGTATGATAGTAACATGCTAGGGTCTATGTCATGCTATGCTAGATGAATGTTAGGTTGATTTGACAAGCATGATAGATGTATGGTTAGGAATGTTTGATGCCATGTTGATTGTTAGATGAATGCTAGTGTATGTGTGAGTATAGATACAATATTGAATATGTCTTTAATAGCGTTAAGGCATAAGACACAATGAGGAAAAGCCAACCTTAGGGTTGGACAGTTTTGGGTGCCTAACACTTTCCCAAGACCATACCTTAACTTCGAACTCATATCTCTGGTAGTAAAATCAATGGTCATTCCTCGAGAGAATGCTATATATATGGTTCCTAGACCATTGCAAAAACTAGGTGGCAACTCCCTGTTGTGTCCACAAGGACTAACAAATGTTTGAAGCAGCAATGCTTATTCGGCTGACATGGCATGAATAGTGATGTAATTCATCTTTATCACCATGGCGTCCTCTTATTGGCTTGGCTTATGGGCTTGGCTGAGACTACCTAAGAGTTTTTCCAATCACAAAAATGGAGTCCGCTTTGAACATAACAAAAGAGAGGCTATATTGGACATCTTTTTTTTTTCTTTTTTCTTTTTTTTCTTTTTTTTTTTTTTTGATTTGCTATATTGGACATCTAGCTTGAGAGCCAAGACGTGTCTTGTGGAGATAGCATAGAGGAATGGAAAAAAGTGATTTATGCAGTATCTTTCCTATAAATAGTAGCGGTAGTGATTTATGCAGTATATATATATATATATATTCCCTTTATTTAAGAGAAAATATAGCAAAAGCTAAAGGTGTGCCTAAACCTAGTAAAAGTTCAAGGATGTCTTTTTTGTAGGTTGTAACATAGGTCGAGTTTAGGTTATGAAAAGAAGGTATAAAAGGCTTAAAACTCCTTTTTGATGCTTTTTCCTCGTGTGTATTACTTGAAAACTTGACCAATTAAGACATGTCCTTGTCTTCTCTTCACTTGTTTTGAGTTTTCAACACAACGAACCTGAGGGAATTTAGGGACTAGCATAGTAAGGGGGTTCTATATAGTAAGTTAACCCACGCTTAAAAGGTAATAGCAAACTAGCATCTTGAGTTTTAGAAACTTGAGATCTATATAAAACTCGAGCCTTAAAGACTTGCTTTGCACTTGATGAGTTGGATACTATTGTGCCACATAAATCTCGAGTCTTAAAGACTCGATTTCTACAAATTAAAAACCGAGTCTTTAAGACTCGATTTGCTTCGGGAGATTGAATTAAAATTTACATGTAGCTCGAGTCTTATAGACTCGAGTTTTACTGGGCAAAAATTTTATAAATACAGATACGCATCAGTCACTAACTCCCTCACTCAGCCTCACACTCCTCAACTCACTGCCTCACTCACCCATAACTCTCACACTTCTCACACCACATTATCTCTCACTCTCACTCACCACATTGCCTCTCTCATTGCTCCTCCCTCTCAACAAATTCATATCTCAGGTAAGAGTTTTTTGATTTGATTGTCATTGTAGTTGGGTATTATTTGTTGTTGGGTGTGTTAGGATTAGTGCCCTTAAATCCTATTGTAATATGCCACGTATGATATTATGTATGACATTATGTATTAAATGATGTATGACTTAATATTGTGATTAATAAAGTTGCTTTATTCTAATTTAAAATGATGGAAACATGAATATTTGGACATTATCATATAATCTATGAGATGCATAGTATGTGATTTATGTGATTTAGTCACAGAAGATATAGATCACAAGTTCTTTGTAAACTCAGAATTTTGGTTCGTAGTCGGTGATGAAATTGAGCATTTCATCTGCGAAGACTATAACATATTAACTAAGATGATTTGTCTTGATCATGGAAGTGGAGACTTCTTGTTGATATGTTGATATGTTTTAAGAGTTAAAACATATTGAACTGAACCGCCATGAGATTTATTATTCTCTTAACGATTGTCAAATGAATAATAAATCTCACGACTTATATTTACATGAACTCTTAATCCTGAGAGAATAATAGACCTGATCATGAAGTGTAGGTTGCTTTGATATATCAGAAGTAAGATCTAAAGTAACGATCAAAACCTCAGTATGTTGGGTAGCCACATTTAGTGGTGATGGAACATATATTCTCAATATGGAATTCATAGTCTCTTAACGGAGATACAAAATATTCCTTTAAGATAAGTTTAATAAGTTTGTTATTCAGAATGTTAGACCTAACTACTTTAATAAATAGTTACTAAAATGTATATTTACAAAATTGGATTTCATAAATATATAATGAATAACTTAAAAGATTAAACTAGGTACTTAAGGATTAAGATATAGTAAACTACAAAGTGGCAGTCTACTTTAATGACTTTGTGTTACTACGAATATTTTATGAAAGGGTTGCACGTACAATAAAGTCTTGGAATATAATTTATTAATAAGGCCTAGAGTGCAATTATATTTATATAGTGGTATTAAATATAATTAATGGTAATTTTGGACTTGTCAAGAGTTGACAGAAAAGACCAAGGCCCATTGGAGTTAGTGTCTTATTTGTTCCCTTTTGGTCCCACTCCAAGCCATTTACTAAAACTCAATTGGAAAAGTCCAAAAGGCTAACCCAATTAGATAATCAGTTAATTAAGAGAGAAACATAAAAAATTTGATAAGTACATGAAACGGTTTGTATGTGAGTGTTGGACACTCTTTAATTCTCTCTTAAACAAATTCATATAACTAATTGAGAGCCACTCATCTTGAGCGTTAGTGGAATTGGAGTGAAGATTAAAAGTGTTCCGAAGAACTTCTAATCTTTTTTCTTTTTAAATTCACCACACCAAAGTACACTCTCTTGTTCTATATTCTGAAACTTACATAGTACATGTTATCAATTGCGAATGAAGTAGATCCGTTAATTTTTCGCTGCGTATGTTTTGTATGTGATACAAACATGTATATTTCAATCAGTTCATGCCAATGATGATGATGATGATGATGATGATGACGATGATGATGATAATAAGGTTGATGAGACTGCAATTAATGGTGAAGATTTTGTCGATAGAGATGAGTATGAAGAGAGGATTAAACGAAGGGACTTTAGGGACTTTGAGAGAGACATTGATGATGATGAGACATTGGACGGTGGTGAACCTGATGTAGACAATGTTATTAGTGTCCAAAACATTACGAACACAATCCCTGCCTACGCACCTCCTGCCTTGTCATTTTCTGCAAATACTTAGAAAAATATGGATGATCCTTCAAATATTGAGATACCATTTGTGTCTACTTGGAGAGAGGAGATGAATTTGTGCAAAGGGTTGACTTTTGCTAATAAAGTGGCGATGAAGCGCGTATTAACAATTTGTGCCCTCAAGAAAAACAAACATTTTATGATCAGTAGGTCGACGAAGGTCAAACTTTATGCGAAATGCGTGGATAAGTCATGCAAGTGGTATGTCTGCACAATCATAAAGCCCAATGTCCACGGACTATGGATGGTCACCGTGTATGTGGGTTCTCACACGTGTATACCGAATGGGGTGCGAAATGATGGTAGAATGATGAATTGTAATTTTATTGCATTAGACATCCTTAAGAAGTTATGTGAGGATCACACTACCCTAATTAAGCATCTCAGATCTATGATAGAGTCGAAATATAATGGCCATAAGCCTTCTTACTACGAGGTATAGGATGCGAAACAAAAGGCAATTGGAAAGATGTTTGAGAATTGGGAAGAGTTTTACCAAAGGTTGCAAAAGTTGCTAATGGCATATATTGATCAAGATCCGAATACTCAGGTGTTCTATCATACCACACCCAACAGTGAAGATGACACCGTATTTTTGCATTATGTGTTTTGGTCTTTTGGTCCATACATTTATGGATTCAAATATTACAAGCCAATCATCAGTATTAGTGGGACCCATCTATATGGTAAATATCAAGGAAAATTGTTGGTCAAAATGGCAACCGACGCTAACAACAAGGTATTCCTTTTCGCCTTTGCTGTAGTGGATTGTGAGTCAAGGTCCAATTGGAGGTGGTTTTTATAATGCCTTAGAGATATGATTGGCGATGTGATAACTAACAAAGGCATTTGCTGTTAGGGTTTATGCCCTAAAATCCAATTTATTGGCATGTCATAAATGATTAAATTGTTTAATTATATGAGACTATTTATTAATGAACTAATGGGACATTATCTTAGTCCATGAGATGTATAGTATGCGATTTATGTGAAAAGTCACAAAAGATATAAATTGTAAGTTCTTTGTAAACTCAGAATGTAGTTCGTAGTCAGTGATGAAATTGGGTGTTTCATCTGCGAAGACTATAACATATCAACTAAGATGATTTGTCTTGATCATGAAAATTGAGATTTCTAGTTGATATGTTGATATGTTTTAAGAGTTAAGACATATTGAACTGGACCGCTGTGAGATTTATTATTCTCCTAACGACTGTCAAATGAATAATAAATCTCACGACTTCTATTTACATCAACTCTAAATCCTGAGAGAATAATAGACATGATCATGAGATGTAGGTTGATTTGATATATCAGAAGTGAGATCTATAAGTTACGGTCAAAACCTTAGTATGTTAGGCAACCACATTTAGTATTGATGGAACATATATTCCCAAGATGGAATTCATAATCTCTTAACGGAGATATAAAATATTCTCTTGAGATAAGTTTAATGATTTGGTTATTCAGAGTGTTGGGCCCAACCACTTTAGTAAGGAGTTGCTAAAGTATATATTTATGGAATTGGATTTCATAAATATATTATGAATAACATAAAGGATTAAACCGGGTACTCAAGGATTAAGATGTAGTAATCTTCAAAGTAGCAGTCTATATTCATGACTTTGTATTACTACGAATATTTTAATGAAGGGGTTGCATGTATAATAAAGTCTTGGGATATAATTTATTAATAAGGCCTAGAGTGCAATTATATTTATATAGTGGTATTAAATATAATTAATGGTAACTTTGGGCTTGTCAAGAGTTGATAGAAAAGCCTAAGGCCCATTGGAGCTAGTGTCTTATTGTTCCCTTTTGGTCCCACTCTAAGCCACACACTAATGTTCCCTTTTGGTCCCACTCTAAGCCACACACTAAAACCCAATTGGAAAGGTCCAATAAGGCAGCCCAATTAGATAATCAGTTAGTTATAAAGGGAGAAACATACAGAATTTTTTATAAGAAAAAAAGATACATCATTGTGAAGTGGTGTGTATGTGTGAGTGAAGTTACTCAATTATTCTCCCTTGGAAACTGATTGAGAGACCACACTTCTTGGGCGTAAAGTGGAATTGGAGTGAAGATTAAAAGTATTCCCGAGTACTTCTAATCTTTTGTTTTGAATTTCACTGCACCAAGGTACGCTATTTCGTTCATAAATTCTAAAATTTACATAGTGCATGTTATCAATCATGAATGAAATAGATCCAAATTTGTTGCTTCCACTGTGTGTTTTGTATGAGATACAAAACTAGATTTTCCAACAATTAGTATAAGAGCCAGGTTTTCATCTCATGCTTATATAACATGTGATTGTTTTTAGAATTTAAGAAAACCGTTATCTTTGTGTATTAATTTTCTGCAGTAAAATTTTCTGCATTATTGTGTCCTTGAACGTGTTCTTTTGTGTAGACATGTTTTGATAATCATGATTTTATGAATTTTTGTTACTAGTGTTGGAATTCATATGCCATGATTCATATGCCAAGGATTGATAGTTATTGAAAATTTTATAACTATCAAGTATTGATTGCCGTGTCTATCAATTTATGTGCATGGACTTTAATCATCTCTATATATATGATACGGATTGGAATGTGCAAGTTTTTTATTGATTGCAACTTTTGAATTGTTGTTGCATTGCTTGATGATATATGCACTGCACCAAGAATTCTTGAATTCATAGCCAATCCACCATAGTCAAGAAATGGTATAAATTGTTAACTGCCATGTGCGGTTATTATAAGGCATGCACCGCTTGGAATTGATATCTATGTTGGCGTGATTGGCATGTTTTCTTGGTTAATTATAAGACACCGCATGGATTTAAAAGGCTTATATATACATTGCTTTAAAGGCTTGCACGCTTTGATTCTTATAAGCATGTAGTGGAAATGGTGTGATATATATATATATATATATATATATATATATTACAATAAAAAACCAAATGAATGCACTGCTTGGCTTTTGGTTTGCACGGATTGTTATATATATATTATATAGGTTCAAATGCATATTATATATATATATATATATATATAAAATATGTTATATATAATCCATATGGTATATTATATATATATATATATATATATATATTGTAAGGTTGAATTTTATCAACCATTGTGTTGGCTTTCTTCCGTACCAATTTGCTTGTATTTTCAGTATTTAGAAACCCTGTATTTAGGAGAGAATCATGTAAGGATAGTGTGTGAGAGAGTGTGAAGATTTGCTCAAGACTGTGCTGCAAAATAGAGACTCGCGACTGGACCTCGCTGGTGTTTCACGACTATTAAGCCGCCAGATATTGCACATAAGAGAAGCGTGCAGAGGAGAACTCACAACTGGATCTCGCGGGTGGCTCGCAACTGGAAGCTGCCAGAATATGAACCGTCATGCCAGCTATCGTACTACATGACAAAATTTCCAGTCTGGCCTTTCAGTTTCTTCGCGACTTGAACTCGCGACTCAGTCAAGCCGTGAGTACAAGCCGCCAGCCTACTTTGTTGTAAAAAAATCTGTCTCTTTGCATTCCAAACACCCACCAGTATATATACCCCTTATACCCACAAAATGTAGAGAGCTTCTAGAGAAAATTTTTTAAGAGAAACCCTAGAGAAAAACAAGATTGATTCATCCACAATCTTAACCTTGTGACTCTTCAAATTCCTCTACTCTCTTCCTCTCCATTGTAGATCCTTGAGAGGTACTTTAGCCAAAACCTTTTCTCACCATACCCACAGCTGTGAGAAGGCTTTTTGGTGTTTTAGGAAGTAATTAGGATGGAGCCAATTTATATTGATAGATGTTATGGACTAGTAGCGGGATCCGGGAAGCTAAAGAAGAAATAGGTTCAGCGTAACCTCGTTGGAGCAAGAAACTTGGAGGACTTAGGTACCTGGATAGATTAGGCTTGGAGGGTCTATTGCTATCCTTGTATCCCAACTACATTCTTTAGTGGATCATTTTGACAGCTTGGAGGGCGGCGGAGAGGTTTTACGCCGAGGGCTTCGGTTTCCTCTTCGATAACACGTCTTGTGTTGTCCTTGAGTTTGCATCTCTCTTCCCTTTATCTTTGTCAATTAATTTCAGTTATGGATGTGATTTTATTTGGCTTAGATGGTTTATCAATTCTGTTTTAGGCTTTAATTCATTTTCTGCACGTTTATCGTTTGTGTTAAAGCTCGAATTGATAATTTGTAATTTGGGGGCCTAAACGTTCATAGTATTTTATACGCTATTTGAACTTTCATTTGGTATCAGAGCGGGTGCACTTGCTGTGGTTTAACTACCTTTGTACGATCCCTGACCCCGTTTTGAGATGGATCGGTCTCAATCTTTGAATTCTCCACCATATTTCGATGGTAGCAACTATGCTTTTTGGAAAGTCCGAATGAGGGCATTTTTATGTTCTATTGATGAAAGTGTGTGGGATGATGTTGATATTGGATGGGTTAGGCCAAAACCTGAAAAATCCACTTAGGATAAAGCAACCCTAGCTGCATCTAATGCTAACAGTAAAGCTTTGAATGCTATTTTCTGTGGTGTGTCTCCAGATGAGTTTCACAGGATATCACATGTCTCGGTGGCTAAGGAGGCGTGGAAAATATTGGAGACCACGTATGAAGAAACCAAGAAAGTGAAAGATACCAAGTTGCAGATGTTGACCACTCGTTTTGAGGAGCTTAAGATGAATGAGGATGAGTCTTTTGACTCTTTCTATAGTAATTTGAATGAAGCGGTAAACAGCAAGTTCAACTTGGGTGAGAAAACGGAGGATTCAAAGATTGTGAGAAAGATCCTTTGATCATTGCTAGAGAGTTTCCGTGCAAAAGTTACTACAATTCAGGAGAGCAAAGACCTGGACGATATTAAGGTTCAAGAATTGGTTGGCTCACTGCAAACTTATGAGCTATCATTGCCATCGCAAAGGAGGAGCAAATCTCTTGCTCTCAAGACAATTGATGAAAGGGTGGAAGCTCATGACTCATCTGATGAAGATGTTGATGATAAAGATGTTGCATACCTTATGAAAAACTTCAAAAAGTTCTTGAAGTTCAAGAAGAAAGGAAATTTTGCTGAAAAAGGAAAATTTCCAAGTTATGGAAAAGAGAAAAAGGAATTTAAAAAGAAAGATGGTAAGGAGTCCCAATCCTCTCAAGGAATCACATGTTTCGAGTGTAATGGATATGGACATATTAAGAAAGAATGTCCCAATTACTTGAAATCGAAGGGCAAGGCTTATGCCACAACTCTTAGTGATTCGGACTCATCCAACTCCGATTCTGAGGAAAGCTGTGACGAAGAAGGGAACTACTCCGCATTTATGACTATTGCTCATATCGAGTCTTCGGAGGACTTGAATTTGCTTGTACAAGAACTTGAAGAGTATAGCGATGAGGAATCAATGGGAATAGTTGAAGAATCAGAAGATGAAGAGGATTAGTGTACCAAAAGTCTCCAAGAGAACTACAACTTACTCCTTGAGAAGTCTGGAGACTATACATGTGTGGCCAAGGTAGCTGTGAAAAAGATGAAGAAAGCTGAAGAGGACTATAGAAGTCTTCTTGTTCGTCACAAGGAGGCCAAGTGTGAGATAGAGAAGTTAAATGGAGAGCTGTCGGAAGCCCATGCTAAGGTGAGGTTTCTTGAGCTTGAGGTGGTTCAAGCTAATGCCAAGATAGAAAGAGTCTCCATAAAGAAACTGGACGATGTAATCTCCTCATAAAAACATTTCTCGAACAAATCTGGTTTGGGATACACTGGAGAAAGCAGTTCTGCTATCAACATCTCCAAGGAAGTGAAGTTTGTGAAGGCTAAGGAACCCATGGTGAAAACTCCAGCTGTTGAGAAGGTGAATACAGAAAAGAAAAAGAATGTAGCCGATCAACGGGTGTTCAACAATCCCCATAACCGCTCAGAGGTCATATCTGAAGCTAGAAGGAAATCACTCCCAAGACTACAAAGAGGTCTAAGAACAAACCATTTTTGTCATCACTGTGGACTTCAAGGCCACACCAGACCAAACTTTCATAAGCTGGGAGCATTGAAGAATGGAAGTGATCAAAGGCCAAGAGGACCAAGAAATGACAAGAAAATTTGGGCTGTTGAGCAACCAAGAGGTCGAAATGGTGACTCCGGAGTGATGGATGTAATGAAGATGATTGGTGCCTTCACCACTTGTTTGGAAAGCTTCACAAGAAGGTTTGAAAACTCTAACTCGCGTACCCAATCCTATAAGGATATCACCCCAAACGCACGTGACGTGTGGGTGAAAAAGGGTACTCATGCATAAGCTTTATGACATGTCCATGCATTAATTCTTCCTATCTTTAGTGTTTTTGCTTGAGTGTCTATTTGTGTGCATACTTGATTGTGTTTTTGCTTTAAATGTTTTTACATTTTCTTTGGTTAAATTTCCTTGGTCAAAAATTCAAAATCACATAAAAAGTATAAAATCTAATAGGTTTGATCAACATTTTTGAGTTTATGTCCTAAACTTGTTTTGCCTTATACCTTTGTACTAATGGCTTTATGCATTCACGAGCACAGCTTGTTTTCATTGCACTCATATCAATGTGAGAAAAATCTTGAAATCTATATGATTGTTGTAAATCGATCTTCAAACTTGTCATGAATGATTAGTCAATGATTTTGTTGATCTTGAGACATGCATAGACTTGTGTCTATATATCTTCCCACTCTTTATTTTTGTTTTTGCTTAAAGAGCTCTACCAATGTAAATCTCAAAATGAAAAGAGATAAAGAGCTGCAAAAGCCTGTCGCACAAACTAGTATTTGACTAGGAAAAAGGGAAAGCGACTCAAAATAAAGTATATGATGCCCAAAAAGCCAAAGGCTTGATCATCAAATTGAAATATCAAAAATTTCAGGCATCAATATCAAAATGAGATGTATTGATTCAAAATGTCAAAATTTTGAGAATTATAATGAAGCCAAATGAAAAGCTTCAAAAGTTATGTAATCTTTTTCTTGTGGGAAGTCATATATACATATTTCTATAATTGAGATGGATCTCATTATCTAGTGCTAGTTGTGTATGCCTTGGTTGAATTGATCATTGAAGCTTCATATTAGACTAAGGACTATCTCATTGTTAATATCCACACACATCACACTTGCTTATGTTCTTTGAATGCCTTATTCATTTGTGTGATTGTACTTGATAAAATATGTTTCACATGCTCAAGTATTGTTGATCAAGCACAAAAAGATTTTTGAGCATTTGTGTGTTTTTGAAAAAGTCTCTTTGTTTTTAGCAAAATGTCAAAAATTTCAAAAATTGTTGTGTCCTGTTTTGGCAACTCATTCGCGTGTCTGTCCAGTCGCATGCCCCAGTCGCGAGCTCAATACAGAATGTTTTGGCGTCTCTGTGGCGGGTAAATACTCAAGTCGCGAAAAAGACTTAGAAAATTTTTTCAAAAATCTGGAATTTTATGCTTCTCGCGGCTTGATGTGGCGACTATGTCGTGAGTGAAGGTACAGCGCGAGATTTACACAGAATGTTTCGCGGCTCAAGTCGTGGTTATCTCGCGGTTTGAACCTCCAGTCGCGAAAAACACTTGGAAAATTTTTCAAAATTTTTCTTTAAAGTGTTCTGGCGGATGGACCTGGCGACTCTATAGCAACTTGATTCAGTCGCGAAAAACGCGTGTTTTGCGCCTTTAAAGTCAGTTTTTGAAAATCTTTTCAGTTTTCCCTCGAATATTTGTGACTGTTCATTGTCCCAATCATGTTCTTTCTCAAACTCACCGTGTTCTTCTTAAAGATTTCTTTGTTCTTCATCATTTCTTCACCAATCTTCAAGAAAAAGGTATGGGTTTTCATATTTTCATTATCTAATTCATGATTTTGAGCCTTTTCCTTTGGTTTTTAGGTTGTTTTGATTAGTAGAGATTTTTTTGAGTTTCGGGTATGGGTATGATTCTGTTTGTTGGGTTTGCTTGAATGGGTTTTGTTCATTTCACTGATCTAATGCATATTATGTCTTCTATCATACTTGTCTACCCTCATTGTGTGATTATTTTGATTTGACATTTGTTAAGGTTCCCTACCCATCGTGATCTGTCTTGTCGGTATTTGATTAAGTCATAGGAGTTTGTAAGATTTTGTTTGGCTTTGTGTTGTGTTTGTCTAAACACTGTTGCTTATCGCTCGTCCTCATCCTTGTCCTGCATTGTGAACCTTATTTTTTCTGTTTCTGCACTCTATCAGTTTAGGGTTTGACTCCCTTTATGGTAGTATTTTCATACTAGCCTCTATATGGTATGATCTTCTGGTTTATCCTTTGTTTCCATCTTATCAGGCATTGACATTTTGATCGTTTCATCTATTGTGTTCTGTTCTTGTTGTTGTTGTTGTCATTAATTCTTCAGATGACTCCTACAAAGAAGAAGACTGTTGCCAAGAAGGGTGACAGAAGATTGAAGATGGACAACTCTAAGTTCAGGTCTCCTCAGCATTTTGAGAGATACACCCAATTTTACTTGAAGGCACCTATTATTCAAGAAAGATTTGTGGACTTGACAGATCTAAAAGATACCTTCATTCCTAGCTGCTTTGAGGGAAGAGGTTGGGAAAAGTTGCTAAGTAATCTCCCCGAAGTATGTGAACCTCTGATTAGGGAGTTTTATGCCAATTCTGTGCTGAGGGAGAATAAGATCAACTGCTGGGTAAGAGGACATGAATTTCTACTAGATGTGGATGACATTGATGAGGCGCTGGGTTTCGAAGGAATGGATGATCATGATTTCACAAATTACAAGGATAGAATGTTGTCCATAGAAACTGCTCAGGCACATATTGGGGGTGTTAGAGAAGGGAAATGTCTCAACACAAATGCATTTTCAGCAGACATGAGATGTCTAACTGTGATAATGATGTTCAACCTCTACCCTGTGAGGAAGTTGACTACAATCAACAATGCCAGAGCGATTTTTCTAATGGAGCTCAAGAAAAAGACGTTCATAGATATCAATGCTCATATATATCATACCATTGTTGATGAGACCAGAACAACCTACAAAGCCAAGCTGATTTTCCCAAGTCTACTCATGAGAATTTTTAGGCTAAAAGGGGTGGAAATTCCTCAAGATATGGGACTCATGTCTACTTCATCAGCAATCAACAACCTAACCATCTCAAGGATTTGAGTGCGTCTTCCAGGTGATGAAGAAGGAGGTGATCAAGAAGGAGGTGAAGGCATGGAAACTGAAACAGAAGCTGCTGGTCAACTCTCAAGTTCAAGAGGTCGCAGTAAGAGAAGCAGAGCATCATTTTCATCAGAAGTACCTCCAGATGCATTCCAGATCATCCTTGAAAGGATTGATGGACTCAGAGATATACAGAATGAACAAAATGACAAGCTGTCTGCACTTCAAGATCAAGTGAACTTTCTCTCGACAAAACTTGACAGCTTTACTCCACAGCAGTGACCTTTTGGCAATTCCGGTCAAAAAGAGGGAGATTTTTTGTGACGGATGCTCTTGTCTTAAGGGGGAGCATTTGCTGAGGGGGAGCATTTGCATTTGCTGAGGGGGAGCACTTTTTATTATGTCTTTTGATTATGTTTTCCTTCTTATCTCTTGATATTACTTTATCTTTCTGCTAAACTCATTTGGTATAATCTGTTGGATATGGTACTTTGTTTTGGTACTCTGGTTTTTATATATTTAATTTATACCTTTTGCTTTTATGGCATGTTGGTTTTCTTTTGTACCTTGCTTTGTGTAAGCACTTTGTCTTCTTGCCTTGTGGCTTTCGTACCTTATATTTAAATGCCATGCCTTTATCCTTAAGTACTTCACTCTTGTGCCCTGTGTTGGATTTTTATCCTTAATGCAAATACGTAATGTTGTTGCATTGGTTGAGTGTTGGACATGCAAATGATACTTATCATTGAGCTTATTAGATTGCATGTCCGGATATTCATTCCTTGTGAGAATGAGCATTGTGATCACTATTTATAGTGATTGTTTGTTTTTGGTCAAGCCATGCTCTATTACTTTAATTCTTTTTGCTTGATCGCATTGTGCTTGTTTCATATGCAATACAAGTTTTTCTGCATACAATGAACTCATTGTGTGGTTGTTTTTCAGGAGATACTTGTACTTATGATTCAAGAGCTTCACAGATCCTAGAGTTAGGTGTGAGTGAGTTTTATTCAACTGTTCCCAACTCACGCGTTAAGTCTAGAGTTTGTTGTAGGGTTTTGTCACGGAATAGCCAAAGGAGGAGATTGTAAGGTTGAATTTTACCAACCATTATGTTGGCTTTATTCCGTGCCAATTTGCTTGTATTTTCAGCATTTAGAAACCCTGTATTTATGTGGGAATCATGTAAGGGTAGTATGTGAGAGAGTGTGAAGATTTGCTCAAGACTGTGCTGCAAAACAGAGACTCGCGACTAGACCTCGCTGGTGTCTCGCGACTATCAAGCCACCAGATATTGCACATGAGAGAAGCGTGTAGAGGAGAACTTGCGACTAGATCTCAAGGGTGGCTCGCGACTAAAAGCTGCCTGAATATGAACCGTCATGCCAGCTGTCGCACTACAGGACAAAATTTCCAATTTGGCCTTTCAGTTTCTTCACGACTTGAATTCGCGACTCAGTCAAGCCGCGAGTACAAGCCGCCAGCCTACTCTGTTGTGAAAAAATCTGTCTCTGCGCATTCCAAACACCCACCAGTATATATACCCCTTATACCCACAAAATATAGAGAGCTTCCAGAGAGAATTTTGTGAGAGAAACCCTAGAGAAAAACAAGATTGATTCATCCACAATCTTAACCTTGTGACTCTTCAAATTCCTCTACTCTCTTCCTCTCCATTGTAAATCCTTGAGAGGTACTTTAGCCAAAACCTTTTCTCACCATACCCACAGCTGTAAGAAGGCTCTTTGGTGTTTTGGGAAGCAGTTAGGAAGGAGCCAATTTATATTGGTAGATGCTATGGACTAGTAGCGGGATCCGGGAAGCTAAAGAAGAAATAGGTTCGGCGTAACCTCGTTGGAGCAAGAAGCTTGGAGGGCTTAGGTACCTGGGTAGATTAGGCTTGGAGGGTCTATTGTTGTCCTTGTATCCCAACTACATTCTTTAGTGGATCATTTTGACCGCTTGGAGGACGGCGGAGAGGTTTTACGCCGAGGGCTTCGGTTTCCTCTTCGATAACACGTCTTGTGTTGTCCTTGTGTTTGCATCTCTCTTCCCTTTATCTTTGTCATTTAATTTCAATTATGGATGTGATTTTATTTGACTTAGATGGTTTATCAATTCTATTTTAGGCTTTAATTCATTTTTCGCACGTTTATCGTTTGTATTAAAGCTCGAATTGATAATTTGTAATTTGGGGGTCTAAACGTTTATAGTGTTTTATACGCTATTTGAACTTTCATATATATATATATATATAAATATTATTTATATATATGTAATATAATATATATGGGTTTGGTTTATATATTTATTATATATTAACGCTAGAATTAAAATTTATTCCTAATGAGATTAGTTATGTTTTTAAGGTTTCTAGCATTATTAGGGTTTTTGATAATGATCTTGAAAACCTTAATGTTTGATCTGTAAATCTTCGTTGATAAAATCAAAAGGTGTTTTGATGGAAGAACAATGAAGATGTCAAATACGGTTACCTGAAAATTCTGGAAAAATTCTGTTTTGCGAATTCAATCGATCAAGTAATAGGTTCGACCGATTGAAGGCACTGAATTTTGAATTTTCACTTATTTTTGACTAAGTGTTAAAACTTTGATAAAAAAAAATGTGATTAATTTTATAGTCCTTAAAAGTTAAGGACATTTATTAATTGCTATCTAACTAAAAGACCTAATGAGATCAAAGATGTTAGTTGAATATAACTCTTAGTCCTAAATTGTTTTATGATTAAAAGTCCTTAATATATTTTAATTTAAGGTTTTTAATGAGATTAAAATTCTAATTAAAAGGTATATAGTTTCTAATGAAATTAGAATCTTTTATTTAGTAAATTAAGGATAGAGTTCTATATAACTAATTTTTGATTCATTAGTGTTTAAGGAACCCTAAATAGTTTAGGACTTCCATTTTAGTTAGTGATTCTAATGAGATTAGAGTCTTCAATAAGTGCAAGGTTATTAGTTGTGATGAGATCACAATTATTTAAAGAAAAACCCAAATAATGAGTGGGAGAGCTGAAATAACTCTTTTGTTAAGTTTATTGTAATGTGAATAGATACCTTGTCTTGACTTCGAGTCTTGCATTCCATGCGGAGGGTATTTATTTCACGGATTACAAGGTTAAACTTCTTTGTGATTGCGCGAATGTTCATTACGCTATTGTGACGTGACTTAGTAACATCACATTGAATTTAAACAATGAAATACATTTGATGTGTAGGGTTAAAATTGTGATTATATCACAATGTTTTCAAGACAATCCACTTGTTTTAAAATTTCTAGTGGGAGAGAGATACAAGGGTTGGATCTCATGGCCTCCATTGTCGATTCGTAGTGGTGTGGAGTAAACATCTCGTCTTGGACTTAAGCCTTGCGTTCCATGTAGAGGATGTTTATTTCATGGTACTACAAAATTGAATTTCCTGGTTTATAGTGGTTTGATCAAACACCTTGTCTTAGCTTCGAGCTTTGCATTCCATGCAGAGGGTGTTTTTATCATGGTACTACAAGATAAACCTGTTAAAAGGATGAAATGTGGCTACACATGATTCTAGACAATGCTGTACACTAGACTACGTTTAATAGTATCCTCTATGTTGAGTTCTTGCTATTATTACTTAGAGGCCAAAGGAAAAGCCGCAAATTATTTTTGTTGGTAAGAGTTATCATGATAGCATTAATAATGAGAATATTTCTCACCTGATCATAGTGATTGGTATGACCTCGCTTCCGAGGAATATTAATTGCGGGATTAGGTTGTCGTTGCACCTAATATAGTATTTGTTGGGTTTCATACTATATGGTTATGGATGCAAAATATAATGTCCCTGTAATTATGTTCATAGTTTCAAAATAAAGTTGTCATAATTTTGTTCTCTTGCTACTATTTTAAGTGAATCACATTAACTAAGAAATACTTTTGGACATGGTGCTTAAAGGAGCTGAAGTACATAAATATGTTTGATTCAGCATTGTCATAATTTTCTATGCATGATGCATTGATGGAAGATAGCTTATAATTTGATCATAGTCTCCATTGAAATGCTAAAATGTTACATTGACTTCTATCTCAATTGTGCTACAGCATGAGATGCAAGAGTTAGTACTAGACTTAGACTTTACGTTAAGTCTAAATGAGATGTTTGGTTGAATCATATTGAGTGCTAAGAAAAGCTTAAGGATTTCCAATTCTATGTTATTTTATGAAAATATTTTAATTTTAAAATGAATTGGAATTCTTGGATGTAGAGATTAAATTTTAATCTCATATGGATATGATCCACAAGTCCTTGTTAGAATCACTTGATCAATTCAGATTGTTTTCAAAATAAATTATTTTTATATTATCTGAATTGATGAATGAGTTCTACGCAACGGAAGACATCCTAATAGCTAAAGCTAGGATCAATATGATTTAATTCAAATTCTTAACCTGAACCTAAAGATAAGGGTGATAAGAAGATGAATTATAATACCAAACAGTTGGATAAGCAAGTTGTCCTATTAGTTGCCAAAAGGAAATTAGACTCAAAAGCATGACCAAAAGGAAAGTGTTTTTGTTTTGATAAAGCTAAGCATTGTCCATGATTATTTGCTAGATGGAAATTTACATGTTTTACTTTTTAAAGAGAAAGTTTCCATCTTTTGTTATTGTATGTACTTGGCACTTATGCCTAGATCTTATTAATCTAAATGATATTCAAGATTGGTGAAAGATGAGCTCTTAGAACCATTATTTTGTTATATTCCCAGTCTATGAATTTTATTTAGAGGATAATAAGATCTAGGGCTCCTTTATTGTAAAGGAATAAAGTTCCACTGACTTCTTTAAGTCAGTGCATACATGAAGGAGGAATAAGACTCTATTAGAAAAAGTAAAGTACATGATAAGTATTTCCATTTGCTTATTTCTTTTGGAGATGTACTCTAATAATTACTATACTTTTTCTAAAGTTGATTTCAAAAGTTTGTTCCTAGGACATTTGTCAAATTGTGGATTAGGTGAAAACCTAGTATGTGATACTTCCACTTTTAGAGATATCCAGCACTTGTGCTAGAAAGGAAGTCTAACAAATTGAAATCAAATGATAGAAAAATGTGTGTTTATGATGAGTATCCAAAAGGAATGGTATAAGATTATTTTGGTAGTCATAAAGAAAACAAGATGCTTTTAAACTTCAATTACAAAGTTCTTGATGATGACTATGTGAATAATCTTAAAGCAAATCGTAGATTGTTTTAGAAGAAAAATGTCAAAATTTGTTGAAAGACAACTATGAAATACACTTAGAAATGAGATGGTTGTATTAGATACACCACAAGGTATTATTCTAGATATATAGCTCGTACACCGGTACAATAACGTAGTGGGAGGATTACTAATTACCAAGTAAGTTCATACTTTTGTGATAAACTTTTGAAGTTATTCCACAAGGATATGAAATTGATCCTTGGTCCTACGTAAAGGCAATAGATGATTTGAATATGGATTACTGGATCAAGGTTATGTGAATAGAATTGGATTCTATTTGAAGTCTAGAACTTGTAGAGGCGCCTAATGGCATTAAGCCTATTGTTTTCAAATAGATCTACAAGTAAATGAGATTGATAGATTTGAAAGTGCAAACCTTCAAATCCAAGACTAGTGGCGAAAAGATTTATTCAGAAAGAAATGGTTCGACTATGAGAAGATTTTTTCACCAATAGTCAAATTTTGACCCTATCTAGATTCTATTATTCATTATATTTCATTTGGATGAAATATGGCAATGAATATCAAGAAAGCTTTTTTTAATAGCAATCTTGAGGAAGATATCTTTATGATGTAACTAAACTTGTTCAGAGCAAAGATCTAGTAATATTTAGTATGCAAGCTGCTTAAAGTCCATTTATGGACTAAAGTCCATTTATGGACTAAAGCAAGCATCTAAATAATAAAATATCATATTTGATCAAGCAATCAAATTGTTTGATTTTGATTAAGTATTAAAAGCCTTAAGTGTGTAAAAGTTATATAGAATAATAAATTTCTTAATGAATGTTGATGACATTATAATAATTTAAAATGATGTAGAGTTATTGTCATCAATAAAGTTTTGGTTGTCTAGTCCAGTTTGATATAAAGTACTTGGAAAAGATTGGTCACATCCTAAGAATTAAACTTTGGTTAAAATTTAGAAATTAGGATGTTGGGTCTATCTCAAACTGCTTAAATAGATTGAATTCTAGCCGAGTTTAGCATGTAATACTTCAAGAAAGGATTCTTTCCTTATAAGTTTTGAAGTTCTTTTATAAAGGACTATGGTCCTAAGACATATAAAAGGAAGAGCATATTAAGACGGTCTCTGATACTATATCAATAGAAAGTCTTTATACTATGCTATATACAAGGCTAAATATTCATTTTGCAGTGGACATGGTAAGCAAATATCAATTGAATCAAAGATTACTTCATTTAGTGGGAGTAAAGCATATACTCAAATATCTTAGGAGAATGAGGGATTATATGCATATCCACAAAAGTGAGTTTTTGATTGATATTGAATGTACAAATATTGACTTGTAGTTTGATTGTGATTCATGAAGTTGGACTTCAAGATATGTGTTCATTCTAGGTGGTGAAGATACACATTAAGCATAAGTATTATCTCATTAGAGAGATATAAGTATGTGAGATGTAGTGGTAGAAAAAGATAATTTATGCAATAAATCTAGCTAAAACTTGTTTCCAAATCTTGCCTTAGAATGACTGTGAATTACTCTAAAAGGAGATAAGTGTCGGATATATGGTACATTGTCTTTGAGAGCAAGTGGGAGATTGTTGGGGTTTATGCCATAAAATCCAATTTATTGGCATGTCATAAATGATTAAATTGTTTAATTATATGAGACTATTTATTAATGAACTAATGGGACATTATCTTAGTCCATGAGATGTATAGTATGCGATTTATGTGAAAAGTCACAAAAGATATAAATTACAAGTTCTTTGTAAACTCAGAATGTAGTTCGTAGTCGGTGATGAAATTGGGCGTTTCATCTGCGAAGACAATAACATATCAACTAAGATGATTTGTCTTGATCATGGAAATGGAGATTTCTAGTTGATATGTTGATATGTTTTAAGAGTTAAGACATATTGAACTGGACCGCTGTGAGATTTATTATTATCCTAACGACTATCAAATGAATAATAAATCTCACGACTTCTATTTACATCAACTCTAAATCCTGAGAGAATAATGGACCTGATCATGAGATGTAGGTTGCTTTGATATATCAGGAGTGAGATCTATAAGTTACGGTCAAAACCTCAGTATGTTGGGCAGCCACATTTAGTGTTGATGGAACATATATACTCAAGATGGAATTCATAATCTCTTAACGGAGATATAAAATATTCTCTTGAGATAAGTTTAATAGGTTTGGTTATTCAGAGTGTTGGGCCCAACCACTTTAGTAAAGAGTTACTAAAGTATATATTTATGGAATTGGATTTCATAAATATATTATGAATAACATAAAGGATTAAACCGGGTACTCAAGGATTAAGATGTAGTAATCTTCAAAGAGGCAGTCTATATTCATGATTTTGTATTACTACGAATATTTTAATGAAGGGGTTGCAAGTATAATAAAGTCTTGGGATATAATTTATTAATAAGGCCTAGAATGAAATTATATTTATATAGTGGTATTAAATATAATTAATGGTAACTTTGGGCTTGTCAAGAGTTGATAGAAAAGCCTAAGGCCCATTGGAGCTAGTGTCTTATTGTTCCCTTTTGGTCCCACTCCAAGCCACACACTAAAGCCCAATTGGAAAGGCCCAATTAGATAATCAGTTAGTTATAAAGGGAGAAACATACATAATTTTTTATAAGAAAAAAAGATACATCATTGCGAAGTAATGTGTATGTGTGAGTGAAGTCACTCAATTATTCTCCCTTGGAAACTGATTGAGAGACCACACTTCTTGGACGTAAAGTGGAATTGGAGTGAAGATTAAAAGTGTTCCCGAGTACTTCTAATCTTTTGTTTTGAATTTCACCGCACCAAGGTACGCTATTTCGTTCATAAATTCTAAAATTTACATAGTGCATGTTATCAATCATGAATGAAATAGATCCATATTTGTTGCTTCCGCTGTGTGTTTTGTATGAGATACAAAACCAGATTTTCCAACATTTGCATAATTTCTTACCGACATGTAGGTATCAAAAGCGTCATAGCACATTGGCCTAGAAGGGATGGTGGAAGAACACGAGTATTTCTTAGATATTGCCTTAGACATGTTGCTAGCTACTTCAACACACATTTTCTGAACTCGACTTTAAAGTCAACGGCGTTTAAAGCGGGATATGCTACTCAGGCAGTTAAATTTGATACCATAATGGATTCCATTAAGCAGGTGGAAATTGAGGCCATTAGGAATAAGAAGAAAGTCACGGGGAAGGATGGAAAGGAAGAGGATTTTCTTCCATACACATACCTAATGAGCGAGTCTGTGGATATGTAGACCCAGTCACATGATGGTGGGAGATGTTTTGGGGCAATGACAACCAATATATCAGAGTACTTTAATGGTGTACTGAAAGGTGCACGAGGCCTTCCTATTGCTACAGTGGTTAAGTTTACTTAGTCCAAACTTGTTGAATATTTCCACTGTCGGCACAAAGAAATTACTCATGATTTGTAGGAGGGTAAGAAATGGAGTACATATGCCTTCTCCACGTGGTCGAAAAATAGGCTTAAATCTAAAAAACACTATCTCAAGGCATTTAGCAATGAACATATGATATATCAAGTAGTTACGTCACTCAACATGTGTAGCACTGGAGGGGAAAACCACAGTTATGAAGTTCGGTTACTGGAAAGAACATGCAGTTGTGGGAAATGGCAAAACATTAGTATCCTGTGTTCACATGCAATTAGAGTATGTGATGCGCTAAAGATCGATTCAACCACATATATTCACCCATATTATAGTTTGGAGTATGCCTGTAACACTTACTCACATGCATTTGAGGTTCCTAAGTCAGAGTCATTGTGGAGGGATCCTATGGGGCCAAAGTGGTTACCTAATCCAACATTGTTGTGGGCCAAAAGTTGACCAATGAAGTCAAGATTAAGGAATGAGATGGATGGAGTGAGGAATAAGGATCGAGAACTGGGATGGCAGAGGGAGGATGCAAATTTGATAAAGAGTCAACCCAAGCAGACATGTGGACTATGTCATGCTTCCGAGCATAAAATGTTCGCAGTCTTGTGGCACTTCCACAAGCAGTCATGTTCCAAATTAGGTAGGTGAAAGATGGCAAAAAGTTCTAGATCAGTTAAATAATTGTTGTTCATTCTATGTTTACCTAATGTTTACTATCTTGCCTCCTAACGTGATTAGTCTGAGTTTTTCAGGCATGCTTCCTTGGACGACGTTTTTGTTGCGCTGACCGTCGATTTTAGGAAAATTGACTACGTTGTATTGGCACAATTAACTTTTTGGTTTTTGCTGAATGTACTTGTAATTCTCTATCCAATGTACCTAATTGAACTTTGTGATTTGAGTAGTACGATTAGATCTGTAAATTAAGCCTGGTTGGGCATGTTTAGAATGTTGATATATTGAGAATGCCTTTTGCTGTAATTTAAGTGCATTTACATTGTAAAGTTATGTTTATGTAAAAAGCATAACAGTTTCCGTAGTTTGGTGCCTATTGAGAACGCCTTTTAATGTAATTTAAGTGCATTTAAATTCTCAGCTTCTCTGCCTCTCAATGAGTGTTTGCGGTTTACATTCTCAGCTTCTCTGTCTCTGTTTCTCAGCTTCTCAGCAAGTGCATACATTTCTGGTTAGCCTGCATGTCCAGGAAAAAAAAATTTCCCAGTGGAACTCGAGTTTCATAGACTCAAGTTCCACTAAGCATTTTGAGAATACAAAAGATCTCGAGTTTGTAAAACTCGCTTTTAAGGAACTTGAGTTTTAGACACTCTAAAACTCGAGTTCCACTTTAGTGTGAACGCTCCAAAAACAAAGCATGCTCTCTGCCTGACCAATCTCGAAGATGTAGTCCTCGAGTACTATCTTGAGTTTTTAAAACTCGCTTTGTAGAGCTTGAGTTTCAAAGGCTTGAGTTCTACATTATTTTTTCCTTCCTTTTGTTATGGGCTTTCAGAATAAGCGAGATAAGAAGGCTCCTTCCATAACATTTGTTTGCAAACGTGAAATAAACTAAAATATTACACAAACGTTCATATTAATTTTGATACCCCCTTTATTTTATTTATTTTAATTTGTGAGAAAACAAAACAAATCATACAAAAATAGCGGGAACGTGCAAATTTTAAATGTTTATATTTCAAATTTTTGCAGTCTAAAAATTATACATAAAAAATAAACTACTAGATGTAATATAAATAATATCCAATTGACACGAAAATTATTATGCGTGTTAAAGACAACAAGAATGTGCAATCAGTGGTTAGTAAAACAAAATATGGTTTCATGTTAAGTTTTTTAATGTGAGTTGTAGTCATTAACTACAACCAAATTTATAGCCAAACTTCATCTGAGTGTAATAACCAGGTGGCGACTCCTTTGCTTCTTTTTAAGAGGCACCGTGTACTCCCAAGCTCACGCCGGTTTTAGCCTAAGACTGCTTTTAGGGAGATTGAGTACCGTGTATCCCATCTTCACGAGAAGGAATCGAAGGAATTGGCATGCCGGCATGTTATCTAAAAAGGGTATGCCGATCATAGATCTTACACTATACATATGGTTCTTAGACCTAATCTAGGTAGCGACTCCACTTTCACCCTCCACTCGGTCCACTCCAAGCCGAGGCATACTTCCCACGAGAAAACCACTTGTCGCGGGTGCTTGCGCCCACACATACTTCGAGTATGCATGCACATGTAGGGTTTTAGGTGCCCTATAAGGAAATTTTTTAACGTAAAATTCGTGCAAAGCTAATCCCACATCGGCTGGGAAGGGAACAGTCAAAATCAAAGCTCTAAGAGCTCTCTTGTTTGTCCGGTCCCTTGATGAAGGAAGGCGCTTCCATAATTCTTCCAAACATACAGCATAAAAGGATGAAGCAATCGTAGCCCATTGTCAAAACATAACCAAAGTATGTTTCGAGCAAAACTCTTGTCAGTCTCAAACCTTGGATCACTCCCAGCGAAGAAAGGCTTAATTGCTTCAATAAAAACATCACACAGTTGGTTTTGCCACCATAAATACACAGTATTTGCTGCATCTGAGAATTTATATGACTCCAAAGCCGTAAGAGTTCTAAATATGGCTCTGTTTAATACTGAGAGTACCCATTGACAGCCAAATGGCAAGTCATCCGGATTTACATTTGTGGGCGGAACATAATCATCCACAAGCTTGCTCATAGAAAATCGTACAGGTTTCCACAATTTATTGCACCATTGACGATACCCCATCACTCTTTGAATATCCAGATTTATTTTATCAGAGTGAGACAAAATGATTACACATATCAGTAATTCAATTAAAGGAAACAACCAAATGAGTGATAGAAATCCGAATAAAAAAATGAACCTGACTCTTGCTGATACAAGTGCGAAGCGGACAGCATCTGCATCACATTCAGGAATACCATTAAGAAAGTCTTTCACTTGTCCCTCTTTCGCGACAGTGAGTTCCTTGGGATCTAAGTTACCCTCCTCTAGCCTCTTATGAAGACCTTCCAAGGATATCCCATTTATTACTTCAAGCGGATCAATGACATTTCCCAAGGACCTAGACATCTTGCGCCCATGTGCATCATGAATCATAGGATGCAAATAAACCTGCATAGAGTGTAAGGTGCTTCAATCAGATCACACTGGCACAACTCTCACATACCTTTGCAAGGTAATAAACACATTGGCTCTAAAGTCAAACACGAGTATGCATGCACCACAATGAGTGAAGCAACATAGTCTTTTATTTCCTTAATGACTCTTGCTCAGCCCATGATATGCTTCCTTCCTTCATGTCACTGAGTTTCTCTATGGTTGGCATGGATGGAAGGTGCCACACATGTAATCACCCCTCTCAAGCTTCAAGGGCCTAACAATTAATGTTCCTAAAAGTAAAGAACACTGAGAAATTGCTTTAACACCCCCATCATGCTCATTTCGATTGCAAACATGGCTTGCTTTGTGTACATGAGTTTGACATTAGTTTTAAGCTTCAGTTTTTAACTTTTAACTTTTATATACAACTTTTTAAAACTTCATTTTTGTTTCCCCTTTTTTCTCATTTTTTTTCAAATTTTTTCTAAGTACAAAGCATACTGTAGCCCACTTTCATAAAAAAAATTTTAGCAAAAAACCTAGATAAACGGTTCCCAAACAAACATGAATATAAATGGAGGAGCCTTGTGTGGGATAACTAACATCGGTTCTATCGCCTTTGTTTTTTTTTTTTTTTTTTTTTTTTTTGGCTGAAGAGGCTCACATTTTTAGAGTATCATATAGCATTTTAGCCCATAAACCAACGATTTTCACTCTGCTATTCCTCTCAAGATAGAGTGAACACGCAAATTTTGGCTTGGTAGCTAGCTGCATTGAGTTTAAATTTAACCCAGCCAATCAATTGGAGAGGTGAACAAGTGGTTTATAAAGGGCCTTTATTGCTCAGATTATGTGACTGAAGTCATACAACTTTGTTCATTTGCCATTGGTGGGAAGAAAATTATCAAAAATAGGAACAAACACAAAAAACAAACTTCTTAATGTGACATACAGTATAAAAAACTGCATTTTTCAGCCAATACCAAATGCAATGTTACTCTAATAATAAATTTAGTGAAGATATATACATAGGTTGTCACGATCCAAGAAAATGCTAGCTAAATCTAAACTATATTCCAAAAAAGCTAGTCAAGTTACAGTTGAGTCTGTTCGTGATGGTTTACAAAATAGAATCCTATTGTTATCTAGGATAAACTGCAATTTAGGATTCAGAAGTGCAGCAAAATTTTCTGGTTCTACAAAGGCTGACAGGGGCTTCAAAGTGTCTTGTGTCCTGAGACACTTCAAGGCATTATATGTCCCTTTCAATATCCATTCGTCTATAAAATTTTCATATAACTCAGTGACTCATTCCATTTCCCTATCATCAACACTTTAGGTTCCTCAGCAGCACTATACACATAGCCATCCACTTTGTAGCGACCAACTCTGCAACAAACACAAATTTCAATTGGACCCAACTAGAATGTAGCAAGTAAAATTCAAAACACATAATATAACTACTGCTATGGTTGCTGAAACTAAACTTGGGGTTCTTTTATCTTTTAAATGCAAATACGATGACAAAATATCAGGTGGGGGTGGGGGGGGGGGGGGGGGGGGGGGGGTGTGGGGAGTTGGGGTGAGAAATCGAAAAACATCTCAAATGAGACTATGTTAACTTCAGTTCATCTCAATTCAAAAGTTCCATTGGTAGGAATGCCACCAACTCAAATGAATCATAGATCCATTAAAACGCTCAATACTCAAATTTACAATAGTTGTTGAGCAATTCCAAAAGAAATAAAATTCAAAGATATGTGGAATACCCAAACCAGCCACATCGTTGAAAGTATAAAACAACTTTGTCTCCAATAGTCAAATTTGTCATAATCATCTCCCCTGGTGAACCTACCCAAGTACGGCCAAAAATAAGATTATTAACCTTTGATTCATAAGTCTCCCCAAGAATAGGATTAAAAGGCTTCCAAGTTCGTTGATAGGCAAAGTAGACAGATATAGCCCACGTTGCTGCAATCGGCGGCATGAACTCCATTCATCATCTGGAAATACTTGCACACATAAAGTGCAAATTCAATGTAAGAGAATACTTACATGCATAAACTAACGGCATATAAGGATCCTCACATTCATCTGCCCGATCTAACAAGTAGGAGTACTCCATTAACTACCACAGGCATTGCACAATTCATATTATAACGCATATGAAGATAATAAAAAAATAAAAAAAAAACTTAACAAAGGCATTCCACTAAGAAATTGACACAGACCTCTGCCATTTTTTGAAGCATAGTCATTGGCTCAAAAACGAGGACAGGAAGTGTGACCATCAATGTGACGTCCGAGCCTATATATTTGTGCATCATTTTCCAGTAACTGTCTCTATCCTTTTAAGCAAAATAACCATACCACGATTACCAGCATCATAGGAGATGGAGAATAACTATGCCAAAAAAAGAAATTGTCTCACGTCTCAATTCAGTCTAATTAGCACAAAACATCAGGAAAAAAAAAATAATGATCAACACCTTTAGGCAAAAAGATTTTTTTTTTTTTTTTTTTTTTAATCTTATCTGGCAGGGGCCTTCAAAACAGAAAATTAAGAAAGCACATAATTTATATTTCTTGTTCAGAAGCAATGAAGCTATATTATTTGAGTAAGAAGATAGTTAAATATGGTAAATAATAACTTAGGAATGCCCTCCTATTGTGAATATAAAGTATAACCCCTAGAGTCTAACCCCTTATTTTTAATTCCTCCAAATTGGAGAGATTTGGAGGGAGAGTAGAGTGGATAAATTATAGCCAAATGAATTTTCTAATTTACCCTTTCTAAATTAACAAAATTACCCTTTCTAAAGAGCTAATTACCCCTTCCCCCTTACTAATTTTAAAAACATCCAAAAAATGTAGAGGTGAACCATTCCCCTCTACTCTCCTCCTCACTACTCTCCTTCTCTTTACTCCTATCTACTCTCTACCCTCTCTAAACTTCCAAACAGGCCATAAGAGAGTATCTGGGTGAAATCCTATACATTTTTGTTTCAATAAAATATTTATTAAGTTTCAAATAAGAAATACACTAATAGAGTATTTTAACAATTGATCATAATACCTCTTCAAAACAGTACTTTTATGCAGATTGGAAACACAGTACATGCAGGGCTTTCCATCTCCATACATACTCATAATCTTTTCAATATCACAATTATCAATCTCATAGCATTAAACTTGAAAGGAAATGGAGGAAATATATACAATATTGAAAACTAATCAAGAAAGAGGGAAAGTACAGTAAAGGAAATATCAGCAACCTGAAGTTGGACAGGACTGGAGTAAACTCTTGCATAATTTAGCTTAGTCAGTTTGGTAACCAACGGCCCCTAGCTGTAGTCCAGGAACTGAAGTAGAACCAACGCTCAAGTAGAACCTTGAGTGAATACAACTGAAGTAAAATACACCTAATTTATGTCAAATAGGACTGGATCCCATGAATGTCCTTGCTTTTAGCAAAAACAAAAACAAATAAATAAAAACCCACTTTCAGGAGCTCTTTGACAGTTTCTCTACCCAATGGATCACAAAATCCAAACTGACGCATTTGCTCAAGGGCCCAATCCATGCGTGTAAGCTGCAAAAGAGAACCAAAAAAATAAGCTAATGAGCTTAATTTGGTTCTCTTTTGCAAGTTACACGCATGGATGAGGCCCTTGAGCATATGCATCGGTTTGGATTTTGTGATCAATTGGTTAGAGAAACTGTCTAAGAGCTCCTGAAAGTGGGTTTTTATTTATTTGTTTTTGCTTTTGCTAAAGCAAGGACATTCATGGGATCCAGTCCTTCAAAGACACCAATGCCGTATTCACTATCTTAGTCAAGGTTCCTATCTGCAAACAAGGATTTTTTATATATAACAAAAGCAAGAGATCAAAATTTGGCTTGGCACACTTGTGATATATAATTCTTTTTATTTAACTTGTAAATAGAGATACAACTCTAGGATAGACTGACCATCACACCAATCCTAGAAACTAGACAACCACAAAAGCATGCACTCAAAATGGACTAAAGAAAGAAATAAAAGAAGTTATTACCCTCTCAAAAAAGTTATTATGATTTTTTTTAGAGGCTAGTCCATTTAAAAAAAAAATTGAGTATTAAAATGAAACAAGAATAGTTTGTACCTCATCTCTAAAAGCCTCAACATGATGCTTTCCCAGGTCATGCTTAAGAGCCTTAAAGGTATCTCCCTCTTTCTCCTTCAAGAGAGTAAGCAACCCTTTGAGCTGTGACTTTCTCCAAGATGCTTCTTTAGTTTTTCCATGCCTGTAATACTCCCTCATATCCTCCAAATCTCTTTCCAAATTTATCCAAGTCTCCATGGCTAAGGAAAAAACAATACACTAGACCTTAGCTCTTCATCCACTAAATTCAACTGGCCTTCTTAGCTGCCTAGTTGGGCTTTATAAATGCTGCTCCTCGTTAATGTAAATTGTCTGGTATGAAAATCATGAACAGTTTATAATCAGCAGTACATATTGGACCACAATTATCCAGATGATCAGAAGTCAAAAGCCTAAAGCTGGTTATTCCCAAGGAAGTCAATACCGTACCGGAGGCTGTACCGGTTTGGCCACCGGTACGATATATTTCGGATACCAGTCAATACCGGTATACCGTTTCGGATTTACCGCTATTTTATATATTATATAAAATATTACGTTTTAATCCAACCCAACATTGTAATTGTAAAATTATAATAATATTATAGATATTTAAGTACATATATAGATCTCTTTTTGCTCATAAAAAAAAATATAGATCTTTATTTTTTTCACGTTGGATTAATTCTTAAAAAAATTTGTAGTTTTATAATGAAAAATATATTAAAAGTAAAAAAAAATAAAAATAAAACAAAGGCTTAGTTCTTGAACAACAAGTGGAAATGTCATATCATATGAGTACAATTCAACCAACTAAAAAAATAAAGAAAAAAACTTAAATTTTAAATTTCAAAAAACTAGCTGTCATTCACGTTGAAAAAGGCAAAAGCCAAAAGCCAAAGCTTTGTTTCAAACTCCTAACTTCCTCCCATCAACCACGTGTCCTACAAACCCACTTTTAATATATATTTTTTAATTTTTGCATTGAAAAGAACACCAGTTAGCGTACAAAACAAGAAGCAAATAAACATTGCCTTCCAACCGGATCTTCAGTACACCCACAAGAAAAACATAAAAAGCAGAGGAGAAGAAGAAGAAGCAGAGGTAAGAAGAAGGCTGTAAAACTAAAACAGTGCAAGAAGGCAAAACAGAGAAGGTTGCAAGGCTGAAAGCGGTAACATTTTCTTGGCTTTTTTCTCTTGTTTTTCTGGTTTTTTCTTTACCGGCCCGAATCAAGTTTACCGGCCGGAACACCCGATTTTCGCCGGTAAAGCCGGTACAGTCCGGTATCGGCCAAAATTTGAAGCGGAACGAAACGTAAGTATTTTTGTACCGGTTCACCGACCGATAAGAAAAATTCCGGCCGTACTGGCCGGTACGGTACGGTAATGACTTCACTGGTTATTCCATATCTTTTTAATAATTAAAGCCCACAACATATGCTGAGGAAAAAAAAGTTCAAACAAAAAATGTGTATAGCAACTGAAGTGAAATACACCTAAATTGAAAAATCCATCAAGAAGCTAGCTGGCTATGCACAAGTGCATAACGCTGATAAGCTATTGGTATCCAGTATTCCCCTCCCCCATTACCATTGGTTGTTTCTCTCAATAAAAATTGGGTTGATATGTGCATGTCTACAACTTATAAATTGTAAATCTACGGCAAGACATGCCACTACAAAATCCGAGCTAGCGTATATTTCTAAAAATATTACAAATGTGGTGACTAACATAATTCCTATCAGCCTAAGATTCTTGCAAGGGCAGGTGGGGGAAACAAACCTAGAAAAGGTACATGATGGCGGGTTTTGAAAATAAATAACACCAGGAAAATTTAAATTTTCCTAACAAAAAAAAAAATGCAAAGTATGTATTTAAATTTAAGAAATCTTTACCATACAATGCTCAAGTGGATTTGAGGAAAAGTAGTGTGCTCACCACCAGAAGTGAAGGAAGTTTCCTCAAATGAATACCCTTTAATGTAAATTCTAAGTGAAACATAGACATAATGTATGGTGCTACGAATCCCCATGACAGGTAGCAGTGGGAAGTAAACAATGCACGATTCATTATATATACAACATTTGTTGTGTATGACTCCAAAACAAATGTCTGCTTCCTCAAGTAATTCCAATACCTACACAAGAAGCCAAGATTTAAAAATGGAAAGAAGTGTAATAGACATGAGCATAAGCAAGTGAAAAAGTAACAAACCTTGAGAAGCTAAGGTCACTTGAAAGGGGGTGAGGAAACACAGCAACCGGAGGTGATGTAATGAGCCTCTTGTGAACCCCTGGAAAGGGGAAAAATAACATCAACAATTAGAGAAACGTCCATTCTGCACCATGTTGAATAGGAAATAAACATAGCTAGACCCTGAACTTGATAAGAACCGTAGCACAGACCCTTACCAAAGCACACTAAAATCACGGAGAGAACAAAAGTAAATATTTTTAACACTTCAGCAAACAAAAGTATCCACTATGGCCATATATGGAGTAACTTCTTAGCAGAAGCATATCAACTGGTCATCCAAGATCAAGCGTTCTCACACAAAATTACAAAAATAATATTAACATGGGAGTATAAAGAAATTACAACATTCGAATAACAGAAGTCTGATGACACCACCATGATCCCAAGATGACATTAAATGGTGGATTAAAAACCTAGTATTTACCTAGGACTACAAAAGCCCAAGAAATGCCAATGAGTGCTAGCTAAAATGGCACTTCCTCTCCCACAAGAATGGGGTGAGGTCATGGTTTCAAAACTACTTGTGCCTCATGTGTAACTTACCAATAAAAAGATAAAAAGAAAATAAAAATAACCAAGACAAATTTCATTTCAGTGCTCTAACACACGTGCCAAATTGTTAGACTCAAAGTCACCAGCATTTAGTTAATAGGTAATCTTAACAGCTGATGACAGAACAAAGTTGTGATCTGTGTAGATCAATGATTCTAAGTCTGCAAAAGGATTGCCAATAAAATAAAATTAAAATTAAAAAAATTACTGATGGATCGATTACCAGCTATAGCTGCAAGAGTCATGTCATCAGAGTATCCACCATCTTGAAGTCCCGAGACCACACCATACCGGTCAAGTCTAAAATCATCAGCATGCATCTGCCAACAATCTATTAAAATCAGAACATTTAAATTATGTGAATGCAACACCTACAAAAAAGGTTGCAGTTAATTACCATAATGCACCCTCCCCACAAAAAGAATGTTTTTCCACCAGTAGTAAATCCCATTGAACAAGGCAGTCAATCAGAAAGGGAAGACAAATTGTCAGCTATGTATGACTTGAAGAATTTATTACTTAAGTACCATTAAGGAAAGCTAACAGCTAGATGTCATATAAATATCAGCCCACTATGAACATGGCCATTAACATTCCAAGATTTTCTTATAGGAAACTAAAATCGAATGCAATAAAAAAGCTCAATACCACTAGTTGTAATAAAAAAAAATTAAGAAATCACAGTTGCAATTGAAACTGATCATCTATATAACTCTGTCCTCACTGCAATTCAAATTCAAGAATTTATAGTTCACTCATTAAAACAGTTATCTCTCTACTTGTTAGTGCATTGGAATTTCCAAAGAACACTCATGATTATGTGTTTGTTTATCCTTTTGTTACTTGAAATTCACAAGAGAAAAAAACAAGTTACTTTCCGTCGTGTGTTATGGTTCCCATTCTGTTGTAGATTTTATGGATTTTCTCTCTTTCTTATTGTAACTTTAATTCTTTGTAATTCTTTAACACTACATCATGTATACATCGTGTACTAGAGGCAGTGTCTCCTAATCAGTAACACTCATTACCAAAAAAAAAAAAATAACACTACTACTTAGTTTTCACATAATTTCTAGGACATATTACAATGCAGTAGTGAGAATCAATCAAAATGGTGCATGTTCCTCACACATAATCAATTACCACTTTTTTTTTTATAAGTAGTATTTTTTTCATTCAAAAAAGCATAAAGGGGCACAATCCTGTCATAACAATTGTGCACTGAGAGTATAAAAAGGTACATAATTGCTTACCATTTTTTTTTTTTTGCTTGAGATGCTAGAAAATGTCATAACAATTTATTTCAACAAACCCTACATATGAGCCTCAAAGACTCACTAAAGGTTATAATAAGGCAAACACAGGAACACCCTACTCTTTTACCTTCTAGTAGTGCCCAAAGAGTAAATAGAGAAGACATTGGAAAAATGAGAAAGAATCTTGCAAAAATTGATAAAACAGAAATGTCTAAATTAGCCCTATTACAACAGACTAACATAACACACACCATGACCTATTAATTTCTCTTTGTTAGGAACCCTAGTTATATTTTAAGCAAGCCCATGCAGATGATGCGGTAGCTTTTACACCAAACAATTTCTGGTTACATGTTGAAAAGAAATAAAACCCTACCATGAACTACAAAATAGAACTGGACAAACATGTACACATAAATTAAGAAGTTTGGGAAAAAGAAAAGGGAAAAAAATAAAAGAGGAAGGGGCACGGGAGATGAACTCATAGATGATGCCTTACCATGTGATATTCATAAATGCAAGAACTCCCTGAAGGTAAATCAAGAGGGTATCCAGTTTGAATAAATATCTGCAAACCAATTCCAACAAAGTCAAGAACATAAAAAGAATCCGTTAAGACCAAGGCACTCATTACCATAACAAAATACACCTTAAAAAAAAAAGTACAAGATAAATGATCTTTCGTAAATCCTAGGGAATTAGAGTAGAGGGCATTTGGGAGTAAGTTTGCAAAATCATACATCAGGATTCTTTTCCATCTCAGCAATGAGAGCTCCAATTGAACCAGGGTGCAACCTAACGTCATCATCCAAAAATATTACATACTTGTTGTCTTCATGCATTTTCTCCACTCCAACCTGCACAAGAGCACATCATGTATGACTTAGTGTTGACAAAAACATATGCTTATAGGAAAGATAAATTATGAAAGCATATATGACATCTTACAAGATTATTTATCCCATCTCCTATAACAACCATGTTCCCATCATCAGCCACTTCATGCTCAGGAGGCTTGTGCAGCAGTTCCTGCACTAATGTACTGGCAACCTTCTGGTTTGTAGCATCAAAAAAATCAAGCATTGCACCAAGCAATAATAGGTGCGTAGATGCAAAGCAAAAATTTGGTCCTGCATATATTAGGTAATATTAGGACACAGTTGGATATAATTGACTCCCATGTCAAACCAAATGAACTCACACCCACCAGCATCAACAAGATAGTTAACAAACCTCTTTTTCAAGGTTAACCGAAAATGAACATTTCACCAAAATTTGAGCCCTCAGTTCATAAAGCTCATATTCCATGTCAATCACCTGCAAACAGAATGCAGCTCTTCATAGTTTGAAAAGGGAAAATCTGTCTCAAACTACATAAGTGAACCACAGATGAGTAACTTAAAAATCACAATTGGTATACAGAGCAAGGCATATCCTTATTATGTCAAGAATAATGAAATACGAATAGAATGAACTTATTACCTATTTGGCGTAAAATTATAAATGGTAGACTAACCAATTTTGTGTTTTTTAACCCTCGTGTAATGTTTGGGTGGGGGAGGTGGCTGCGAGGCATCATCCTTAGGCTCATCATTGTGCTGCAAAGACATTAGATGCATAAAATCAATATCCGGTGTAATGAAAAGAATAAAGTAAACTGCAAAATATATCATTACATTGTAATTAATGTTATCATACCATAAAGCTGCCTTTGTGTCCTATTTTGTGTCCACCAGTCCCATAAGTGGGTGCTCTTCTAGCACGTTGTGGTCTACCTCGTAGGGGTGAGGGCTGATGAGGGGGATGCTCGTCTGGTACATCAGTATCTAGCTGTAGAGTGTCAATCCCAACCGGAGGTCCTAGAGGGTTGGATGAGGATGAGGTAGGTGGGTAATGATGCTCTGTATAGAGGCTAGGAGTGGGAATCATTGCCATGGGTTCAGTACGGGGTGGGCCTATAAGCAAAGTGGGTGCACTGGAGCTGGTGGGTGGGTATAAGGGTGTCTTGGGGTGCATAGGAGGGGTCAAATGGAAATCAATACCAAGATCAAAACTAGGTTACAAAGGTGGGGGGGGGGGGGGGGAGGGGGGGCGGTGAAGGGACCTCAGGTTGAGGAGATGCATCTAGGATGGGTGGAAGGACCTCGGACTGAGGAGATGCATCTGGGATGAGTGGAAGGACCTCAAGCTGAGGAGATGCATGTGGGATGGGAGCAGGTATCTCAGGACTAGTTACAACCTGAAGGGTTGTTGTACGCCGACCACGGCCCCTAGCTGCACTTGTGCTTGGGCTTGCTGTAGCATGCCGACCACGGCCCCTAGCTGCTGCGCTTGTGCTTGGGCTTGCAGTAGCACGCTGACCACAGCTCGGTGTACTTAGGGGTGCTACGCTTGTGCTTGGGGTTGCAGTAGCTGCTGATTCAATCTCATGCCCATTGTTTGCCTACCCATTTGCTACATTACCACTACCAAGCCCAGCCACAGCCTTTAGGACGTGCTTTACCTGGTCGTGTCCTTGGCTGCCTACAAGAAGCATCGTCAACAGCGCTAAATGGCTTTCAATCCTGCAACAAAGAAAGAAGCAATACAATCAGATTTGAGACATTTATGTATCAATTACAGAATGTATAATATAGTACTTAGTAATTGCTAATATTGGCTGCCCTTAAACTAACTTTTGGTTAAACAAGTAGGATTCGCAGAATTATATTAGAGACGAGAACAATATGAGAATGTGATAGGTCTTCACTCTTCAGTAAGGATTCTAATATTAACTTGCATGTGACAGGGACTGCGAATTGACCAGCCAACTAAAATAGCTATAACTGTAAAGAAATGTGTTTAAATCATAATAAAATGTGATTTGTCATCCTATATTAAACCTTTTTAATGGAAGTCATAATCATTTCTTTACAATTACATCTTCTAATCAAACTTCAACAATAAACTGTGTGGGATTTCAGACACACAGAAACTCATAATATTTTTGTTTTTTTTTCCGACAAGTTCTTTTCTTTTTCTTTTTTTTCTTTTTTTTTTTTCTTTGAAGATACACACCCAGTGGGTCATGAACCCACAATATCTCTCCTCACCCCATTCTTTATAGAGAAAGGAAGTGCCATTTGAAATAAAGTTCAATAAAATGCAGAAACTCATACTATAAAGTTGTTCATATTTTGTCTTTCATGCCCAAATTTCCACCACCACGTAGATATTAATTAAGTGCTAGTTAAAAGATTATCAACAATATTGCTTAAACTTAATAGGCTATCAGCACTAAGACGATAATTAGATATGATTTGCCTAAATAAAACAAGGGATTGATGAAATAAATAGCATTGTCATCATATGATACGCTAAGATATATTTTTATGAAAATTATTTTTAATACATGTTATGTGTATAACTTCTTGACTTGTAAATCATATATTTATGATTGGTAATTCCACACACACCTACTTGAAACCATGACCTCAACCTCCACTTGACTTGTTTAACAGTATGATACATATACAGACATCTAAGACATACCATATCTGAGAAAAGAGAATTTTAAATCTATTTGAGCAAAAATATATCATATTAATATACGATATGTGATTTTAGACTAAATAGACCAAGCATAGGCTCTCTATTTGCCCCTTTTTTTTAACCTGCTCTGAAAAATTGCAGAAGTGCAATGAATCAAAATTTTCAGTGTTATAATAGTGATGGTTGGAATTATTCATCACAGAGTTGTATATAAATTATTATTTAAGCATATACTGTGATAGAGAACAGCATAAGAACAATCAAGTAGATTTAATTCTAACAAAATTTTTATGAAGTATAGAGTAAAAAGGCCAAAACTCAATGAAAATCTTAGGCATGAAACTACCCCCAAAAAAAATTCCTATAAACAAGGCATCAAAAGGGCACAGAAGACAGCTCAAGGCCCCCTCACCCTGAAAGAAGATGCAAATCTTTAAAACACACGCGTGCAAAGTCTTGGAATTGCAGTTTCTTTGAGAATGCACCAAAAACTATAGGCAGCCAATGACAGGAAAGAAATACCATGAAAGCCTCCAAGCAGGTAGGGGGACTTCACAAAAGTTAAAGCATTAAACACTGCACACGATGACCACTTAAACTATAAACCTCATCAACCTAGGCCTATAGAATGGTAGCAAAACAGTTGAACTGGTAACAACTTTCAAGCTTCAATATACTAAGTCCAAGTTAATAGAAAACTAGCCCCACACCATATACTGTGGTTATTTATTTTGGATGAAGGACCTCCACACCATTTACTACTCAATCAATGATGAAAAAACAGGTGTTAAATCTAACACTTCAAAAATTTCATGCATACAAGCCTTAATTTCTCCAATTTACTTGCCAAAAAAATAATTCATCCTCCTTACTACACCAGGAAAAACCTTACTGATGTCTCAATGTAATCAATAAAAGAAGTTACGGCAAATGTTACCAAAGTTAAATATATGTGCAATTTATTTTATTTTTTCACAATAATTCTTTAGAAGCACAAAAGCGAACTACTTATTGACATGGAAAGTACTACAAGAGAAATTCCGACAAGAGAAGGAAAATCCCGAGACTAGTTGACAAGTTGAAATTTTGACTGTGCAGCCCCTTTAGTAAAAGAGCTATACCCAAATCTTTTTACTTGAGCTAATTTCATCACTAATTATGTCAATTTGTTCAAAACTTAATAATCATCACAGCGAAATGTTTAGTACTATTAATATTGACCTTTAATTCAGTTTTCATAGACTTTTTTTTTTATATTAGATAACTACAACTGCTAATTTCATCATTAATTATGTCAATTTGTTCAAAACTTAATAATCATCACAGCGAAATGTTTAGTACTATTAATATTGACCTTTAATTCAGTTTTCATAGACTTTTTTTTTTTATATTAGATAATTACAACTGCAAAGAGGGATTTGAACTCTGGATGTCATAAAAACACCCGGAGATGCCAACTAATTGAGCTAAAGGTTCTTGGCTTGATTTAGTTTTCGTAGATTTTGAAGATCTAAATTTGTTTGGCTCGAGCTTGTATCTAAATTGAACAAAGCAGACTAAAGTGCAACTCCAGCAATACAGCAATTTATATCTTTCTTGACACAAGTAATACAATAAACCTCATTCCATTGGGTTAACAAACAAAAAATGGAATTAACGAATACGAGGTGTTAAAACAATACATTGATGATGGGGTGGGAGCGGAAAACAATTTAAGAAAACTCGAGATCTATGTGGCACAATAGTGTCCAACTCATCAAGTGCCACATAGCTTTACTGATTTAAGAAAATGAAAAAAAAAAAAAAAAAGAATAAACAAGGTATATTCTACAGAAAAATTCCATATTCAAATACTCAACTGAAGATTAGAACTTTGAGTGTTAGAACATACGTAATTCATTGTTAGGAACATATGTCAGTATTTTATGTAATTGGCTAATTCTTTGACAAAACTCACTTTACTTGTAATTGGGTAGATCTAGAATGTATTTAATGCTTCAAGAAACCAGGTTTCAAGTTCAAGTGTTAAAACCATGCAAGTCTGTCAAGAATCAAGTGTGAAAGTGCTGCTCATTAAAGCTTGACAGCTAGCATCTATCAAGACTTAGAGAGCTGTCTGAATCCCGTGGCTTGATAGCTGCTCGACAAATAGGGTATTTGTCGAGGTTTATGAAATTCAGTTTTCCAGGACTGTTTTTCATCCAATCTATGATTATATGTTTGAGCTTTCTTTTCTCACAACCCTAGATATATATAAGGATTATTTTAAAGGGCCGTCAAAGGTGACAGAAATTGCACAAGTGTGGAGCAAAGTTTGTTCATGCAAATTGTGACCAGAGACAGAGTTTGTTTTAGTTCATTTTTCTTGTGAAGAAGCTGCTGTGTTTGTACACCGTAGGGTTTTGTAACCAAGCAACTTCATGATCTTCATCGTGTGATGAACTGAAGAACTTTGCAGCCAACATCCTTCTTAAGTTGGTGGTTAAGTCGCGTACTGGAATCCGCATAATTGGTTAGTCACGTACTGGAAGCCGTGCATTGAAAAGGAAAGACTGTCACTACAAAACAAGTCCAATTAGGTATTGGGGTAAGGGTTCAACTGTAGGTTGGTATAAGGTACTGGGATTCCTTTACTTGTAACCGCTTGTTTTGATAATAGTGGATTCTTGAGAGTGGTGACCTTAAAATCACCCGGTGGGTTTTTGCCGTGTAAGTTTTCCCCATTCATAAACAAATCACCATGTCAATTTATTTTTCGTTGCATACTTAATTTAATTGGTGATTTGTTTGTGCTACCACGCGTTTGCATGTTAATTTGATTAATTAATAAACTTGGCTAATTAATCAATTAATTCATCACAAGGGGTCAATACATTATTGGCCTATTAAGTGGTATTAGAGCAAGCACACTCTAATTAGGTTTTAATCTTTTCTGTGTGATCCATTAACCCCTGTTTGTGATGGATAGAGGACAGTCTCTTATTATACCTCCTTTATTTGATGGCATTAACTATGCATACTAGAAAGTACGCATAAGAGCTTTCTTGCAGTCTTTAGATGAGAAAGTGTGGCAAGCTGTAGAGATAAGCTAGACCAAGCCTACAGAAGCGCCGGCCGACCGGGATGATGCTAAGATCAAGCCGGCAAACTTCAACAGTAGGGCATTGAATGCGTTATTCAGTGCAGTAATAAATGAGGAGTTCAAGAATATATCCTCCACTAAAACTGCTAAGGAAGCATAGACCATCCTTTAGACAACCTATGAGGGAACCAAGGCTGTCAAGGACTCAAAACTTCAAAGACTCACTACCAGTTTTAAGCAGATTAAGATGAAGGAGATAAGTGGTTTGATGAGTTCTATGCCAAACTCAAGGACATAGTGAACTCAGCTTTTAATCTTGGGGAAACCATTCCGGAACCCAAGATTGTAAAAAAGGTGCTCAGATCTCTACCCGAGAGATTTCATGCCAAGATCACCACAATTGAGGAATCAAAGGATATTGATAAAATTCCTTTGATAGAATTGGTTGGCAACTTGCAGACCTATGAGTTAGGGTTTACAAGGATCTGGAAAACGAGCAAGAGTAAAAGCATGGCACTGAAGGCCAAGAGCAGTGACACGAATGAGTCTTCCGACAATGAAGATTCTAAGATGAAGTCCTACAGCACCCGGCAATTCAAGAAGTTCATGAAGAAAGCCAATGCAAAGGGCTTCGACAAGGACCGTAGACAATCAAGTTCTTTTTAGTCTAAGAGCCAAGACAAAGGGAAGAAGGATTCTAGAGATGGCGGTCAGTACACTGTTCCCTCAAGACCCAAGTGTTTCGGGTGTCAAAGCTTCAGTCATATGAAACAAGAGTGTCTTACTTATCTCAAGACCATTGGGAAAAGCAAGGCACTTGCTGCTACATTGAGTGACATTGAGCCTAAGGATGATTCTGATAATGAGGATGATGGGATCCTAAATGCCTTCACTGCCACTGTCAATCCTACTGAGGGGATTGTAGATGATGAAGATGAAGAAGAAGACTTGGTGGAGTCAAAATGTGAAAAGATGAATGAACAAGATGACATCCACATAGCCTATGCAAAGTTATACAAGGTCTTAGAAAAGTAAGAAGTTGTATAGGTTGGCCACCAAGAAGCTCAATGATGTGGACCTTGAACATGAAGAACTCTCCACAAAGTTTGATGAAGCTAATCAGACTATTGGAGCACTTAGGTTTGAAAACAATTTCTTGGCTGGAAGACTAAGAAGCTTGAAGCGAAGCTATTTCAAGTCAGAGCTCAAGTGCAAAGCTTGATGAGATGCTCAGTATACAGAAATTTGCTTCTGACAGAACTGGTTTAAAGTATGATTACTCTTCTCCTAATATTGCTTCTACTAGTACTACTGTTTTTGTTCCTCCTGCTAATAATGTTGAAATTGAGAACAATGATGTTAAAAATGAATTAGCTAGAGAGAACATAGATAAGGGCAAATCTATCTTAGGAGCACCCCCTAAACTTGTTAAGAAAGAGCATAAAAACTCTAAGGCTAAGAAGGGTAATGCTCAGAAGCCTAAACAGAAGAAGTAGCATCTTTGTCATCACTGTGGAACAGTTGGACATACTCGACCCAATTGCTATAAGTGGTTAGCCACTCAACAGAGCAATGTCATGATCTCGTCGGGAAACCAGAATTAGTTTCCATCCTCGTTTGCTTCTTTTGGAGATCTTCTCAAAGCCCTCATGTTTCTTTCAAACTTGAACGGTTTCAATTCTTCCCCCTCACCGCTGGTTCAAGGCTTTGCGCAAAGGAAAGATTCTTCCAAGGTGTGGAAGGAAAAAGGCTCGAAGTGACTTAGTCACTCTTTTCTCCCCCTCTTGTTTTATGTTTGCATTATTTGTGTGTTTTGCTTCTTCTTTTTTGAGTCAGTCTAGTTTTCTGCATTGCTTTGTTTTGTTTAACATGTTTTTATGTGGTTAATTTTCAATTTTGTTTTATTTTTTTTTTCATATAAAAATTAAAAAAAAAAATTGAAAATTGAAAAATACAAAAACGGTGTATGTTTGTGTACATTGGTACTTGTCTACCTTGAATAGCCATTGAAACAAAGTTTTCTAAACTTTATATCTTTTGTAGCTTAGATGAGCATCTCTATGCACAACTAAGCAAGTGAGTTTTGTGGCTCGTATTTGTGATGAGTAAGGTTAAGTGATCTCCTGTACTTAATACTCATATCACACTTTTTGACGGGAAGGACTAGAAAATCATAAGAGAAAGGCATAAATAACTATTTCACCACTGTTGCCTGCCAATTATGAAATGACATCCGTATGCTTCGGTATAGTAAAAGTGCAATATCATAAGCTTAACATAATTGAGTATTTCTTTTCTTTCTCTTACATGCCCATGCATGATATGCTTATCAAAAGAAAAATATGTAAAGAAAAATAAAAAGCAAAAAGATCAAAATGCTTTATATGATTGCAAGCGTGTATTTTAGGAGATGTGAGAGTTATAGGATGTACCTCGAAGATGATAGTCCCCATCAAATAGGTATGATTGTGTGTGAGTTAAAGTAATTTTCTCATATCTCAAATCGTCATAACATGTATACACTTATGCAATCTTGCGATGTCTCTCACACACAACACTTAATATTCTTTGCTACTCTTGATACATGAGCAGGTTCAATGTGATTTGGCCATCACCAGGTTTACATGTGTTAATGTATGCTCACTAAACTATTTTAACTTGTTTTTGAAATATAAAATTGGTTAGACTTGTTGTGTGTGTGTGTGTGTGTGTTTTAGAATTTATGTGCTAAACATTTTTCTTGATTGAGAGATGTTTTGAGAGTTCATAATGATTGTTTGGATCCTTGTTTGAGTTGTATGTCTGGTTACATTCATGTCTGTGTTTTCTCCTCCTTGAAAAACTGTTGTTAAGAAATCTTGACAGCTCCTTGACACCTCTTGATACCTAACTTATCTATCGAGCTCTTCAGCTGCTTTTTATCGCAATCTTGACACCTCTCGATAGCTAGGTCAATCGATCGAGAAACTTTCTGTCCCATCGATAGCTCCTCGACAAATTCTCGATCCAGTGAGCTTTTTTTTTTGCTGTGGACACCTCTGGACAGCTGCTCGATAGATGCATCTGTCGACCCTATTAGATCTCGACACCTCCCAACACCTTTCAATCTATCAAGAAATACTGAGCTTCTATATATAGGGTCAGCGCGATTCGGACTTCACTTTCCTCGATCTCTCTCGATTGCTCTCAACCGTTTCACCTCCCAAACACACTTTTCTCTCTCCAAACCTCTTCCTCAAGGATTTTTCGGCCTAGATCAAGTTTTTCTTCACTTGGTAAGGGTCCTAATTCTTCTTTTTCATGCATTTTATCTTTTATGACCTAACTTTTAGGTTTGATGAAAAATTTGGGGTTTTTCAAAATCAAAGAGGTTTGTGCAAAATTTTTGGAATCGATTTTGTGTTTTTGATCTTAAAACTTCATGCATTGCATCTTATTTGCATTATAACATTGTCTCGTGCATTCTTAGATGTGTGTTTACCTTCTTACAAACTTGTGTGCTGGTAGGATTGGATTGGGCTGAGCCCATGATGTTTTTACTATTGCATATCATATGCCCATGCACTTTCATGCATAGGTTCTTTACATTCTCTATATTCTTATATATTGAACTGTTTTGGGACTCTTCTGAATGTCTCTTTCTCCCTCTCTCTCTCTCCTTCTTTCGGTTAGTTGCATCATGGCACCTAAACGAAAATCTACACCGTCCCGAAACCTTCTTCGTTCCGGGTTATCTACTTCTTTTGATTCTATTCCTTCTTTTGTTCGATTCTGTGATGAGCAAGCCCGAAAGGACTTCTAGAAGTACTTTTCTCGACGAGGTGTTCATTCAAAACGCCAAGTCATTTTGTCGGACTTCTTCGACACTGACTTGCCCACTGTCATTTACAGTAGGGGTTAGGAGTTACTGTGTAACGTCCCGATGACTTGTCCATCCGTGCTAATCCAAGAGTTCTACTCTAACACACATGGATTTGATTATTCAGTACCTCTTTTTGTTACTCACGTTCGAGATACGCGCATTGTTATCACACCAGATATTGTATCTGATGTGCTCCATGTCCTAATGGTAGAGCATCCTGACTACCCTAGCTGTGAGCGTATGAGGAAAGTGACCAAAGGTGAGCTTATGTCTACTTTTTGTGAGCGTCCCCCTGATTGGGGCGAGCATCAGTTCACTCCATGATCGGCCTTGCTAAAGTCCTAGGATCATGAACATGATTATGACTTTTGTTTTACACCTTCTTTCTCACTATAACTCTATCACCGAGCCCCGTGCTCGATTTTTGCTTTCCCTATTAGAGTATATCACTATAGATTTTCCCTTTCATTTCATTCTTTCTATCATAGATATGTATAGGGATACGGCAATCCGTGATAAGCTTATCTTCTCTTCGACTATCACGAGGTTTTGTGCCATTTTTCAGTTCCCTTTTCCGTTTTCGACCACTTCCATGTTATGTGTGCCATAGACACCGCTACTATTAAACGGAGCGAGGCATAGCTACGTTCGAGGCGGTCCATTACGGCATCTCCTCCCACTTCTTCAGCTCCTTCCACCTCCGCTCCCTTTTCTTTTGCGGGTGGTGTGACTCTGGATTTGATCATGGCGTAGCTTCAGCGCATGGATGCTTGCCTTGACACTCTCACTGATGAGCTTTGTTAGGTGAACACCCGTGCCAGCCGTATTGCCATACAGCAGGCTCACCTTAGTGGATTTGTAGAGTCTCCCTCTCCTCCTTATAAGCCATCTAACGACGACGACTCCGATGATGATGATGATGATGATGATGATGGAGATGCTAGCTCTTCTAGTACTAACGAGATGTCTACTTGACGCTCTTACCCTTTGTCACTCGTGACAAAAAGGGGGAGTAGTTTTGGTTATGAGAGTAGTCATAGTTAGGGGGAGAGTTAATATAGGAGATTTTTTTTAAAGGGAGTGTTGATATTGAGGGATGTAGTGAGAATTTTATGTATTTTTTCTTTTCTCTCCTTTTTTATATACATTGTTCTTGTGCATAGGTCTTGTGACCATTTTGACATACGTTGTACTTATATTCTTTATCTATTGATTTATGTTTTTCACCTACCCTTACATGTGTTGTTTCTTTTCTCTCTTTATGCACATGCTTCTTATATATTGTATGCAATCTATTATTTCTATTTCACACTAAGATATCTTGATAAGTTTTGTTTAAAGTGTTTCAGAAATACAGGTTGTTAAAGTCTACTTGCCATAAACTCTCTTCTTGCAAAATTTTTCAAGAGTTTGTATTAGAATAGATTTTATTGTATTCAACAAGTGACTATGAGTTGAGTAATTTATAACTTCTCTCATATCTCATTTGTTTGTTGTTGTTTTGTCACGAATTGCGAAAGAGGGAAATTGTTAGGACATATGTAATTCATTGTTAGGAACATATGTCACTATTTTATGTAATTGGCTAATCCTTTGACAAAATGCACTTTACTTGTAATTAGGTAGATCTAGGATATATTTAATATTTCAAGAAACCAGGTTTCAAGTTCAAGTGTTAAAACTATGCAAGTCTGTCCAAGAATCAAGTGTGAAAGTGCTGCTGATTAAAGCTCGACAGCTAGCATCTATCAAGGCTTAGAGAGCTGTCTGAATCTCGTAGCTTGACAACTGCTCGACAGATAGGGTATCTGTCGAGGTTTATGAAGTTAGTTTTCTAGGACTGTTTTTCATCAAATTCGTGATTATATGTTTGGGTTGTCTTTTCTCACAACCCTAAATATATATAAGGATTATTTTAAGGGCCGTCAAAGGTAACACAAGTTGCACAAGTGTGGAGCAAAGTTTGTTCATGTAAATTGTGACTAGAGACAGAGTTTGCCCTAGTTCATTTTTCTTGTAAAGAAGTTGCTATGTTTGTACACCGTAGAGTTTTGTGACCAAACAATTTCATGATATTTATCATGTGATGAACTGAAAAAATTTGTAGCCAACATCCTTCTTAAGTTGGTGATCAAGTCATGTACTGGAATCCGCGCAATTGGTTGATCACGTACTAGAAGTCGTGCATTGAAAATGAGAGATTGTCACTACAGAACAAGTCCAATTGGGTATTGGGGTAAGAGTTCAACTGTAGGTTGGTATAAGGTATTGGAATTCCTTTACTTGTAACTGCTTGTTTTGATAATAGTGAATTTTCAGGAGTGGTGACCTTAAAATCACCCGATGAGGTTTTTGTCGTATAGGTTTTTCCCATTCGTAAACAAATCACCGTGCCAATTTATTTTTTGCTACATACTTGTTTAATTGGTGATTTATTTTTGCTACCACGTGTTTACATGTTGGTTTGATTAATTAATAAATATGGCTAATTAATCAATTAATTCATCACAAGGGGTCAATACATTCTTGGCCTATCAATTAATTCATCACAAGTTCTTTGTAAACTCAGAATTTTAGTTCGTAGTCGGTGATGAAATTGGGCATTTCATCTGCGAAGACTATAACATATCAACTAAGATGATTTGTCATGATCATGGAAGTGAAGACTTCTAGTTGATATGGACCGCTGTGAGATTTATTATTCTCTTAACAACTGTCAAATGAATAATAAATCTCACGACTTCTATTTGCATCAACTCTAAATCCTAAGAGAATAATGAACCTGATTATGAGGTGTTGGTTTCTTTGATATATCAGGAGTGAGATTTATAAGTCACGATCAAAACCTCCATATGTTGGGCAGTCGCATTTAGTGTTGATGGAACATATATTCTTAAGATAGAATTCATAATTTCTTAACGGAGATATAAAATATTTTTTTGAGATACGTTTAATGAGTTTGGTTATTTAGAGTGTTAGGCTCAACCACTTTAGTAAGGAGTCACTAAAGTATATATTTATGGAATTAAATTTCATAAATTTATGATGAATAATAACATAAATGATTAAACCAGGTACTCAAGGATTAAGATGTAGTAATTTTCAAAGTGGCAGTCTACATTCACAACTTTGTATTACTACGAATATTTTAATGAAGATGTTGCATGTATAATAAAGTCTTGGGATTTAATTTATTAATAAGGCCTAGAGTGCAATTATATTCATATAATGGTATTAAATATAATTAATGGTAATTTTTGACTTGTCAAGAGTTGACAGAAAAGCCCAATGCCCATTGGAGCTAGAGTCTTATTTGTTACTTTTTGGTCTCACTCCAAACCATATACTAGACCCCAATTAGATAATCAGTTATATATAAAGAGAGAAACATACAGAATTTCATAAGACTTTTCTTAAGGTTTTGATTAAGATCATATAAGAACATGAAATAGTTTGTATGTGAATATTGGACATTCTCTTATTCTCTTCTTGGAAACTGATTGAGAGACCACACTTCTTGGGCGTAAAGTGGAATTGGAGTGAAGATTAAAAGTGTTCCCAAATACTTCTAATCTTTTGTTTTGAATTTCACCGCACCAAGTTACGCTTTCTTGTTCTTGAATTTTGAAACTTTTATAGTACATGTTATCAATTGCGAATGAAGTAGATCTATTAATTTTTCGCTGCGTATGTTTTGTACATGATATAAACATGTATTTTTTTAACAATTGGTATCAAAGAGGTCTTCAATATGGAATCTGAATAACATGTTTTGTGAGTTTTGGAATTAAAGATACTAGTTTCATATTGTTAGATGACTATGCATTTAATTTTTTGCATTGTTGTTGAAACTATGGTTTGATAAAAATTGATATTGATATTATGATGTTGTTTAAACTTGAATTTAAGTAAGTTAAATTAAAATTTAAGGCTATAACATCAATGGAATTCAGTTTTGATATCAATCTCTGTCTATCATGTTCATATGTTGATTGTTTGTTCATGAAAAACCGTTGAAAACTGTCTACAACTACTCTTTAAAAACTGAAAACGCGGGTTTTTCGCGAGTAACTTCACGAGGAGGTAACCCGCGAAAAATGCCTCTGAAGCAAGCTTTACTTCAACAGTTGCGAGACAGTTGTAAAAGTTTCTGTCTGAATTTTGTGTTTTCACTATTTTGCCTTAACCCATTTTCATGGGAAAAGCTTAGTCGCGAGATTCTCACGAAAATGCATCTGAAAGAAATTTTGAATTTTTTATAAGTGTTTTCAAATGTATAAAGAGCAAGGCTATGTGTGATGAGATTACATATGGTTCTAACTAGAAGACCTAATGAAATCAAAAATATTAGTTAAATAGAACTCTTAGTCCTAAATAGTTTGGGACTTGTCTTTTAAGAAACATTCTAATGAGATTGGAATTGTTGCATGATTGAAAGTTCTTAATTTATTTTAATTAGAAGTTTTAATGAGATTAAAGCTTAATTAAAAGGTATAGAGTTTCTAATGAAATTAGAATTCTTAACCAAATATGTTAAAGATAGAGTTCTATATAACTAATTTTTGATTCATTAGTGCTTAATGAATCCTAAATAGTTTAGGACTTCCATTTTAGTTACTGATTCTAATAAGATTAGAGTCTTTATCGAGTGCAAGGTTATTAGTTGTGATAGGATCACAATTATTTAAAGAAAAACCCAAATAATAAGTGGGAGTGCTGAAATAAGTCTTTTGTTAAGTTTATTATAATGTGAATAGATACCTTGTCTTGACTTCAAGTCTTGCATTCCATGCAAGTTTACTTCACGGATTACAAGGTTAAACTTCTTTGTGATTGCGAGAATATTTGTTACGCTATTGTGACGTGACTTAGTAACATCACATTGAATTTAAACAATTAAACACATTTGATGTGTAGGGTTAAAATTGTGATTAGATCATAATGATTTCATAACAATCCACTAGTTTTATATTTCTAGTAGGAGAGAGATACAAGGGTTGGATCTCGCGGTCTCCATTGTCGGTTCATAGTGGTGGGGGGTAAACATCTCGTCTTAGCCTCGAGTCTTGCATTCCATGCGGAGGATGCTTATTTCATGGTACTACAAGTTTGAACTTCTCGGTTTATAGTGGTGTGGGCAAGCACCTTGTCTTGGCCTCGAGCCTTGCGTTCCATACGGAGGGTGTTTTGCATCATGATATTACAAGATTAAACTTTACAAGAATAGAATTATGTGGCTACACATGATTCTAGGCAATGGTGTACACTAGACTAAGTTTGATAGTATCTTCTATGCTGAATTCTTACTATTATTATTTAGAGGCTGAAGGAAAATCGGCAAATTATTTTTGTTTGGTAAGAGTTACCATGATAGCATTAATAATGAGAATTATTTCTCACCTGATCATAGTAGTTGATATTCACTCTATGCTGAGAAATATTAATTGCGGGATTAGATTGTTGTTGCACCAAATATAGTTTGTTTCTCGGGTTCCATATTATATGGTTATGGGTGTAAAATATAATGTCCCTATAATTATGTTCATAGTCACAAAATAAAGTTGTCATAAATTTTTATTCTCTAGCTACTATTTTAAATTAAAATCATTAATTAAGAAATAATTTTAGACATGGTGCTTAAAGGAGCTGAAGTACACAAATATGTTTCAATTCAGCATTGTCATGATTTCTAATACATGATGCATTTATGGAAGATAACTTATGATGTGATCAAAGTTTCCATTGAAATGTTTAAATGTTACATTGGCTTCTATCTCAATTATGCTACTGCATGAGATGCAAGAGTTAGTACTAGACCTAGACTTAGACTAGCCCAATTGGAATGGCCCAAAAAGCTAGCCCAATTAGATAATAAGTTATATATAAAGAGAGAGACATACAAAATTTCATAAGGCTTTTCATAAGGTTTTGATTAAGATCACATAAGAACATGAAATGGTTTGTATATGAGTGTTGGACATTCTCTTATTCTCTCCTTAGAAATTGATTGAGAGACCACACTTCTTAGGCATTAAGTGGAATTAAAGTGAAGAATAAAAGTGTTCTCAAGTACTTCTAATATTTTGTTTTGAATTTTATCGCACCAAGGTACGTTTTTTTGTTCTTGAATTCTGAAACTTACATAGTACATGTTATCAATTGCGAATGAAATAAATCCGTTAATTTTCTGCTGCGTATGTTTTATATGTGATATAAACTTGTATTTTTCCAACATGCCAAAGGATGATAAGCACACAATGAGACAGTAAGTACTTTCCAGTAACTGCAAGGCTTGATCATGACCTAAAACTTAAGCAAACACCCTAGGCTCTCAACTACTGAACATGTGATAATAATCTTTATTCAGCATAACCAAACAGAATTTTTGTATATTATTACCTGGACCGATTGCATTCTAACTAATTGCTTGTCATAGTGGATTAACGCCATGCCGGATGTGTTAAAATTAGTGCCCTTAAATCCTATTGTATAATGCTATGTATAATATTATGTATGACTTAATATTGTGATTAATAAAGTTGTTTTATTATTATCTAAAATAATGGTAACATGAATATTTAGACATTATCATATAGTCCACGAGATGCATAGTATGTGATTTATGTGATTTAGTTACAAAAGATATAAGTCACAAGTTCTTTGTAAACTCAGATTTTAGTTCGTAGTCGGTGATAAAATTGGGCGTTTCATCTACGAAGACTATAACATATCAGTTAAGATGATTTGTCTTGATTATGGAAGTGGTTGATATGTTGATATGTTTTAAAAGTTAAGACAAATTGAATTGAACCGCTGTGAGATTTATTATTCTCCTAACGACTGTCAATTGAATAATAAATTTCACAACTTCTATTTATATGAACTCTTAATCTTGAGAGGATAATGGACATAATCATGAAATGTAGGTTACTGTGATATATCAGGAGTGAAATCTAAAATTACGGTCAAAACCTCTAAATGTTGGGCAGCCACATTTAGTGTTGATGGAACATATATTCTCAAGATGAAATTCATAGTCTCTTAACAGAGATATAAAATATTCCCTTAAGACAAGTTTAATGGGTTCAGTTATTTAGAGTGTTAGGTCTAACCACTTTAGTAAGGAGTTACTAAAGTATATATTTATGAAATTGGATTTCATAAATATATGTGAATAACTTAAAAGGATTAAATCGGGTATTCAAGGATTAAGATGTAGTAATTCACAAAGTGGTAGTCTACATTAATGCCTTTGTATTACTGCGAATATTTTATGAAAGGGTTGTATATACAATAAAGTCTTGGGATATAATTTATTAATAAGGCCTAGAGTGCAATTATATTTATATAATGATATTAAATATAATTAATGGTAATTTTGGACTTGTCAAGAGTTGATAGAAAAGGCCAAGGCCCATTGGAGCTAGTGTCTTATTTGTTCCCTTCTGGTCCCACTCCAAGTCACATACTAAAGCCACATACTAAAGCCCAATTGGAAAGGCCTAAAGGGCTAGCCCAATTAGATAATCAGTTATAGAGAGAAAAACATACAGAATTTTGTAATAATATGAAATGGTTGGTATGTGAGTGTTGGACACTCTTTCATTCTCCCTTGAACAAATTCATTGAAACTAATTGAGAGACCATACTTCTTAGGCATTAGTGGAATTGGAGTGAAGATTAAAAATGTTCCCAAGTACTTCTAATCTTTGTTTTGAAATTCATCACACCAAGGTACACTTTCTTATTCTTGAATTCTGAAATTTACATAGTATATGTTATCAATTACGAATGAAGTAGATCCGTTATTTTTTCGCTGCGTATGTTTTGTATGCAATACAAACATGTATTTTTCCAACAAAATGACCTACTCTTTGGATTTGACACCTGCACCCACCTATAGTTACGAGCGAATAACATAAGATAAGATAACACACTGAATATCATGAAAATACTTACTTAAATGCAAGTAGAGCTTTTGGCCATGGGCCATAACCACTTCCAAGTGGGGGCTCTATCTTCGGGCATAAGAATCACAACCTCGGCCATGCCTAATACTGGATCAATTGCAACGCCCCACCAATCTGTGATGTCTCTTTATGGCTTGCCTGGCATAACTCTTTGTACAACCGTGCCAGGCAACCACTATCCCAACTATACTGTGGCGGATCACGAAGGTTCCGCAGGAACTCCAAGTGCATCAGATGCACCCTATCTCTCGTCTTGTCCATGAAAATCTTGTCCCCTGATAGCACTAAAATATAGCACCGGGCATACTGATGTATCTGAATCTCTGTTGCATCATGAGGCAGTGGCTCTGCAATGTGCTTAACAAGGCGGCTGATGAGAATTCTTTGCCTCGCCAAAGTTTTTTTGTCATTTGCAGGAACTCCAAAACCAAGTAACTCCACGCACAGTTGGCTCCAATCCCCCATAGCACTCGGCTCAACCAAGACCTCACCGTCTATAGGAAGTCCCAACATGACCTCCACATCTTGTAGGGTGATTGACTTCTCACCATGTGGAAGATGGAATGTATGAGTCTCCGATCGCCATCACTTAACTAGGGCTGATATTAGGCCATGATTTATCTCTCTGGAAGGGGCCCTAAACAATCCTTCTAGCCCTACCAACTTGATAGTGTCTATCACTCAATTATCTTGCATCGATATGTTTTCCATCTCCTTAGAGCGACCACTGCACTGAAGTGGGCCCGGGTCCTGCAAAATCGATAAAAATTATAGCGGTTGTTAGAACTAAATATATAACTTTAAAAAAACTTGCTAAAAGTGAAACTCACTTTGTAAAAATTAAAGCAGTTGTTAAAACTAGAAATTTTACCTCGCCATTCCAAATAATTTCTGATCGATGATTTGTTTGTTCTGTCAACAATGAAGTATTTTCTGAACCAGGGCGCACAATCTTTGACTCCTCATTGATCTGAGGCTCCATGCTGCAAATAGTACTATTGTGAGATCATTAATAGTGTGGGGGTAAATAACTTGTTGTCATTATGTAACAGTAGTCATAGACTAAAAAATAAATAAATAAAAAAAAACTTGGCTTTATGTTTTCTAGAAAAAACTTGGCTTTATATGTACACATAATATTGTACATATACAGGAGTACCTACCAAATGCAGACTTCTAAGTTCTAGCAAGAGGAAAAATAATAACAACAACAACAACAACAACAATAAATGCCAAAATAGAGGAAATTTAGGGATTAGGATAAGCCAAATTCATTACATACAAGGAAAAAAAAAAACGAGGACAGTTTATTTTCGTGTTTAAGCTTTTATAACTTTATCTTCATGTTTAAGTTTTTATAACTTTATTTTAGTTCTTATATTTTTAAATTTACTATCATTTTAATCCCTATTGTCATTTCACTTATAAAGAACGTCTATGTGATTAATGAATTGCACAGACACAACTTGTTTAAAATTGCATTTTCTATAATTGAGATGATGACATGAACCAAAATGTAAACATGTTTAAAAATGTAGCAACTAAAAATATTTTTTTACCACCTACATACACAAAGTGAAAAACGTCATTATGCCTAAATTGTTCTGAGAATTCTTATTATCTCTATTTGCCTATAGCTTCTAGTCCCAGTGCCAACCTTACACAATGGACCTAGCTATTTTCTAACAAAGTTTTGCCATTGGTGTATGTAGCCTATAACGCTATGGTATTTGATTATCATTGTCATCATAACTTGGGAAATCCTGACTTGGTGAGAAGTTTTGTGGTCATAATAACCTAGCAATTTATCCTGTGTTTTGTGGAATTCTTTTAATAAATCAGATGAAAGGATTTCCCTAGTTCAGATTGTGAATAAAAAGAAATTCATTAGGCCGACACTACTTGCAGTAAGCAATTTGTTTTCTTCTTTAATTTAATCCACACTTACAATTTCACCAAAAAAAAAAAAAAATTTGTAGTATATAGATAAATATTGTGTTCACTATTTTTCTTTAGTCTCCCTCAGATAATTTTTTTTCCTTCTTTAATTGGAACAATCAAGATCATTCTAAAATATAATTTATCATTATGGGCATTTCATTCAAAATCTTTTGTTTGTGTTTTATATAAGATGAGTGGACTTGAAGACGAACTTGAACGAAGATCATTGACCTACACATACCTTAAAGGAGGATTTTGACTGCGAGTCTTATGGCCGCTGATGAGAGGAGCGTCTCAAGTGAAACAATGTCTGAATGTGTGGCCACCGATGTCTTAAGGACGAGAGTGTTTGAAGGAGTGTTTGAGGGTGAGAGTGAGTGATTTGGGTGGTTTTGGTGTCTAAAGGAGGACAGATTTGGGTGTGTGAGATTGAGAGTACCTGATTTGGGTGTTTGAGAGGGAGTTTGGGTTTGAAAGCTTGAGAGTGAGGAGTGTCTGATAGTGTGATGAAAGCTTGAGAGTGAGAGTGAGAGTGTCAGCGAGTGAGTGTATGAAAGCGAGAGTGATGAGTGAGGCCAAATTTTAGGTTTTAAGTGGTTAGAAAATGTGTTTCTGAAACTCGGTTTTAGAAGGGAGCTTTATGAAAACGTGGATTAGAAATCAAGTATTAGAAACTCGAGTTTGTAAAGCGAGTTTTATAAACTCGATATCCACGTGGAAAACTTTGTCCATGTCATTTTATGAAAAACCCCAAAATTGAGTATTTTAAACTTGAGTTTTATACTGATCTCGAGTTTCTAAAACTTGAGATGTTAGTTTCCCACATTCTTTTAAAACCGGGCAACTAACGAAATTGTTAGCAAAAAAAGGTTATTTGGAAAAAAAAAATCTAACGAACCTTTAAAAAACAAAAAACAAATTTGTATCCCTAACTTTTACATAGGCCTTTCTTTTGGGTTTTGGACTTGACAAACATTTTTTTTTTTTTTTGGGAAATTTGATTTTCTCCAAAGAAAAAGCAGTTTGAAACATGAAATTTGATATATGTGCTTTCGAGTTATTTAAAATAAATGTGGTTTGAAACATGAAATTTGATTTGTGGGCTTGACATCTCTAAATTGTAAGTTGAGTGTTGAAACTCACTCAAATGTAGGTTGAAGCTTTTTTAAGATTTGCGTGTCCATATTTAGAGCATCTACAGCAGTGGAGCTAAATTTTTAGCAATTTAGCTCTACTAAAAGTTACTTTATCTATTTTAACTACACATGTGCTGCAGCAGTAGATCTATTTTAACTTTCAACACAATAAAATAATATAAACATCACAATAAAATAATATATTTTCTACAATAAAATAATATACCCACTACCCAAAAAATATACACCACACCACCACAACCACCTCTACCATCAGCCACAGCCACAACCACCACCACCACCATCAGTGGTCCACAGCAGAAAAAAAAAAAAAAGAACAGATTGGCAATGACGAGCTGACCGGCGATGGGGCTTGGGGTAGGTCGGTGGAACAGATCGGCGATGACTACAACTACGCCCACAACCACCACTACCACCACCAGTAGTGGTCCACCACAGGAAAAAAGAAGAAGAAAAGAATAGATCGGCGATGACGAGCTGACCAGCGATGAGGCTTGGGGTGGGTCGGTGGAACAGATCGACGATGACGACAACCACGCCCACAACCACCACCACCACCACCACCACCATCACCAGTGGTTCACAGCAGGAAAAAAAAAAGAAAAAAAAAAGAGAGAACAGATCGGTGATGACGAGCTGACCGGCAATGGGGCTTGGGGTGGGTCGGCGGAACAGATCGGCGATGATAAGCTGACCGACAAGCTGAGGGATGAGGGAGATGAGGGAGCTGGCCGGTGAGCTTGAGAGAAAAAAAAAATTGAGGAAGAAAGAATAAAAAAGAGAAGCCGGAGGGAGAGAGAGAGAGAGAGAGAGAGAGAGAGAGAACATGAGATTTTTTTAATCAGAGAAAAGAGAAAAGGTTAATAAAAAAATAAAATTTTTTTTAGCTGTGTGCTACAGTGCACATTTATAAATAGATGTGCATTGTAGCACTTTAGCTAAAAATTTTAAATATGACTCTATTGCTGCATGTGTTTTTTATTATATTGATAGAATTAAAATAGCAATATAGCTATTTAGCTCGACTGCCTGCAAATGGTCTTATTATCAGGATTTGAGATAAAATCATATTTATCATATAAAACCCACACTGAGCAGCCGTTTGGAAACCCCACATGATATTGATAACTGTAAGTGAAGAAGTTAGAAATGTTGGCTCGTGCTCTGCTCTTCCTCCACACTAGCAAAGGCAAAGGTATACATTTTCTCACAAACTCTCTCATCTCTCTCATTCGTCGTTTCTTTTGATCTGATCCTGCTTCCATTTCTTGATTGAAGCTCTCTTCTCCACGCACATTGTGCCAGACAAACCCATCCTCGTAAGCCCACTCTCTTTTTTATTTATTTATTTTTAATAATAAAATAATAAAATGGGTTTCTTCTTAGAAAAGAAATGTTGTATTGGGATAGGTTCGGGACTTCATACATTCCGCCCTTTACCACCCCACACATGGCTACTTCTCTCAAAGACCCGCCTCTGTTGGTGTGCTTCACAAAACCATTAGCTTCAATAACCTCAAAGGTACTTTTTTCTTTATTTTATCTGGGTTTTGCTGATTTCAAGAACAACAAACCTTAAATGTTTATATTATATGTATAATCTCTTGCTAGAATGGGGTTAGCAACTCCAATTTCTCTTTTTGGGGGAGGTGGTGGCAAGGTACAAGTACTGAGAACACTATTCTGAAGCTTAAATGTAACATTCGTTGCTCTTATCCCTAAAAAAAGGTTCGTTGCTCTTATCCCTAAAAAAAGGTAGGAGCTTCAGGTGTAATAGATTTTAGGCCCATTGGTTTGGTTTGGTTTGGTTTGGTTGGGAGTGTGTACAAATATTATTAGCCAATAATCTTATTTGGTAAAAATAAGATTATTTAAGGTAAAAATTACAAGGGATGCAGAGGACCACATTTGTTGGAGACCAACAAAGAGTGGGATATTTAAGGTGAAGTTGTTTTATTAGGTAATTTATACTGGAGATGTACATTTCCCTCGAAGAGCATTTGGAAGGCTAAACTCCTGCTTATGCTACAGTTCATGTTCATGGTCATGGACTGCTGCCTTGGCCCTTGGGTCAAATTCTTACTTTGGATAATTTACGCTGATGGAAGGTAATACTAATAGCGGTTAAATGGTCTTATATATGTAATTCCTCCCAGACTTCTAGATTTGTTGGTGTGTTGGAAAGGGAGTTTTTTGTAAATATGGAAAGGGTGCTATTGGAGTGCTGCACCTTTGGGTCTTATGTGAACTCCTTGGACGGAGCATAATTAAATTATAGCGAGTTTGAAGGTTTGGAAATGACCATGACGATGGAGTTGTAGTTTTACCATGTCATCTTGATTTTACTTTGTTACTTTTTCTTGATGCTGTAGCCACCTCAGTACACACCTTGTGTACTGCGTGTTATTCTGTTGGATTCAATTAAGTTTCTTTAATTTTTTTTTTTTTTTTAAGGCACCTAGAAAATTAGCATTCTATATATGGACAGCTACTATGGGTAAAGGGAAAATTTTATTGTGGATTGAGTTTGCATGTGTAAGAATTATGGTGAAGTGGTGGATCATCATCTTTTACATTGTGATCCCATTTTGGAATAACAATGTGAAGTGGTGGATTGTCTCCTCAGTCTGGAATATCCCATTTTGGAGAAGGTGGAATGGAAATTGTCAGGCTGGAAGAGACTTTATCTATCTAAGGGAGGTAGGCTTACTTTACTAAAGTTTATTCTCTCTAGTCTTCCCACTTACTTTTTGTCCTTATTCACCATTCCAAGTTTGTGGCTGATAGATTGGAAAAGAGTCAGAGGAATTTCTTATAGGGAGCTTCAGGGGAGGAGTTTAAATATTCCTTGATGGCTTGGGACAAGGTTTGTTCACCTGTTGAAATTGGGGGTTTGTGCATTTTAATTAAGCTTTGCTTGGTAAGTGGTTACTGCAGTTTGGGCATGAAGTTTTCCATTAGGAGGTACTCATGGGTGCAATTTCTGGCTGAGTATAGGTTTAAACAGATTATCATTGCATGTGGCCTTTGTTGTTGGAGAGGGGAATCATATTCAGTTTTCAGCATGATTGTTGGGCTAGGGAACTCCCTTTGAAATCATTATTTCCTAATTTGTTTGAGTGTACAATGGACAAGGATGTTTTCATTTATGATATGTTGGGCTCTCAATAGATTGGGGAAGCAAGGAGTTGGAACCTGAGATTTCACAAGAACTTTCATGATTGGAAGTTGGATGATATTCTATCCTTCTTCAATCTTACGTATTTTCTGGTTCTTGCGGGTGAGGGGGTGTATAAGATGAAATGGAGTCCTTAAGGGGAATGGGATTTTTGATATTCAATCCTTTTATAAGGAGATCCGGGGTGCCACTTCAGCTCCTTTCCCTTGGAAAGGTATTTGGTCTGTTAAGGTTCCCAAGAGAGTGTTGTTCTTTTTGTGGACAGTAGCACTGGGAAAGATCCTCAGTTTGGATAATCTCACTAAGTGGGGTCTGCCATTGGTTAATTGGTGTTGTATGTGCTGAAGCAACAGGGAATCAGTGGATCACCGTTTAATCCATTTTGACATCACTTTTACTTTGTGGGGAGTTCTGTTTCAAATGCTTGGGATTTGGTGGGTTTTGCTAGGGAATGTCATTTCTTTCTTATTTAGCCACAGAAATTGGTTTGGTAAGTATGGTTTAGATATTTGGAACATGGTGCCAGCTTGTTTGGAAGGAGCAGAATAGACATACTTTTGAAGACATGGAGAGCTCATTGGATAAATTGAAAGCTTGGTTTGCCTGTACTCTTTTTGATTGGTCCCAGGTTTGGGGTTTTACAAAGTGTTCTTCTATTTTAGAGTTTCAAGTTTTCCTTATATTTTCCTTTTGAGACTTTTGTACTTCTTTGTGTTCATCAATAAAACTTCATTACTTATTAAAAAAAGAAAAATATTTTGATGTGGCAAAAGAATTATGATCTTGGCCTTAAACTTTAATTGGATGGCATTGGGTTACTAAAGGCTATTATGCATAGCCTCTTTTGAGTCATTATAGACACCATTTTCTTATCTATTTCATGAAATTTCTGATATTGTAGACTCCATTTCTTATCTATTTCAAGAAATTTCAGAGTCGAATATTTCTTGAACTCTGAGTCTAGAAATTGATAATTGATTGTTCGAGCTTCAATCCTATTATCTTTTTCTTTGCTTTAATCTTGTTTGTTGCTGGAGTTTCTTCTTAAACCCTTCTTTTAGACTAGACTTAAGTTCTCCTCTCCACTTCAGGTAGGAAAGCTTATATGAAGTACTTGGATAATATATACAAGCAGAATGACATAGCATGGTTTACTCCAGTGGAACTTTTTAAGGTTCTCTCTCTCTCTCTCTCTCTCTGTGCGTGTGTGACAGCATAGAGAAATCCAAACCCATATGAAAATTGGGTGTCAAATCTCTTCTCATTTTCATTTCTCTGTTATCAATGTGGATTAAGGAGATAATTATTTTCTTCAACTAGTTAGTTTCTTATCTTTTCAGCAATTTCTATTGTGTGGAGGTACAAAAGACAAAAAAACACCTACACGCTGGGTCTGGGAACTCAAAATTTTTTTTTTTTATGCTGCTTACTGTTTTTGTTTTTGTTTTTGTTTTTTTTTTTTTTTTTTTTGTTTTTTGTTTTTTTTTTTCCTGATGGGATCACTTAATAAAAAGTTATTACAGCTCCTTATAGAATACCTTATGAGTGATTAATTCCTTGGGAGCAGTGAGGGGAGTCTGGGACACAAACATTTTAAACTTAAAAATAGATGTCAGTAGGGAAAAATGAGTGGTGTTCCTTCACACGCCAATCTAATTAAGCATGGTTTTAGAAGTGAAATAATATTTTCTGCATGTAAAGGATAATATTAAGAGAGCCTCAAGGAATATAAAATAAGATATATGTATATATATGTATATATATTTTTGATAAGTAAGGAAAATTTTATTCAAAGACATAATAATGAGTCACCTAAGTATACAGCAGGGGAACAAAATAATCAAATACATAAATTACAAGCGTCCATCAAATCATAGACCGAAAAAATAGAATGACTTCCTTTGATAGACATCCAATCCGATAGAGTTTTAAAGATGAAAAGTTTTAAATCAGCTATAGTCCTTTCAGAATCTTCAAAACACCAGTTGTTTCTCTCCTACCAAATGCACCACATCAAACAATGAGGGATAGCCATCCAAATAACACCATTACAATGAGGAAATATAAAATAAGATATATTGAATGGGAAAAAATCCAGTCTTAAAAACAACACTATTATTTCTAACTATTTGCTTTATATAAACTCTACAATGTTACCCACCGTTTTGTCAGAGGAAGTAACTGGCTTTAAAGTTTAAACACCATAAAAATCCACATTCTTTGTTATGTTGGTTGGAGTTACCTAACATGGTTCTGTAATGAATCACAGTATTTAAATGGTGATATCTGGCTGAGTTTCAGGGAATTCTGTATTTATATGGTTGGGTTTGGTGCAATCATGGGAGTAAAACCTGGAACATGATTACTTGATTGGCATTTACATATTTGCTATGCTTTAAAGTGGTCACTAATGAATGAAATCTTTCATTGTGCTTTATTTCTATTAAACCAAGATCTGTCCATATTAGGGATAAGGAACTATTTTTGTTTTCTAGACCTTTTAGGTATATGTATTTCCTTTTTACTAAGTTATGTTATGAACTCTTTCTTTCTTGTAGCCTTGGTATGCACATGGAATTGCTGAATCCATAATGCGGACTGCTAATCTTTCAGTTCCACTAAAAGTAAGCTCCCTTTTGTTCATAATCTTCCACTGCACAAATCAACTCAGACTTTGGACATATTGTTACATTATATTCTTATTACATTTTATTTTGATTTGAAATTCAGTATCTATTTCAAAATTCATATTTTGAGATCATTCTACAATATTTGGAAAGAAAGCTTTATTTCTAGATTACGTATCTGTTCTATAGGATGCAACTGTTTATGTCCCACCAAAATATTTAGAACTGTATGGGTGTTTAATGATGCCTTTAAAGGTTACTTTCTTTGATAGCCATTTTGTGTACATATCAGCTTGTTTCTATAGGCCAGAAATTATCACCTAACTGCAGCACTTGCTCATTATTATTCTGGTGCATATGCTTCCCACTATGATTGCTTGATGAGACGGGTGTGAGGGGCATGCTAAGTGAAGCAAGGTCTTCACTGCTGCCTAGCCAGCATGACTGTAGCAATAGAGGATTGGAGGTAAGCTAATAGTTTTGCTGCTGGAGGGGCTTTGCCATAGATGCATAGGTCTATAGTCTTATATTCAGAAACAAGGAGTTCAGTTTTAGTCATAACCTATACTTTGGTGACAATAGCAGATATTTGCCTTTTAAAATGAAAAGGTAGATGCCATCTCTTCTATATTCTTAGCTTCAGTTTTGGATATGTTATGTCTCTCCACATATTACTGTCCTGCATGGTAGCATATTTGTGGACCACTTAGTTATTTGTTACCAACAATTTTTTTGGAAAATTACACTTTACTCCCCTAAACTATATTCCTTCTACACTTACCCCTAAACTATGGGAATGCATAGTTATTTCCCTAAACTATTACCCATGGCATGGGGTGCAAAGTGTTACACGGGTAATAGTTTAGGGTTAAGTGTGCATTCTCATAGTTTAGGGGGTAAGTGAAAAAGGGGATATAGTTTAAAAAGGTAAAGTGTAATTTTCCCCATCTTTTTTTTGATAAGTTAGAATAATTTTTTATTTTAATAACTACTATACGCACAAAAAATACAAAAAAGACTTATAAATTACAAAGATTTTGTACAAGACAAAGACTCTACACCTCATAATGGAATCACAATTCATAAAATCCCAAGCATGAGAACAATCAAACAGTAGAACTGACAAAATTGGCCAATAATTGGTTACCCATACTATCCACACCCTCAAATGTATGCCGGCTACGTTCCTTCCATATGGACCACATCAAGCATAGCTAGATCAAATTCCAGATGTCTGAAGAGTGGTTACCTAACCAATTCCTACAGTCAAGCATATGATAAACTTTAGTTATTAGTCAATAACATAAACAGTATGCTTCTGTTTAAACTTCTTTCTGTTTCTGTGACTGTCTTTCCAGATTTTGGATTTATTGGTAGAGAGAGAATGAAGACACCATTGGTGAGGTGTCCCTATTCTAGCTGTCACCATCAGAATATTCTAATCCATTTTTTTTAAACGCTTATATATATATGGAATGGATTGGGGTGACAGCACATAGAGAAAATAGCTCCTCCCTTTCATAATTTCTTCTTGTTTGCATCACCTTATTTTCATTAACATTTTAAAATTTTTTAGTCACATTCTTTTTTCGTGTTGGAAATCATCATCCATTAAATGGTTCCTCCCATTTTCTTTGTTTTTGCATTTGTCTTCCTGTTTGATACATTAAGTCTAAAAGTTGATTCCATTCTTTTATAATGTGCACTCAGATATATGAAATTGGTGGTGGATCAGGAACCTGCGCAAAGGGCATACTGGACTACATAATGTTGAATGCACCGACCAGAGTTTACAACAATATGACTTACATGCATGTGCTTTGACCATAGTTCTTTATACCATCAATAAATTAGCTCTTTAGGTGCAAACAATAAGTTTATACATGCCATCATCATGATACATGTCCTCTACGTGTTTTCTCCAGATAATGTTTTAGTCTTCATAAAATTTCAGAAAATTAGGAAGGAAGCTTTTGGTTTTGAATGTGATTGATTTCCTATTGATCCTCTATTTTATTTCAAAATCTAAAAGATGTATATTTAAATTCTAAGTTGTTTTGTATTAGTGATACCAGTTGTGTAGCAAGATTTAATTCTCAGGCAATAATTCTGTGTGGATAGGAGTTGATTCTGGGGTAATTTTGCTTTTGTCTACAAGTCTTGCTTCTTCTTTTTTTCTATCCCTAAGTCAAGATTTGAACCTAGGCAGGCCTACCCAAGCTGCAGCCCACCTATTAGGGCTTTCTAAGTCAACCAGAATTAGGGATTAGTTTTAGTAGTGTATACAAGCACAGTAATGTACTCCTATGGAGAGAATTTACAGCTTCCTTGATTAATAAGAATTTCTCATGGAATTTTTCCAACAGTCTTGTGTTGATTCTGCCAACCCTAGGTGCTGTGACTCCTGGGTTTTCTATTTCTCTTGGTGCTGATTCCAAGTAACCCTAGCTACTAACTCCTTGGTGATTTTTATTGTTTATGCTCTTTAATTTTCATGTTGCATCAAGTTTTGATTGGCCAGTGTCATCAGGCCCCCATACACCTAAACCCAAATTGAGCTCTTTTATTACATTCAAAATTTATGAGTATTTAAATTTGAGATTATTCAGTTACAATTTTGATAAACTCTAATATTTTGTAATAATGAGCATGCATGTGGGAGCTAGTTCAATTTGGATTCACCTAATCAAGCCAGTGATATACCTGCACCCGTAATCTCTTAATGTTACCTATGTTTGTATTTCTAGCTACACCTTCCCCTCTCCACTCTGCTCTCTTCTTTCTCCCTCCATTCTATACATTTATCCTTGTACTCTTGTTTTGTCTTGTAGATTTAGTAGTGACTTCAATCACATGTGTAACTGCAGATCGGTGGAAATCAGTCCTTCACTGGCTGAGATACAAAGACAAACTGTTGGAGAAGTTCGTACTCACTTGTCAAAATTTAGAGTAGAATGCCGTGATGCAGCTGACCGGAGTGGATGGGGTAAGTTGTCTTCACATATTGTACCTTACTTTCAATGCTTCTGATAGGACTGAGTTTGCACTATTTGTTGACTTAAATTTCAAAGAAGTAATAAACATATTATATCATTATCAAAATAATTGGTATATTTACCCTGACCTTTCTATTTCTCACATTATCATGTGTTAGATTTCTTATGACTTAAGCTTGGTCATCCCACTTATTCAAAGACTGCCATTTGGTTTTTTATTTTTATTTTTTTAATTTTTTTTTAACTTATAATACTCAAAATGTTATAACTGTATTTTGCCAAGAGCCTTGTGGCTCCATGGCACCGCCTAGTTCTCCCATGGAAGAGAAGCTGGGTTCAAATCCCCTTTTCCACACCCCCCCCCCCTCCTCAAAACTTGTAAGCCAAAAAAAAAAAAAAAAATTCCAATTATTTTTTGTTTCATAAACATAGATTAATTTCTGTCAGTAGTCTTTCTCATGGTAGATGTGAGCACTTATTAAATTTCCTTTGTCAAAAGAACAAGTAGAATATAGCAGTTCAAGATGCATATGCATCCACAAGGTTCCAAAAGCATACAGGCACACCTCTTAGAAGCACAGACATGAAATCACAAATTAAAATCCCACTACTGCTTAAACAAGCAAAAAACTCATCAATTAAACAAAATCCCCCTTGCTGAGCAGTCTCCTGCAATTGCACAGTTACCAGTTCTTCGATATGCTTCATGTGTATATTTTTCTTCAAAATGTGCAGTTCTTTCCATATCTATCATGAATTTAGATATTGAAGCTAGTTTCCCTTTATTAACAGGGGATGTGGACCAACAACCATGTTGGGTAATAATGCTTGAGGTATGATCTATCTTTGGTTTGCATCAGTTTCTTCGAGGTGACAAAGTGTTGCTATTAGAGTCATTAGAGTAAATTTTGAAGTATCCAAAGTTGATAAACATACTTCATTTTTTCCTGGCAAATGGTTTTGTTTTATCATGTATTCATGCTTCATGCTTGAACTATCTCGATACATGTGAAGTAGGTGATAATTTTTTTAAAAAAATTTGAAGCAATATCAAGGGGAACATTTTGACACCCAAATCTTCTTCACCACTTCATATTGTTATTGTAGCTATAGAGTAAATTCCCAAATAATTCTAAGTTGATAAACACAATTAACTGGCTACAACCAAACATTTTGGTTGATGAATATTTTCCATGTCTCAACTATAACAATCTCCAACCTTTACTCTAATATAGTCATGCCAATTAACCTTCTTCTCTGGTAAATGTGCTACTCTGCCATAATACATTAGAGCCATCTTGCTCAAGTGCCCCAGCAAGAACAGCACCATGCACTTTACCTTGAAACCTTGTTGAAAGAACCAACTCTAGTTGCAGCTAGGGAAACCAAGCTCTGGCCACTTGTTTCCATTTCCTAGATCCAAAATTGCACTTGTTTATTTTGAATCAGTTTAGTGCAGGTACCATATGTCCATTTACACTGACATTCCATCTGTTTGCTATGCAAGCTAAAATTAAAACCACTGGCCTTAAACAAGTGTACCAGCTACACCCAAGCCAACCAACATGGTCTTGACTCCCCCTGATTTGCACAATATGACTGATGCCTATCTGTATCCAGCCGAATTGAGCTTCTCCAGTCAACTCTAAAGAGGGAAATTGATCGCCCCCCACAGCAAAATGCTGGTTTGGGTTGAAGCAATGTGAAGTACGCAATCACTTTTAGAGAGTTGAAGCAATATCACGAAGGAAATCTAAACCATACACCTAATTCTCTTGACATTATGTTATCTTGCCCCATTGATGAAATTGTTTATCATTAGGATATCTCTCTCTCTCTCTCTCTCTCTCTGGTGTGTGTGCATGTGTGGATGTGTGCACTGCCCCTGATGTGGGGTGAAGGCTGTGGCTTTTCATGCTTTTGCATTTAATAAAGGTATACATTGTTGATCAGATTTGTCCCATGAGCAAACTTATTCATTTAGTCCTTACAGGTTCTTGATAATCTTCCACATGATCTCATCTATTCAGAAAATCAAGTTTCTCCATGGATGGAAGTATGGGTTGGGAAGAAACATGATAGGTAGGCATAAAGTGTGCAGATGCCAAGAAAATCTCTAAAATGCTTTGTTTCAACTTCTGTATTACTTTGTTTCATGTGTTGCCATGGTACTGAATTGTGTTGTCTTGCAACTCAAACTCAGTGTACAAAGAGATCCAGTATAGTTTCTTGATTGAGAATTCATGTTCAAATGGTTTTTATCTACTTAATGTTTTACGTGAATGTGTAGGCATGTACACTGTACTGTTACCGTCTTGAACATATAGCAAAGATATAGACCTGTAGCCCTACATACATATAACTAGGACAGTATAAATTACGACAGATAAAAGGAAGGTCATTTAACTGAACATCATTTTTTCTGTAGAATACCAGGATAGTCTTTGCCAAATTTTTTTAATAGATAACTATAACTTCATTAAAGTGCACAAAAGGGGTGCAACCCTAGTACACATTTGAAATCTAACAAATTTGAAGAAGTGGATGGATTAGCATCCAACTGCCATGCATGTAAGACTGCAAGACAGAAGCCTAGCTTACCATGGAGAGTTCATGGTCAAAAGTGCTATTGCTCTTTTCTTTCCAAATGCTCCTCATCAAACACATTAGAATAGCCCTCCATAGTCCAACCTTGATTTCTTTTCCAAACCAACCTGATCAACAAGACAATAGCTCAAGCACCGTCCTTGGCATCATCCAGCTCACCCTGAATAAATGCCAAACAAGCAACCATAAATCTCTAGCTACTTCACAATAAAGGAAGAGATGATCCACAGACTCCTCATTGGATCTACACGCAGAACACCAATCAGTAATTATTATACCCTGTTTTCTCATGTTATCCACTATTAATTCTACCCTTGGTTGCTGTCCAAGCAAAGAAAACTACAAGGTACAGAGCTCTGACTTGCCATATTGCTTTCCAAGGGAAATTTGCATCGCCTCCTGTACTCAAAATTTTATAATAAGTGTAACTGTAAATCCTTATTTCTTAGAAAAGGACCACATCATCCTATGCTTTTCTCTCATTTTGATCGTTACAGCATACAAATCATTCAAGAAGGAATCTGTGCACTCTATTCACAATCTTGTATTGCATGAAGAAAAGATGGATTCCATTGATTGTTGCCTGTGGAGACATCCTTATAACCTGCCACTTTTGCATCTCTGTTTGTAGCTCTTAGAAATACTTTGGGTACCTATGCTTAAAGATGTCTTCACTACAACAAAGATTTTTCTGACCCTGGTTCCATTGCCCACTCAAAATGAATGTAATTTACAAAATTAGTCCAATTCCATAAGCTCATGCCATAAGGACCCCTCCCTATCCAAGTCTCATCCACCCCATTAATTACATGCTTATTTTCTATAACTCTTCTTTACAGGGAATCTGGCTCCACTATATACCACCACAACCATAATGGTTACCTCCTAATCCCCAAACCACCAAATTGGATAGGGGTACAAACAGAACTACAGTTGACTAAATAAAATTTAAACTCATCCCCCATTCCACCCTATAGAATATCTCTTTGAATGTTTTCTACTCTATAAGCCACATTAATGGCTAAAGGAAATAGAGACATATGATAAGTGGGAGACTAGAAAGCATACTCTTGATAAGGGTAGGCCTTGCTCCCTTTGTTTGGTAAATCTTCTTCCATCTTGCCAAGCATTTTCCATCCTCTTTAGCTTTTCCAACCTCTTTAGAATTCCATCTGAAATTGATTTTAGTTTGAAACCTGCACTGAGAAGTAAACCCAAATACTTAAGTGGAAGATGAGCCACCTTACAACCAAGAATACAAGCCAACTCATCAATTAACATCACCCACCGGGACTACCTTTGACTTCTCCAAGTTTATTTTCAACTTAGACATAGCTTCAAAATACAATCAGGCACAATGCAAAAACCGAAATCTAGTTAGCCTCTGTATCACAAAGGATGAGTGTATCATCTACTGTAAAAGATGAGAGATCTTTGTTCGAGCATTATTTTTAATGTTTATAGAGAAGCCTGATAATAATAATTAAAAATAAAAAATAAAACCCATCCACTGCCTTGGAAATCAGCCTACTTAGAATCCCCATGACAAAAACAAAAAGAGAGGGAATCAGGAATTGCCTTGGTGTAGGCCCCTTGTGCTTGCACAGAAGCCACTGGGAGTGCATTCACCAACACTGAGAACCGGATTGTGGATACACAAAGAGCAATAAAATTCTGCCTCCAAAGCCACAACTCCTCAACAAATACAAGAGAAACATCTAGTTTAGATGGTCATATGCCTTTTTCAAGTTAAACTTACATGACACTCCTGGGATGCCATTCTTCAATCTACTATCTAAGCATTTGTTTGCAGTGAGGACAAAATCTAAGATTTTCCTTCCATGAATGAAAGCATATGAGTGTTGGATGACAACTCACCCGTCACATTTTTGAATCTGTTGGAGAGGACTTCTGCTAGAGCTTTGTAGCCACAAACTACTAGGCTAATGGTTGTGACATCCTTTTCATCTCTGACCCCTACCTTCTTTTGAATGAGTGCGATAAATGTAGCATTCAGGCTTTTCTCAAACTTACCACTCTTTATTAGTGTTCAATAACAAATTAACAACACATCCATCACATTCTTGAATCTGTTGGAGAACTTCTGCTAGGATTTTGTAGCCACTGACTTCTATGCTAATAAGTTTGAAATCCTTTACATCTCTCACCCGTTCCTTCTTTGGAATGAGTGCAATGAATGTAGCATTGAGGCTCTTCTCAAACGTACCTCTCTTGTGGAAAGAGAAGTTCTTTGCTAAAGCTTTAGTTTTGGCTCTTTTTTTTTTGGACAATTTGTAGAGCTATCCCATCTTTTAATAAGCATTTTAGATGTATAAATACTACTGATGATTGTGATGAATTAACTCTAATATACTAGGAAGTGGGTTAGAATTTTGAGGTTTTATAATGCCTCCTCCGCCTTCTAGTTTAATAGTTACAGCTAATAAAGTGTTTTGGAATTGAGTAATAAAATATATCTGCAGCTTTTGGCGCAGAAGTCAAGCGTGTGATCCTGGTTGTGACTTGCCATGCAATCTGGTCAACTAAGGACGCTAGAATTTTTTTGTTGAGTCAATTGTCTCTTATGCATAAAAGCAGGACTAGGAGTGGTATAAACTCTCTGTTTAAGTTCATTCTGGAAGGGTATTTGACAGTTTTGTTTGCTTAACACCTGAAAGTCATGTCCAGTCTTGCATGTCCTCCTGTTTTCTTCTAGCTGTGGGACAGCTTGTATCTTCACACTGATCCTGGTTTTCTTCCCTTAATAGGGAAACACACTCTGAGTTGTTTAAGCCATTACAAGACTCCCTAATAACACGTTGTGTTGAGATCATGGACTGGGAAAAAGATCATAGCAACCAAAGTGGTTCAGTGTCAATGGCAAGAAGCATTTGGTCTAAAGTTTTTCCTAAACCTCGAAGATGTTGGCTACCGACTGGTTGCCTGGTAAGAGAAATGTTTCATAGTTCTCTTTTCTTCAATATATTCTACTTCTGACAGAAATACTATTTTCATAATTGCAGAGACTGCTAGAGGTTTTGCATGGGGTGTTACCAAAGATGTCTTTAATTGCTTCTGACTTTAGTTATCTACCTGATGTGAGGATACTGGGTGAGAGAGCTCCATTGGTTTCTACGAAGGTACGTTCTCTTTCTTATGGTAACTATTATGCAAGGCTCATGCTCCGTTGTAATGTTCTTAAGGTTTAGTTGTGCTTATATTATCTCTCTTTGTGTGTGTGTGTGTGTGTGGGAGGGTGGGTGGGTGTGGGGTGTGTACTGCATTGGTTGGTGCAACTTTATAGGTGTTACATCATTGGAACAGGTGCTAATATATGTGGTTTGTCGCTAAATATGAAAGGTGTAAAGAATTTGTTTATATTTGCTGTGAACTGAAGGCTTTGCCCATCTATCTGCTCATGTTACATATGCCAATGTGTAAGCCAGCTATATCTGTCAGTCTTACATATTGCTTGAAAAAGAGAAGGAGCTGGGTTTTTCCATTCATGTCAGTACATATGACTATAATCAATCAGTATTCAGTGAGTTCAAGAATTAAGATTCCATATTCATATTGATGAAAAGACCATTTATTAAGCTTAATTACCTTAACATTGAACTAGAAAAACAGTGAAACAATAATACATTCACATTGTTAAGTAATCAAGGATATCTGTTGAGCAAGAACCAAAAAGTAATGAAGGATAATCTAGCAATGGCTGCATCATTCTTCATGCTAAAATAATATTTGGAATTAATAGCTCAATTCGTTTATGGGACATCAAAATTATATAGTTTGGGAGTTCTCATTTTCCCCCTTGAACCTGAAAGTAGAAAATAACTGTTGGAAATTCCTGCTTTCATATTTTGTTGTCATCACAGGCTCACAGCTTGCTTCTTCTAGAGTATAACAAATACATTGAATGCCACTCAATAATTTTAGGTTGGCCTTGTTTAATTTTGGATCTGCAGAAAAATGGCAGCACCTTGGATTATGGCAGTTATTTGGATGCAAGGGTATGTTAATGCTATTATTTTTCTTTCTTTTTTTCTTATTTCTACTTCAAGTATTGTTTGTATGGAATGCCATAAATGACCACAAATATGCTGCTTCTGATGAGTGCCAATTTTTTTCTTTGACCAAGTAGAATCCTGTAAGTTTGGACAAGATTTGAAAATTTACATGGATGAATCTAGTAGTGACAGTTATTAAGTAATGTCCAAGTAAATCTGGAGAGCTAGAACCATTTTAAAATTCCAGTAACAGACTTACGGTACCTATCAAAAAAAAAAAAATAAAATAAAATAAAGGTCTAGTTGATGATAAACTTATTTATATGTCAACAGCTTCATTGAAATAAAAACTGCTAAATTGCAATCTTTTATCTTGTTTTCTTTTCATTTTTTATTTTAAGGTTAACATATTTTCCCGCAGATTCATCTCTGGTCTTTATTCATACCTAGGTTTCAAATATTAAGAAAATCCAATTAATTGAGTTAAAGTTGTTTCTATTGCAGGGTGATGCAGACATTTTTTTCCCCACAGACTTTTGGCTTTTGGAACGTATTGACCATTACTGTTCTGGACAGTTAAAAATGCACAAAGATAACTCAACCAAGCAAGGGAAGAAGAGGCGAACAATTACAGTAAGTTTGATTCTCTTAAATTCTAGTGTTACATTTCTCACAACCACACTACAAGATAAATATTCACATGGAGAAAATTATATTTTGTTTGGCTGGCTTGTTTTAAGAAATATGTTGGAAATCATGTCTTTTTCTAAAGGAGAATAATTTTATTTACTATACTTTGCCCTTCTTTGACACACTAATTCTCAATATGGGGATGTGGATATGGTGCCATGATTGACATTGTTTAGGAACTCTGGCAGGAATGACAGTTGTTCTAAACTGGTAATCCTTTTTTTTTGATAAGTAATAAGGATATATATTGAAGAACATTACCTTACGCAGAAAAACATAAGGCAGAGAGCAAAATACAAAAAGAAAAGATAAAGAGAAAAGAAAAAAAGAAAGGAAGAGACACTAATTACAAAAGGAGAGAGTTAAGGAACATAGGGAGAGAGTCACTAGAGGTGAGTCCCCAAGCCCTAGACCAGTCAAATAGAGAGCCATTGAAAGAAGCCAATAGCTGGTCATCCGAGCTTTCCAAGTCCTCAAACGTCTTCCAATTTCGCTTCCTCCAAAGACACCACATTAAGCACAAAGGAACTAAATTCCAAATGCTAGACGAATGCTTTCTAGGCTAATTCCACCAACCAAAGAGAGTGTCTGCAACCGTTTTTGGCAAGACCCATGAAATCCCAAAAGATCTAAACACTAAACTCCACAGCTTACAAGCCTTTCCACAGTGGAGCAGTAGATGATCCATCGTCTCTCCATTACAACGGCACATAATGCACCAGTCAACAAATCCATCCCTCTACCCCTCAAATTATCACCTGTAAGGATCTTATCCCATACAGCAGTCTACACAAAGAAGGATACACGCCGAGTGGCCTTAACCTCCCACACACCTTTCCACGGAAAAATAATGGGCAATGGTCTTCTTATCTTATTGTAAAACGATCGGACATCAAAATCCCTATTCTTTGTCAACTTCCATCGCATATGATCTCCATTCTCAGTAGGAGGAAGATTTGAACCCAATGTGCGGAGGAAATCATCCACACCACCCATTTCCCAATCATTTGGACTCCGAATAAACTGAACATCCCAACTTCTCTGTTCCTCTATCTCCAACCGTTCAAGAGAAGAGGCCACCGATGCCTCTTTATTGGAAGCAATCTTATACACATTCGGATAAGTCACTTGAAGTGGAGACTCCTCACACCATTGGTCTGTCTAAAGCTTAACTCTATCTCCCGCCCCTACCTCAAACTGAATATTTTTGCTAAATTCCTCCCAACCCATTCGGATACCTCCTCACAAGCCACACCCATGTACCCCTCTACCTAGCTTGGATGTCCATCCCCCCCCATTCTTCTCCAAACTTTAGAGCTACAACCTTTCTCCAAAGCCTGGTTTCCTTAATCCCAAACTGCCATAACCACTTTCCTAGTAAGGCTTTATTAAAAGTAGTTAATTTCCTTACTCCTAACCCACCAAACTCCGAAGGTGCACACACCTTGTCCCACCCCACCAAATGAGTCTTGGAATCCCCCCACAAGAAATCCCTTTGCAACCTCTCAATCTTATTGGCCATGTGTGGGGATGGTAAAAAGAGATAAATAATATGTAGGAAGACTAGATAGTGTGCTCTTAAGCAGCATTAGTCTTCTACTTTTTGACAAATACATCCTTTTCCATCCGGCCAACTTGCGCTCAATTTTCTCCGGGATAGGATTCCAAATAGAAGGGGACTTGTGGGATGCCCCCAATGGCATACCAAGATAGGTCATAGGCAAAGACCCAATCTGGCAGCCCAACAACTTTGCCAAAACATGGGTATTACGCACCTCCCCAATGGGAACCATCTCACTCTTCAGCACATTAACCTTTAAACCTGTCACTGCTTGGAAACAAAGAAGCATCCGAACATGTAGAATCTGCTCCTCATCTGCATTGCAAAATAGAATCGTATCATCCGCAAGCAAAAGATGCGGGACACAAACCCCTCCACCCCGTCTGCCATCAGCTCTAAAAACCTTGAAGCAAACCAGCCCTTTCAGCTCTTTTCATCATCTTACTGAAGGTCTCCATCATAACCAGAAACAACATGGGAGATAGCCGGTCCCCTTGTCTCAAACCCCTCGAACTCCCAAAAAGTCAGCTGGAGACCCATTAAACAAGACAGAGAATTGGACTGTAGATATACAAATGGGGATCCACCTACACCACCTCATCCCAAATCCCATTCTCTTCAGCAAATCTAGAAAAGCCTCCTAGTTCACATGATCATAAACTTTCTCAATATCTAATTTACAAATAACCCCCGGTGTCTTACTCTTCGCCCTACTATCAGCACACTCATTAACAATAAGAACTGAATCCAGTATCTGTCTACCACCCACAAAATTGTTCTGAGACTCAGATATTAGCTGATCCAAAACCTCTTTCAAGCGGTTTGCCAAAACTTTAGCAAAAATCTTATAAATGCACCCCGCCAAACTAATAGGTCTAAAATCCCGAATATTAGAGGCACCATTCTTCGTAGGGATTAAGATTATAAAAGTTGCATTGAGAGATTTTTCAAACTTTCTGTATTGATAAAACTCTTCAAACACAGCTAAGACATCTCTTTCCACAACTCCCCAACAATGGTGAAAGAAAGCCATAGAGAAACCATTTGAACCTGGAGCTTTATCTCCTTCCAACTCTTTGACAACTCGAAGAACCTCCTCCTTTTCAAGCCTCCGTTCAAGCCAGTCCCTCTCCAACCCATCTATCTGATCAAACTCCAAACCTTCCACAAAAGGCCTCCACTCCTTAGTCTCCTTGTACAAGTTTTTATAAAACTGTATAGCTTGGTCTGCCTTCTTGAATTCGTCCTCGTAAGTAATCCCATTCACCTCCAACATACTAATATGATTATACCTTCTTTGAGAATTGGCCACTTTGTGGAAGAATTTGGTATTGTTATCTCCTTCCTTAATGCAAAGCATCCGCGACTTCTGTCTCCACGAGACTTCTTCGAAAGAGAGAAGCTTCTAAATTTGAGATCTCAACTTAGCCCTCTCGCCTGTCTCCACTTCAGAAAGGCCATACTCTCCTTCCTTAGCATCCAATAATTTCAAAGCCTCCAAAAAATCTTTTTTCCGACGCTTTACATTTCCAAACTCCCTACGGTTCCCTTGAATAATATCTTCCTTCAGAGCCTTCAGCTTCTTGGCAAGTACAAAACTGGGAGTACCTGAAAAGGAATAACGATTTTACCAAGAACGAACCCTATCTTTAAACCCATCCGTCTTAAGCCACATGTTCTCGAACCTAAAAGGACTTTTCCCCATTGATATCCCTCCTGCCTCCACTAAAATGGGAAAGTGGTTTGAAATAGGACGAGGTAGAACCCGCTGGATCACATTTGGAAAGTGATCCTCCCAGTCATGAGAAACCAGAGCCTTGTCTATCCTAGACATCGAGGGCTGATCTGAACCACTAGACCATGTATAATTCCCTCCTTCCAAAGGCAAATCTATCAAGCTAAGCTCCTCAATGAACTTAGAAAAATTCTCCATTGCTTGGTTAAGGCGAGATCCCCCCAACCGTTCACTAGGAAAACGAACAATGTTGAAATCCCCTATGTAACACCATGGAACTTCCCATAGTTGCTGAATTCCAATCAGCTCATCCCACATTTGCCCCCTCATGTTGTTATCATTTGGGCCATAAACCCCAGAACATGCCCAAGTAAAACCATCCCCCATACCCTGCCACCGAACAGATACGAAAAATTTACCCACCATTACCTCCACCTTTTTTAAGGCCCTCCTATCCCACATCATCAACACCCGACCTGCTGTTTGATCCACATCCAAAGCTACCCAATCAACATAGGGGCAACTCCACAAGCTACAAATCAACCGTCTATCCATGCCCGCAAGCTTAGTTTCTTGAAGGCAAACTACATCACAATTCCACTCCTGTAATAGATTTCTCACTACCAAACGTTTTCGCGAGTCATTCAATCCTCGAACATTCCATGACACCATTTTCAACTTCATTAAAACTGTAAACTCCCTACCACACCCTCAATAATGCAGTCAAAGAAAATTATCTCCCATCATAATTATCTGAGGAGATCAAATTCCTCAACTCCCTCTTCCCCTTATCCTTGGAGACAGCTTTTCGGTAGGCAACATCTTTCCTGTGCATCAGATTGGCTGCCTCAATCGCCGTCCCAAGCCTCTATAGTAACATAATACACATCTTCTCATGTTGACCCAAAGAAAGCCCCATCATTTTACTGAAACCGGGAATTCTATGTTTCACCCGATTAGAAACATTCAAATTATTATCAAAACTCATCACCTCCGTATTACTACTCACTTCAGTTGACACAACCAATCCCAGTGGATTAATGGTCATCAGGGGAGAAAGACTATCCACATCACCCAAGCCCTCATCTGCGCAATCTGTTTCTTCTCCAGTCAATGCCAACACTGACTGGTTAGCCTGGTGGGAAGTGTCTATCCCCTGAGTAGCACTTACACAAACAACTCGACCACCTTCATCTCCACCCTGAATACCCAACTCCTCAGACCCAATTATCGATGGATTCAGAACAAAATTGGACAATACCAAACCTTTTAATGCCCTTTCACCCTCTATTTCTGCCTTACCCAGCAATATCGGAGGCTCATTGGTGTGAGACTCCTCAGAAAAATGACACTCGGCCTCCGCGGAGATCTCCGAAAGGCAACCCAGCTTCTCCAGTATCACCGGTGAACGCTCGGCATGAGACCCATCCAAAATAGAAACGGTGCTGGCCTTCTCTAGACGGTGACTCCACAGCGTGAACTACAGCAGCATCTGAGTGTCCGGACCTCACAACCTGAGCAACCAACACTTCGTGAGGTGCAGGTGACATCACTGAAGCTTGGGCATCATGATTCAAAGGACTCTGATCACCCAAGGATGGGCTCTCACCCACTACCTTCCTAATTGGGCCGGTGGGTTCTGGGTCAAGGAAACCAGGAAGGCCCACTTGAGTGTTACACTCATGGCCTGAGCCCACCACAGAAAGTATTTGAGCCCGTGAGTGCTCCTTCTGACTCCTAGAGACCCAATTAGAACTCTCCAGACCAGCTTTATTCACCACAGACTTTTGATACAGCCGTGACCCACTAGAGGGACCTACCACGTGCTCCTTCTGGCTCCTATTAACCCAAATAGAATTCCTCAGTCCACCTTTATTAGAATTCCATGTCACACGCCTTATTCCCTCCCCAGTCACCTCTACTGTCAAGCCTACTCCTGTACAATCAGGATTCCTCAGACCACGCTCTTTTCCATAAGCATGTTTATTCCAATTTGAATGGAATTTCAATGTAGGTCTCCTTATATTTCCTACCATATTTGTCTCTCCAAAATTAAATTCCTCATTAATGCTCCGGGAACCCATATCTCTTCCTCCAAGAGTCGTCTGACTTGAGAAGCTCACTGGCATTTCGCTCAACAAAATCTGGGTTCTGCTTCTCCCCGTTATTATCCTCTAAAATCACTTTCCCTTTATCATGGGCGTTAAACAGGTTTGGCTGATTCCTACCCCCGACCTGCACCTGATTTCCACGCACCGTATCGGCAAAGGTTTTAAAAGGTTGCACCCCAGAGTTATCGTTATGATGCTGAGCTAAGAATTTCGGATGACCAGACCCACCATTTACATAGTTCTCAGGTTCCAACAGCTTCCTTAACTCTAACCCAAAAACTCTCCATCCATTCTTTGCTCTGCCTTCTGGAATTAAAATGGATCTCCTAGACCCGCCAACTTTAAACTAAGTCAAAAGAAGGAACATGCCAAAAGAGTTGGAACTCTGTTGGAGGGTATAGGCTAAATCACCTTCCCTGAAGGTGTAAAAATACTTCGGACTGATTTCAACGACAATCTGTTCTATACTCTTCATCAGCCATTGTGCTACATTCTTACCCATGAAGACCGACTTCATGAAGTACCTACTCCACTCAAAAATCCTCAAAGAAAAATATCGTCCCCCTTCCTCTACCACCAGTTGAAAACATTTGGATTTAATAAAAAAACTACAAAAACCACCCATGGAGCAAATTCAGCCAACTTAATCTGCAAACCAACTTCAGTTTATCGATCCAACCTCATGAACACTCACCTCTTCTTCCAATCATATTATAATTCCTAATCTTCACTAAGGCATTCTGTGGAGGCATTCATTAGCTAGAAATCAAGAATCTATTAGTTAAAGCTTGGAGATCAGACTACAGCTTTTTCCATAGGGTGACAAAATTCTAGACCAGCAAATATCAGATTAAGTGTCTCTAAAGTGGTAATCCCATCCATCTTTTTTGCTATTTTTCTTCTAAATGCATAAGGAGAGTATTTACTGTTTGTTTTTATTTTTAAATATCATTGAGAAATTTCTCAGTGCTAATAGATGAAGTTCTATGATTGAATGTGTAATGTGGGTATATGCCATAATCAATTGAAAAGATATCCATTATATAAGGCAAAAGATACCTGCGTAGCCAACATTTCTGGAAGGCATCCACTAATAATATCAGCTACTTCATTTTACCTTATATTATCATAGAATTTGTTAGCAAAGATACGCTAGCCTAACCAACTGCAGAGTGAAACGGTTGCATTTGTTTTCTAGAAATGTCCTTATCTAGCTTACAATTTTTGTGACATTTTCTGCTGTGTCTGCATTTCTGAATTCATATCGGTGTAAAATGTCATAGCTAATTGCTAATGTTTTGCAAAATTATTTTGGATTTGGTGTAGCTTGATACTTCTTCATTCATGGACGAGTTTGGATTGCCAACAAAGACAAGAACGAAGGATGGATACAACCCACTTCTTGATGACTTTAAGAATACTAAATTTTATCTGAGTGTTCCAACACATAACATTAAATAGATCGTTGGTTAACTCTACAATAAATTCTTGATATTTGGCAGTGCTTAGGCAGTCTACATTGCATTCTTTGAAGGGAGGTCTGTTATATAAATTAAGAGCTCTGTTGGCATCCAAGAAATGATTTAGGCTGTGCACGATGGAGTTCTCTTTGTTTGAGTTCATACAAGAGGGTGTCTATAGTTGGATTGGATATGATTCAAAAATTACTTTTTGGAGGACGGGTGGACTCTGCATTATTCATGCAAGTGGTGAAAGCTGCATAGAGGAGTAGCTTTTCATTGTAGAGAATAAACACATCAGTCAAGGGGAATTGCTATATGCATTGCATGCACATGATGAGAACCAAGATATATTTTTTGTTTGAGAATCGGATGAGAAGGTTGGGCACTTGGTTATGCATAACATAGGTTTACTCTGAAAGTTACAGACATTTTAAGATTTGTTTTTGGTCCGACCTTTGTCGTTCATAAAGCTTGCTCAGCAGGAGTTCCATGTCTATTTATGCAGTTTATGATATATAAGCTATAGTTTACAGGGATCTCTCTCTCTCTGTGGTTTTATTTTTGCATTTGTCGTTGTGTGGTGTGAACGTCTGCCTGCATGCAGGAGATACTTATGAGACCAGATTTAGTAAGTGACATTTGTTTTAGCACTAGAAACAATTTTACGCTTGTAATAAAAAAAAAAAAAAAAAAAAAAAAAAAAAAAAAAAAAAAAAAAAACAATTTTACGAAAGTAACGTATCTTAATTAGGTATAGTCATACATAATATTTACATATGTATATTAGATTTTACATAAAATAAAATAAAATCATTTTAAATTATAATAATAGAAGTCTATATATATATATATATATATATATATATATAACATGCTTAAATTAGTTGATTTTTTTCTTATAAAATTATGTTAAAATAACATAAATATTATAGTAACTTGAAATATAACAAAAGAAATAACTTAGCGTATATAACTGTATTTTAGTCACCAATTTTTTTGTTCAAATTCATAATATACCCACATGTTTCCCTATTCACTCCCCCCCCCCCCCCCCCATTTTATGTGTTTTATTTTTATTATTATTATTTTTTCCTGTATTTCATACGGTATATAGTCCATTGTGTATATTACTAAATACTGTTGCTATTTTTATTTTTATTTTTTAGAAACAAACATACACATACAAGGGAGAGGGAAAATGGCTCAACAATAGAAAAGCCCAGTAACGAGCAAAGAGGAAATAAAGGAAAGAGATTGGTAAGCAATGGCAAGAGCAAATGGGCCACAAAAGTTCGAAAAGAAAGAAAGAAAGAGATAAGGCCTAATGGACCAGCCTAGCAGGAAATAACAGCGGGCAGGCCACAGGCGCAAGAAAGGACAAAAGTGAAACAAAGCAAAAATAACGGGCTGTAAAAGCCCGGAAAGAAAGAAAGAAGGAAACAAGGCCCAATAGGACTAGCTCGGCAGGAAATGGTAGCAATCAGGCCCATGGGCCCATGAAGAGACAAAAGTATGGTACACTCGAGAAGTTAACACCATCCTTCCATAAAGGATTAGCACAGGCAAAAGGGACACGAAGTAGAATGAAACAAAGATAAACGATAGAAATAGCGTGGGAAAGAAAGAAAACAAAAGGAAACAGAGTAGTAGAGCAACCATGCTGTGGTCAAAGCACTACTAACTTGTATCCAACTAATCCATGGGAGGTGGGCCATCGATCAAGAGATTTACAGAGGGTGTGGTTTGGTGAAGGGGGAAAAATGACCTATTTCAGGTTTCTAGCTAGGACCTCTTTTGGGAGATGCTATGTTGGGATGACATCATTGCCCAAAATAGGTAATAAGAGGTTGGGACTACTTGATGCATGCTAGGGAGGTAGGTAGTGAGAGACCCATGGCCTTATCCGTCCAAGGGAGAGGGAAGGGCTCACGACAGAACAAAAAAATTGGAACTTGTCATGGAATGGGTAGTGGAAGGGAGAGAAGGTACTAGGCATGCCCAGAGTTAGTGGTGGCCGAGTAACCAAACAAAAATGGTTGGTGGGCCATAAGGGTAAAAGGGAGAAATCGCATAGGGATAGCCTAGTATAAATAGAAATAGTAGCTGTAACCTAAAGGGGGGATAGTAACCGAGGCTAGAAAATAGTGAGAATTGAAAACATAAACAATAGAGAGAAAGGAAAAGGTGAAGTAAAAAGGAATGAGAGAAAACACGATAGAAAGACATGCATCGATAGGTTATCTTTTCCTTTTCTCTTTAGAAAACCACTCTCTAAAATCCCAAAAGAAGTAACAAGTAGCTATCTAGGCCCATTCCCCAGAAGGCATAACCTTGATGGTATAACCCAATAGTAAGGTTGTTCAAGTTGGGGTTTAGGTTCCTTTTTTGTTCACTTCTTGCGGGAAGATCCATCATTTTACATTCTGCTATAGCATTCTTACACTGTTGTATTTTTTAACTTCCTGCTGTGTTAATCGTACTAGTTTTCTCATTGATTGACCTTTTTGCTGTAACCAACGTATCTGCTATAGCTAACATATCTGCTATAAGACATTTGCTTTTAAATTTGCAAAAAGTGTACTAATGCTTGCCAATTACTATACATATCTTTGTCAATATTTGTTGTTATCTTTGTCAATATTCGTTGTCTTTACTCTTGGGATGTTGGGCTTGTGCACAAACTAGCCCTTAGCAAGGTCCTGCTAGAATAGTGGGCCAAGTCTAACTCTTTGACACACCACAGAATGGGCCTGAGTATAGCAAAATAGGCCTCAACCCTTTAACATAAAAGGCACCCATAAGGAGTTACGTGAATTTTAATAATATGCCCTCTGTTATAATCCTAATATCCGACATAAATTAAGAGTCCGTTTGGTTGGAGAAGTGAAAAAATGGGAGGATAGAAAATGGTGGGAGAATGGAAAAGTGGGAGAATATGAAAGATTTTAAATTCTTTTCTTTTTGTTTGGTTGGGAGTGAAAAAAGTGGAGGGATATAAAGTGAGTTTGTATTAATTTACTCATGTACCCTTGTTAAAAATGATGCCCAAGTAAAACCGAAAAAGTGACAAACAACCCAAAAAAAAAACACAAAAAAAAAAGAGAGGAGGCAACGTCAGGAAGGAAAAAAAAAAGGCAACATCTAGGAGGAAGAAAAAAAAAAGTGAAAAGAGCAATATATGGACAAAATCCATGTGCAAGTGCACAAGGACATTTTTGTCCATTAAACAGCCCTATTTTTCCATTTAGTTTTCTCTCTATTTTGGGGAGAAAAATTTTTGGTGGACCCAGGGAGAAAACACCTGGACCCACCATTTATTTTCCTTCCTCCCCAGTCTCCACCCAACCAAACACACTCCAAAAAAGTTTTCTTTCCCATTTTCTCTCCAAAGTTTTCCATTTACTCTATTTCACCTCCAAACAAACACACCCTAAGTATAAGCTTAACCATGTATTTATAAGCACTTGGACACCATCTCTTTGCAAGCCAATTTTCAAGGGTGAGTTCTACTCATTAGTTCCTAACACTCTCCTATATAGTTTAATTTCTCCCAAATTCCTCCCATCTCTTGGTCTCTTTGTCATTTACTCTACGGATTTATTTAATGGAGTGTCACTTTCAAACTTGCACCTAAGGACTAGGTTTTTCATAGTAAAAATATTGTGTCCATAACTTTATTCCCGAGAGAAATTAGAGTTACAACAATGAATATATATTTCATACCCATGATTTTAGTGTCTCATTGGGCCAGTTAGAACAAAACCAAACATAAGCCAACTCCAACATGACACAACTCACAAGTTCACAAGCGTTGATACGAGGATTCAGAAGCTATGGGGACAAGGGAAGGAGGTAGCAATTCCTTCTGTATGAATCACAAAACATTTGACTTTATAATTAGAATAAGTATTGTACAATTAATTATAACATGTATCGTTACAAATGAAGCATCTTTTATCATGGTAGAAATGTTCCATTTCCATAGATATTCAGTAATGAAAATGAAGTACGACCGTCAATTTATACAAAATTATTCATGATTCATCAAATACCTTTCAGCCGGCAACTTATTGCATATTTTGCTAAAAAAAAAATCCTAATAAAGAGACCTTTAATTTGGCACAAACTATGAGCCATTATTCAACATAGATTATATACCAAAAATTTTCTTAATACTTTGGAGCCGTTACACATAATTAAATAGATCCTAAAACCAAAAAAAAAAAAAAAAACAAAAAAACAAAAGAATTGACACAAAAATCCGTCAAGCCATGAAAAGAAAAGAAGATAAGCGTTAATTAAAGAAAGTGCAAAAACAAATTTAAAAAGGTTGTGCATTGAGCCAGCCTTCATTATCAATGAAACTAATGTTAGTAAACTGCTCCAAATCGGTTGAGTTCAGTGTCTTCATCCATGGCACTCGCTTGGAAGTCTCCGCTCCAGGTCCATAGCAGCCATGCTCCACAAATGTTAACTGCTTCCTGATTATTTATTTAACAATCCCATTAAAACAAGATTAAAGGATTTCCTGATGATTAATACATATATTAATTGGTTATTCGAACAATTCAGCCAAAAAAATAAATTAAAAGGCTATTCTAACAATTAAGACATATTGTGCTGATGGAATTAATGAAAACATTAGTTAATCGACTAATGTTGAACAGTGCATGACAAACATATATAATTGTGAGTATGTTTTAGTCATAATCAAAATCGTGGTTACAAAGTGTGATTCATTTCTTATCATATGACCGAAAAAACTTTTGAGTAGATAAATTATTATTGAAATATAACAGTGACGGTGACTAAACAAAATTTAAGAAAAAAAATGGAGAAGAAATTTGATAGAAAAAAAGAACCAATCTGTATGGAAATTTCTAATTAAGATAATATATAGCATATGTAAGATCATATTTTACAAGTGCTTAAACAATTATTATGTAATATATATCTTACTCAAAGCCAACACTGCCCCATGCATTCCATCCTTCTGGCTCTACAATGTGTGTAAAATTTGAGTTGTAGAAAATCACTCTGGAATAACCTCTCCATGGCCTACCCAAGAAAGTTGAACCAGTGCCATGCACAATGCATTCCTTGAACACAAACCCATTTGAATCATATGGACCGCTTCTTCCCTGTGCTGTGATATAACCTGGATCCACAGCTTGTCCCAAAAATGATATCGAACATTTCTACACATAAAAGTAATCAGGGTCATTCTAGTGTACACACAAATTTTTATGGTATCATGTTTATCTAATTTTAGTTCATATATGTAGTATATATCATATAGAATAATATTTTAATTCTTAATTAAACTATTATATAAGGTAACTATTAGATTCTCAAAAAAAAATTTATTAGATGTATGTGTTTGAATAGAATTCAAACTCTAATTAACCTTGCTCTCTCATATTAATGTTTGCGAGCTGATTGAAGTGAAATTTAAAATGCCACTGCTTGTGTGAAGTAAAAGTTTGTCTTCAAAAGGTTAGAGTTTGGGATTTGGGAATGCTTCACGTAAGAGGACTTTATGAAAAATGTGCTAGTTAACAATGACAATGAAAAAAAAGTCTAAAAGATTAAGTTCTTAAACGACTAATACTCTTAAAATTTTCTCGAAAATGAATCATTTTCTAAAATGATTTTTTATAAAATTATCTTATTTTCCTATATTTTGTAACAACCTTCATGAGTTGGAAAAAAATCTATGGACTTCTTTTATTTAGTTTTACTATGAAATAGAGTTGTTTGTTGATGAAAATTATGGTAAATGAGACACACACACACACACAAAAAACCTCATAAATAGATTGGCCAGCACCGAAGATAAAATCAACAGCACCCTGGATAGTGCACTTGTTGAAGTAATGTCGTCCTTGAACATCCCACAAAGTGTCTTGCAATCCATAAAACCCACATCGATTGAATACAGACTTATCACCGCTGATCATGGCTGCCACCGCGGCTTGTCTAGGGCTTTTAGGGTTATTCCAATCTGGATTGTTGTATGTATTCTGTTTATTAATAATCATAGAAAGCCAAAATGTTATGTAAAGATATGCCGGATCAAATTTACACTATGATTTAGCTGTTTAAACTTTCAATATAATTGCTAAATAAAAATAAGATGAACAAGTAATTTAAAAAAAAAAAATTTCCTACAATGCATGGTACTATAAAAAAGTAAAAATGTAATACTTTATAACCTAATATATTTACTAAACCTATCAAATTGTGTAAATATTAACAAAAATATTTGATACTTTAACCAATCATTAGTCAACAATCATTTAGGCACTAAAAACAAGTAGTTAGAAACGAACGATAATATTTCTCAAAAAAAAAAAAAAATGAACGATAATACAAAGTTAAGTATCTTTATTTAAATTACAAATCATAAAGTGTTAGGAGTAAAACCCTGATATATTTTTCATTTATTATTACAAATAATTTTTAGAATAGCCATAGGTTCATTATATTTATGAATATTATATTAATTTAAATGATTGGCATATACCATTTATCACTAATTAATTTGTGACTCTATTAGGTGCACAAAAAAATTATGACTATTTAAATGAATATGAATAACCCAATACTTTCTTATTCCGGTAAAAAAAATATTTCTTATAAAATTATATACTTAAAAAGTTAATTTTAATTTATAGATACAATATTAATTTAAATTGAGATTTAGTGTTATAAGCGCAATTATTTGATGAGAAGATGTATCTAAAAAAAAAATCTTTATAACTGGAAGTTTCTTTTTGTTTTAAATACACAATAACAAGTGATAGTAGGTTTTATTTTTCAACTTTTATATATATATATATAGAGATTTTTTTTATAAAAAATTTATACACATGTAATTTTTTTTTTAATGAATTTCGGCCTACTGGCCCTACTGTGAATCGGACAATGCCTATAATCTCATCTCCACCAAGGTTTCAATAACTGTTGGGCATCCTCACGGAGTTTATTTTAATTCAAGAGGGTTTTAACTCAGGATGTTAATCAAATCTAATACAAGGGAGTAACCTTCCACAGATCGAGTCATCTTTACAGGGTTTAATTTGCAGAAATAATAAAGACATACTAGTCACTTTTTAGAGCATTCTCATTAACGCTTCTAAAATATTTAGCATTTACCATCTTAAAAACTAATTTTATAATATATAACACATCATTTTTACAATATTTCTTCCATCAAAACTTCTATTTTTTTAACACTTCATTTAAATATTATTTCTTTATTATTTTTTATTTTTCCTCACTCTCTCCTCTGTCTCTCTCTTTATGAAACAAATAATTTTTTTTACAATCTTGCTACAATGAGCTGCTATCTCTAGCAGCCCACTGTAGCTGAATTGCAAAATAAAAGGGATTTAAGAGTTTTGATGGAGTTTGTTTTTTAATCTTTTGATGCTAAAATTTAGCATTTATAACATTTGAGAGTGTTGATGAGAATGCTCTTAAAGCATGTTTGCATCTAATCCCATGAAAAATTATGTTAATAAGTAAAAAAAAAAGTCGTTTTAAACAAATTATGCTAAACCCATGGAACAGTCAATGTCTGTATATATAACTTATCAAAAACACTTCATATATGATCAAAGGATAGTGATATCTTACCCTGAAGCTTATGCTTTTCGCCACGATATGATCTGCTTGAGATGTAAAAGTAGGGCTTTGGGCAAGGTTATCATGATCTCCCCATTCGACCAATGTCTTTGTCTTTGCCACTCCTTTTAGGATGATATATGGCTTATCATATGGGATTAAGAGCTTCTCTCTACATGCTCAACAATTTATTTTTGTTCATATATATATAGATGAATATATGTACACATGCACTTATTCATCAAAATCACATATAATAGATTTTAATTCAAAATAATAATAATAATAATAATATATAGTGTGCAAATAAACACGATTATCACCACACAACAAAAATTTACCTATAGGTGCCGGCTTTGATCCTAATACAAGTCCAATACTTGTTATTGGAAGGAACAGCATCTATAGCCGATTGAATGGTGGAGAAATTGGCATTGCCAGATTGATCAACGGTGAATGTTTGATACGGGAGCTTCTTATTGCCGACTTGTTTATAAAATTGAGCATTTGCTAGGCCTAGGATGAGAGCAATACATGCACAAAAATACCATCGAAGAAAAGCCATTCGATCTAAGAAGTGTGGAAATATGAAAAAGAAAAACAAAAGCCGCACAAAAAGAAAGATCTCGAGAGAGAGAGGAAGTATGCATGATAATGATACAAGGGTTTTAACTTTGAACTTTTAAGACCCACATATGCTGAATTTTGCATTTAAGGCAAGAACGGATTTTAGAGGGAAAGCGGGAAAGTCAGAACTCTGTATATGGAAGAATGTCAATTAATTGATTCTTTAAAATCATACCAGAGATTTTGTTCCTTGTTTTAGCTACATCTTTTTTAAGAAGGGGGTTTTTTTTTTTTTTTTTCTTTTCTTTTTTTATTATTATGTTCTTTTTCAAGTTTTAGATTCTCTTCATCTCCCTCTCCTTCAAACGTCCCCACAAAATTCCACAAAAAGAAAAAAAAAAATATCTGCTCATTAATTGCTTAAAATATTCTTGTCATATGCAAAATAACTACAAGTAAGATATTTAAATGCCCACAAAATATTCTTGTCATTATGGCCGTGTTTTCCAAACGCGGCTTCAGGACTTATTTTAAAAAAATATATAAATGTCTAAAATGGGCCTAGAGCTGCGTTTTTACATGGACAAACGCGGATTTCACGTTGATCTAGAGCCACGTGTAAAAAACGCAGCTCAAAGCACTTTGGAGTTGCGTTTTTTAAAACGCAGCTTGAAACTAAGTTTTTTGTAGTGATACATAGCTGAGTTGTTAAAATTGTTCAAAAAATAAAAAAAAATAAATAAAAAAAGAGCAAAATTGATAAACGGTGCTTCGAACAAATGAAAAATATAAAGAAAATATCACTGAAAAAGGATTTTAACAAGTTGTCAAAATGGATTAGTGTTGATGAGGCGTAGACCTATGTAATCCGCATATGCATATACATTCGAATTGTACCATGACATAAGTGGTTCCCTCTTAATGAAATGATGCCACTTATACAAATTAATGTGTGGGTCAGCTTCTTAGTTAATACAAAAAATAAAAAATAGCAAGTGATGCTACATTTGTATAAATGACAGCGTTTTATTAGTTAGGAGGATCATTTCAGCAGTCCTCCAATAGACCTAATAATTTCTCCAGAATTAGACTTATAAGTTTAGTGGGAAATTATTGTGTACTCTCGAAGTACCATAAATGCGTACTCTCTCCTCTCACATGAATGGTGGGTCTCACTAATTAAATTCATGATGGGACTCACTATTTATGTGAGAGAGAGGAGTACGCATTTATGATAATCCGAGAGTACTTAATAATTTTCCAAATTTAGTGGTGACACTTCTTCACAAAAAACTAAAATTAAAAATAAGAAAAAAAGTTTAGTGACATTAAATTTTTACAACAATTTTTATAATAGGTTATTATATTATGATTAATATATATTAAAAATATATATATATATTTTTTATAAAAACCTCATAACTTTATTAAGAAGAAGATAAAAACATTACATCTTGAGTCAAAATTGACTCAATTATAATAGGATTTTCTTTTATCCAAGCTACATGATCAGCAATTCCCTTATCATACTAAGCCAAGAGATGAGCCGGACAATTGCCTTGCCGTTTAACATGAGATACTTGTACCTTTCTAAACTCTCTCAATTTTAGACGAATCCCTTCAATGATGTTGCCAATTGACACTGGAGGGACATTTGAACCGTTCATGGCCTTTGAAACAATCTTGGAATCACAATCCAAATAACTTCACGGATACCAACATCCAAGGCAAAAAGAACACCCTCCTCCAAAGCCTTGGCTTTAGTCTCTAGAGGACCCGGTAGGGTTGGAAGCTTCTTGTTAAAGCTGCCTCTACCCTACTAGTACTGTCACGGATCACTACCCCAACACCAGCAGCATGTATGATTGCAAAAGTAGCTCCATCGGGGTTAAGCTTGTACCAGGGTGCTTTGGAGGGTACCCAGTGGACTTCATTCTCAGCTTCAGATTGAGGTATCTTGAGATTGACTGTGTGAAATTCTTCCAACAGTAGCCTAGCTTTCTGAACTATTGCTGAAGCTTGTTGCCTTGCCTTACCCTGCCTAGCCTCATTTCGACTGAACCACATACTCCACACCACCATAGCCATTAGTTCCAGCAACTCATCGCCCAAGCAGAGGCCAAACTTCAAGTGCCATAGGAAATTAGCAAAACTCGAAAAAAAAAAACTATACCGTGTGCAGCAAAAGAAATACCAGTAAGTTTCCAAACCTCACAAGCCTTAACACAATCCCAGAAAATATGCCCACTACTTTCAGCTCCCTCCTCACATGCTTCGCAGATTGGATCATTAAGGACTTTTCTACTATACAAATTGACTTTTGTTGGTAATATATTCTTGCTTACTTTCCACAAAAAGGACTTGACTTTTTTTGGAACATTTTTGGAACATTAAGCCTCCCAGATTGTTCTCCAAAAGAGTTTGTTATTCTGGTTGCTTGATGCTTCCCCAGAATCCCTAACAAGAATTCTAGCAAGAGCCACTGTGTACGAACTCTTTACCGTGAACAGCCTTTTGGGGTTATAAGCCCACACCAAATGGTTTGCGGGTAGTCTAGAGCTTAAAGGGATGCTTAAAATAGCTGATGCATCAACTGATAAGAAATATCGTCTTATCATGTCCACTCTCCAAGCCTTAGTATGTGGGTCAATCAACAACGAAACTTTAGCATCAGATGGTACCTCATTTGGTCTGGAAGTGAGTTGGAATGTGGATGGTTGGGGCAACCACTTATCCTTCAAGATGTCCAAGCTTAAGCCGTTACCTACTTGCCCCCTATGCCTATCTCGAACAATTGATTGTGCTGCCATAATACTTCATCATGCAAATGATAGGCGGTTCCCTAGCTTAGCCAAGGGAAAGTCTCCGTTAGGGAAGTAGCGAGCTTTAAACACCCTATGAACGAATGAAGTTATGCTTGTCTGTAGACAACACCCTTGTTTGGCTAAGAGAGCAAGGTTGAAAGCCTTAAGATCATGAAAACCCAAACCACCTTCTTCCTTTGGCTTACACATCTTGTCACATCTTAACCAAGCCATTTTGTTTTTCTCATTTGCTTGCCCCCACCAAAAATTGCGTACTAAGCTTGTTATCTCATCACATAATGCATTAGAAAGCTTAAAGACGCTCATGCTGTAGGTTGAAACTGCTTCTGCCATTGTCTTGATCAGAATCTCCTTCCCTGTAGTAGATAACAATTTTTCTTTCCACCCAGATAATTTGGAATTCAGCCTCTCAATTAATTGGTGAAAAGTGTTACATTTATTTTTCCCCACCAAAGAAGGGAGACCGAGGTACTTTTCATGCTATTGGATCTGAGCCCCAAATCTGTGCTTAACATCATCCTAGATCACCTAAGAAGTGTTCCGCCTGAAGTAAATGGATGATTTTTCATGATTTAATTGTTGGCCAGAAGCTGTCTCATATTTCTCCAGGATGGTAAGTAATGTAGAGCAATCCTCCTTTGTTGCTCGGAAAAAAATGAGACTATCATCATCAAAGAATAGGTGAGAAATCACAAGTCCCCAAGAACAAACTGCAGATAAACTCTCTACACAATTCAAAAACAGATACGAAAAGAGGGGGTTCCCTTGCTGCAAACCCCTTGTGGGACCAACGTGGCCTCGAGGTTGCCCATTAATCTTTACAGAATATGTAACAGAACGAACACATCTTATCATTATTTTAATCCATTGAGTATGAAAACCCATCTTGTGCATGATTTGTTCTAGACAACCCCATTCTACCCGATCATAAGCCTTACTCATATCAAATTTGATGGCCATCTCCCCCACTTTTCCACCCTTCTTCTTGCTAATATGATGCATAGTTTCAAAAGCTACTAAAACATTGTTAGTAATAAGGTGATTAGACATAAATGCACTTTGATTCTCGCTAATGATGTGTGGGAAAAGCACTTTCAACCTATTCACTAGCATTTTGGAAGCTAACCTAGAAACAACATTACTGAGACTAATATGACAATAATGGGTTATCTTGGTTGGGTTCTTAACCTTAAGCATTAGGATAATATGTGTATCATTAAAACCTGGTGGGCTAATACCTTGATTAAGAAAATCTAAGAGAGTCTTGGTAACATAATTGCCAACTAAAGACCAATAACGCTGATAAAATAACGGGAGCATACCATCCGGTCCTGGAGCTTTTTTTGGATGCATTGCTTGAGTGCCTTTGCTACCTCCTCAGCTTGAAACTCCATTGTTAGCGCCTCATTCATTGACATAGATACTACTGGTTGTACAATTGTAATTACATCTGCTGTCTTTGATGGACCATTTGTCCTAATATGGAGTGGAAGTAATCCACTACAATTCGCTCTAAGACCTTATCATCATCCTGCCATGCACTTGTTTCATTACAGTACCCATGAATGCTATTTCTCTGGAATCGGTTAAAAGCCTTTGCAGGGAAAAAACCTGTGTTACAGTCTCCACATGCCAACCATGTATTGCATAATTGTTGCTTCCACATCGTACTCTCAGCAACAAGCCAAATGTTAAGATTCCTCCTTACCTCTTGTATTTCCTCTTTAGTGGTACTGCTCGTCTGGCGTGATTCCAACATCTGTAACCGATTTTGGAGATTTACAATCCTCCTTCCCACACGCCCAAACTCCACCTTCTTCCAAACTTTCAGTCGTTCTCTGCAAGTATCAAGACAGTTCTTAAATTGAGACCCTCTGAACTTGTTTAGTCCCTCTTGCCAAGACTCATTTACCACCTCATCACATTTTGGATCCTTAACCCACATAGCTTCAAAGCAAAAAATCTTTTGCTTGATTTTCAGTAGAGCCTTATCTGTTATGCAAAGAGCCAACATGGAATGGTCTGATGCAGAAGTTGAGAGATGTTGAACTGCTATTTCATTGAACTTCTGCCTCCATGTAGTAGTAGCCAATGCTCGGTCCAACTGTATCTTAAGGCGACCATCGTCAGACTGATTCTTGAACCGTGAAAACGGTGGACCATAGAAGCCTAAATTTGAAAAACCACGTTGGTTGATGACACCTCGAAACCGAGACATTTGCTGTAGCGGCCTCAAATTTCCACCCTCCTTTTCAAATGCCTTCGTAATCTCATTAAAATCTCGTATGTAAAGCCACAGTAAATCACTAATTAAGCTAAGTGATTCCAATAACTCCCATGTTTCCTCCATTTTACTTGTATCCGGATGACCGTAAAAACCTATTAACCTCCACACATCACCATTGCCTTCACAGTCAACTAAAGTATCAATACACCAACGGGAATATTTGCGCACCTCCACCCTTGTATGAGGTTTCCATAGTAACGCAAGACCCCCACTATTTCCTTTACTAGAAACTGCCACACCTTCTGTATACCCCAACTCATGCTTGACTCGGTTCATAACATCTTTATGAAGTTTCATTTCCATTAAGAAGACAAACTTGGGATCTTCAGCCCCTAAGACTTTCTTGAGAGCTTGAATTGTTCGTTGATTCCCAAGCTCCCGACAGTTCCAACTTAAAGTACTCATTTGTTTCAATGGTGTTGCCTAGCAGCCACCGCTGATCCAAAATTCTCTGCCAACATCTTTCCAAGCACAACTATATTATGTTCTAACTTTTGCCTTTTTTCCCCAACGGAAGTCAACTTTTCACAAGTCACGCCTCTTCTTTTTGTCCCCAAAGGTTCTGCATTTGTCTCTACCATGTTTGTAATTCCTTGGTGTAGTGGTTTCCTTTTCCATGATCCTTGCTTAGCACCCCCGATTATAAGAGTATTCTCTTTAGGTTTGTTTGCAAGGGCATGCACCTTGTCTATGTCCACCAGATCATCTCTCTGCTTATCAAACAAGGTTTCCTCTATCAACGCAAAAATAATGTTTTACCAATCATAAATTTTGACTTTTTTTTTTTTATGTACGAAAATCATAAATTGTGACTTTAGTTTAGTTATATAAGGGTTGTGAGTGATTCTCAAAGAAGTTATATAAGGGTTGCTTCAAACCAGAATCAATTAACTCCAAATATTCGCTCCCAAAAAAAAAAAATCCAAATATGTAATGAAGTTGATTAGCCTTGACGCCATCTGATCAATTTGTCCAAGTGATCCTTTGCTTTCCACATATATATATATATGGAGTAAATATTCTGACATGCTAGCATCATAATATGATGATGATTTTTTTTTTAATTTTTTTTTTCTCGGGTGAGAAACAATCTTTGCTAATTGATTGCCTCTCAAGCACCAAAAAAAAAAAAAAAAAAAACAAAGCTTATTTTATCTATATATTTTTTTTTTCAGTACATTGAAAAAAAAAAAAAGAGGAGACCAAGTACATTAGAGCATGTTTTTAGTTTTTAAACAATATTATACGTATTTTTACACATTTTTTCACCCACATGTACTTCTAAAAAAACTGAAAACTGTTATTTAAACACACGTACCAAACGGGCCATAGCAATACGGGCCATAGCAATAGAGGATGTAAAAAAACACCTATTTTATGTACTCAAACACTATATCTATTTTACCATCTTATTTTAAAACTTACCCAATATCATAGTTTCTATTTTAACATACGTCACAATAAAATAATACACACTTCCTAATAAAATAAATATAAAAATACCCTCTTTCTCTCCTCTCCCTTGTATCTTTTCTCTCTTTTTCATCGTCCCCAAACCCAAACCTAGAATTAAACAACCCAGATCATTTCAAACACCGAAACTTAACCACCACCACCACCAATCAAAATTGAAACCACCACCAATAACCAAAACAACCGCGACAATCACCCACACCACCAACCACAAATCACCACCAAAAACCCAAAACAAAAAACTACCATAGACTTACTAGATCTGCCACAAAAAAAAAAAAAAAAAAAAAAAAAAAATTGCCAAAACCACAACCAAAACTATAGACCCACCAGAATCTGCCACAAACCCAAAACAAAAAACTACCACAAACTGTCATAGGTACTGAGATCTGCCACAAATCCAAAACAACAAACCATAGTCAACAACCACCACCAAAACCCAAAACCCAAACCACCCAACATCGCCACCCATTGCTAATCAACCTAGCGCCACCCATCGCCGATCAACCTAGCACCACCCACTGTCAAGATTCAAACCCAAACTCAAACAAAACCCAAGACCCATACTAAAACTTAAAATACCCAAAGTGAAACTCAAAATACCCAAACAAAATCCAAAACTAAAACCATTTGTTGCTGCTACCACCACCGTGAACAAAACCCAACCACCACCAAAACTTAAACCCCATAACATAAAATCAATAACCCAAGCAAAGCAACTAGCTCGGAAAGGAAAGAGACCGAAATGGAAGAGACCCAAGCAAAGCAAACACCGTAACTTAAACCTCGATCTCGCCACCACCACGCCATTGACGCCACCACCACGTTGTTGATGCCGATTGTCCACGCCAATGATGCCAATCATGCACGCCGTCGACGTCGATATAGAGAGGCTGATCTGAGAGAGACACCAAAACAGAGAGAAGGGAGAGAGAAAGGAAGATGAGAAATGAGATTGAAAGGTGAGGTGATTGAAAGAGAGAGAAACATTAGCTATTTTTAATTAAAATAATAATATTTTTTACATCTACTGTGAACAGTTGGTTCTATATATAAGAATCAACTGTTCACAGGTTGTAACAAATTATAGAAATCCATACCCGGTTGGAGCATGTTTTTTGAGCCTTTGTTTGTAAAATAGCAACTGGGGAGTGTTTGAACCCCCTAATGCTAGTGCTCTTAGAGCACTAGCATTGGATGTGCTAAATGCTAAAATTTAGCATTTTAGCACACCAAATACCAAAATACATCCTCCATTGGATCTGCTAAATATAATATATATATATATATATATATATAATTGAAGTGTATTGTGGCTCAACGCTCTCTCTCTCTCTCTCTCTCTCTCTCTCTCTCTCTCTCTCTCTCTCTCTCTCTCTCTCTCTCTCTCCTGTGGTTGTGTTATTTTTTGGTTTTTGTTGTTAACATTAGGCTAGCCTGATTGTGGTTGAGTTTTTTTTTTTTTTTTTAATACAAGATTGATCTTATTTTAGGTTATTGTAATAGGTGATGTGTTAAAAGTAAGAGATCAAATGTCTAGTGTATTGTCAAATGCTATGTTAAAATAGATAAAGTAATTTTTTGGCGTGTTGAAGTAGCATTTTTTAGAACATCCAATGTGAATGCTCTAGCTTAACTATGGTATCTCCTAATGGTTTTTTCTCTTTTATTTTTATTTTTTGTTGTCTAAATATGGAATTTAATAATTATGGTATTTGTGGTAGTCCGTTCCCAATAACCCTGGGTTGTTGGGCCTGGACCCCAATTCACTTGCACTCTGGGTTGAGCTTATCTCACAATAGGAGTTCCAAAAAAGTGATTAATGGTGTCACTGATGGGGTACTAGTTCAACCTCAACACTAAAACTTCCTTGATTTTGGCTCGGTCATGAAGGCTACCAAGCAGCCAAGCTCCCTCTCTGAAATCCGAACAAGATTTCCTCCTCCCCAGAATGTGTTTTTCCTCACCTCTCTTGTGTCTCTCTCCCCCAATTTTTCAACCTCCTTTTCCTACTCCTTTCTCCCTATTTATATCCTCCTCTCAGTGGGATTGTCATGATGAGAGAATATTTAACATGTTAGTGGGTCCCTTCGTATCGTATCATCGGTCAGAGGGGACCGACTTCCTGTTGTTGACATGACTCTCTAGTAACTTGTGTTTGACGCTGGTTATTGCTTAGCAGACGGATTCCCCCAAGGCATTATTTCTTACTCTCTGCACATCTTGGATACTTTCCTATACACTCGGATAACTTCTAGCCGCTTGGCGATGTGGGCCCGAATTGGGCTGGGGTTGTCTCAAATTAAGTAGGGCCTGACACGATTCGGGTGCCAGCCTACTATTCTCAGTCCATACAGTATCAATTAATATAAAATTCTAATGATTTATGATTATGTTTTTATATGGATTTGAACTCCATATCTCTTATTCGATTACAATAAATTTTATTATTTAAGCTAAATGGAATTTCCATGTTTTTATATTAATAAATATATTCTAGGTTATTTATTATAATTATGTTTGCATGTGAAATTTTATTTTCTACTATTAAAAGGAAATTTAAAGTTGAATTTAAATTCAAATTTACAATCTATATTAGAATAATGACGTGAAATTATGATGCTTCAAAATTTTATGCGCCTCAATAGAGATCATCAGAATTCAAATTACTTCAGTTTTGTATATATTACCATTTTTTTTATAATTTCACTAAAAAAAAAAAAAGTTGACAAATCAATACTTTAATGAAATTTCTTTTTCTACATTAGCTCTTGTAACATAAATTTCCAATGTTATTGGGGTTGATCATGACTGTTACAATTTTTAGGGATAATCAAGCATGCGTTGTTTATTAGTCTGGGATGAGCTTGAGTCAAGGTTTATTAGTTTGTTCGGAATCAGCTTAACTATTTGCGCCATGAGCTCGAGCTTAACACTCAACTCGACCTAGTGCTATATAAGAACAAAATCAGAATATTGCAACAAAAAGAAGTGCAAAAAAAACAAACTCTAGATTCCAAACGATCAAGATAGATTTTAAACAAACTCTCTTTCAAAAAAAAAAAAAAAAAAGATTTTAAACATCAAGAGAGAATTTTAATTTATATACAGAAGATTAAAGTATAATCTCAACACTCTAATTTTAACCTGTTAACCAATTTAGGCCTTTAGGTTCCTTTTTCTTCCTCTTTATTTATTTATTTATTTTTTAATCTTTAAACTTCTAAAGAGTTTTGGTAGCTCCTTTGACATAGGCTTGTGCAACAACCATATCAATCTGCCTAACCTGCTCCTTCCCACATTGATATAATATTTATTTCCAAAAGTAAGTTAGGCAGGTTCAACTATTAAAGTGATTAGTTGAGTTTTTTTAAATCGCCGAGAACCGACCCAACCCGCCTAAATATATTCATATCTTTTTAGTCTATATCTATTAAATTTAAGTTTTTATTTTATTAACTCAATTATTTACGTACATTAAAATGTGATAATTTTCCAACAAATTCATAAACACAAATAATGAAATAGATATGCTAAAAAGTTTTTTTTTTTTTTTTAATAGAAAAAGTTAAAAAATACTCATAACATAAGACGTGTTTACTTTGATCCATGAGAAAGTCAAAACTTCCTATAATTTTCTTTAATGATTTATATTTTTGTTACAAGTTCTTCAATGGTTTATAGGTTTAAAGGAAATACTTTTAAAATTTATTCATAAATGGTAAAACAAATTTTGAAATTTAGTATACAACACAATTAAAATTTAGTATACCAGCCTAATTTGCCAAGTTGAAATCGTCTAAATTTCAATCGAGCTGCCATTTTGTAAATTTACTAAATGGGTGGGTCGGTGGAGTTTTGGAAATTTTACAACATGCCAATAGTAGATTGGTTAAAAAAATTTCCATCAACCCACCCAATCCGACTCCTACACACCCCTACAATTTGACATAATATTTGACTTCCTTAGCTTCACCGCTTCTCAAATCATTCTTATTTCATAGTGTCCATTTGAGTAAGGGAAAAAAAAATTTTGTGTTTCGTTTTTTTTTTTTTTTCTTCTTTTCTTCTTCTTCTAACTAGCTTTTAGCCTTTTCTCACATTTAACATAAAAGTTACAAAAAAAAGAATTTTTTTTTTTTGATAAACACAATGCCATGGTTATTAACCTGGACCAAATGTGAATCTAGTCTAAGAGTTGAATCATTAGGTCACTAGTTCAACCAGTAGATCATTAATTGAACTACATGATTAAATAAATATAAAAAAAGATTGAAAAGTTATATAATAAATATGAAAATTGATAAAAATAGGCATACTTGAATTACTAACTAAAATTAAGTCTTGTTGAAGGCCGATTTTTTATCATTAGTCAAGACCATGCTCTAGTTTTAAGGCTTTGGGCTTTTCAAGGAAATAATAGAGTTATGGGTGAGCTGGGTTTGGTTCCACCGCAGAGGATAAATTCGTTTCTTAGAACTAGCCTGTGTGCAAACACCAGTCCAAAAATCCAAGAGGGAAAAATACATATATGTATATGAAGGAACTAAAAGATTTAGAGAGAGAGAGAAAAAAAAAAAAGAATAGTTTAATGGATTTTATTATTTATTTGTGAAACCCAAAATATTGGTTCCTAGAACCACAAGACCTTTAAATCCCAAGTTCCATAGACTTCAATAGGCCCTTTAGGATCCACAAGACTTGTGAGACTTGGAAGTTTAGGTCAATGTGATTTTCAAAAATACAAGTTCTGTAAGTATAGATTTTCCTTTCTACAATGCTTCCTTTTTCTTAAAGAGTCTAGGGAAAAGTTCCACAAAGCCTATAAATCCCAAATTTCATAGACTTATGTAGGTCCTTAAGACTTTACAAGACTTGTGAGATTTGGGACCTTAGACTAGTGTGGGGCTCCCAAGTATTTCTACAAGTTGAAATTTCTATTCACACAATATTTCTTCCTAAGGTCCTCGACCTGGGCTGGTGTTTCTTGCTTATTTTTCCGGATACTGTGCAGATCTTAGATGCTCAGTGTATTTCCTCCTCTTTATTTTTGCTTTGATGTTCTTTTATAGTGGGTATGGTTTGATTCTTCGAAACGATATAGTCTTTAGTCTGCTAGGAACCTACATCAAAAGTATTTTAATTATTTTCTCTTCATAAAAAGTTGTAGATCATATGCCATTTGAGTTCAATGAGGAAATTATCCATTCTCCAAGGTTGAGAAACAGACATTTCAAAGGTTCCTTGGACTGATAGCAACTTCTCTTGATGGCTCTCTTTCTTGAAAGTAGTATAAATGTTTTTTTTTTTTTTTTTTTTTTTTTTATAGGTGAACTCCGAAAGCCTTCCAAGCATCTTTCTTCTTTTTCTTTCCCCCTCCGACCGAGGTCCCTTGAATCTTTTCCTATAGATTAGTCAATTTTAATTCCAAAGTTTCAATACCTTTTGGAGCATAGTGTGTCTCCTTCATTCTTCTCTTACCAAGAAACTCGATCATGGTGGTTGTTTCCTTGGTGGGCTCCTTTGGGCTTGCCCAATTTTTGCTAGACTGTCCAAGGACCATTTTTGATGACCATTTTATTGGGTCATTTGCACCTTATTAATTATTTAAGGTCATTTTCTCTATTTATTTACTAATAGGCTTTTGCGCCATTCTTCATGGTTCTTCAGCATTTTTTTACAAGAGTGTCTCTATAGAACAATGGGTCCTTTATATTTAAATAAGGCCCATGGTCTAGTTCCCTGAGTTGGGCTTGTTGTTGTGATTTTTTGGGTATCAACATTAGCCCCTCGAGCACATGGGTTGTTTACAACTGCATGTGCGAGAGATTGGTTCACTCATCTTCTTTTCTTCCTTTTTATTATTGATGCGAACCTCAATCGACACGCTTTGAGACCTAACAAACAATATTGGAATATTTACCCAAGAAAGCTAAAATTCAATTTTGTGATAGAACCCTGACCTAACGTTTATAAGAGAAACGCAACCAAAAGTATAAGTAATAGACCTTGACCCAATGATTATAATTGAATCACGAACCAAAGGTACAAAGTTTGAACGCCACAAGGAAGAATCCTTGATAAGTTCACAGTTCTTGAAAAACTATAGAGAAGAGCAAAACCTCACATTTTTCTGATTTTTATTCAATAATCTCTCTATTACAATGAGTGCATGATATTTATAAGACATGACTGAAAATAGAAATTATAAAAAACTTACTAAATAATAAAACCCTAAATAAAAGTTGATTTGGTCTGAAATTAGCAGATCCAAAATAGAAAAATAGCTAAAAATGTTTTAAATAATAAAAGCCTAAAATTAAGGTAGATCAGGTTTGAAATTAGAAGTTCCAAAATAGGAAAAATGTCTATTAACTAATATAGAGCTAGAAAGTAAATCAGCTATTAATTCATGCCATAAATAACGCCTAATTAAGCCAGATCAGTCCTCAATAGTTTGGATTAAATTTATTATGCCTTTATTTTCCTTTGAGCCCAGCCATGAATGTCCTGCGTTAGAATCAGCCCAAATCTCTTGAATCAACCCATTAAGTGCTTCTTTGATCTTCTTGGATCTTGCTCTAGTAATAAGCCCAACTAGAATATGCAATAGATCCTTGAATGCTTGTTGATTCTTATCAATTTTTTTATTCATTCTTTTTGCATTTTCAAAACTCTTTATGTTATATATGAAAAAATTAATATTTCTTTTGAGAGAATTATTTTCTAGCTAATTTTCAAAATATTAAGGGTAGCATCTATTGTTCTAGAGAAAAATCTTGCTCTATCCTATGAGCATGCATTCATTCTAATGGTTCCACAAAATAAGAGGTCATGACTTCTTTTCTAGTTAAGATATCATACAAAATGAAAATCTATTAAACTTAGGGTGCGTTTGTTTTGGCTGAAAATGATTTCAAGAAATCATTTTACACCAGCTTATGTGTTTGGTAAGCATAAAAAACTAGGTCAAATGGAAATCAATTTCCACGTTGACCGCAAAATAAGCCTCTCAAACCGGAAATTGATTTCAGTTTCTATTTTACCTTCAAAGGAATTACAGGTCTTAGAGAGAGAGAGAGAGAGAGAGAGAGAGAGAGAGAGAGAGAGAGAGAGAGAGAGAGAGAGAGAGAGAGAGAGAGAGAGAGAGCACAGGTGGTGATGCCCAGCCAAGCTCCGGCACCGATCACCGATCCCTCATCACTGCCCAGCCAAGCTCCAGCATAAACACCCTCACCGATCCCTCATCACCGCTCCCTCATCACCGCCCAGCCAAGCTCCGTCACAAACACCCATCACCGATCCCTCATCACCGTCTAGCCAAGCTTCAGCACAAACACCCATCACCGATCCTTCATCTCAACCCACCCCTCCCTCATCACCAACCCACAAACACCCAAGACCCACCGATGAGTACAGGTTGAGCTTTGATCTTGACAACGGACCGTAGGCTATGCTCCAATGTCGCCGCCCAAGACCGACGACCCACCCAAGACCGATCGCGTCGCCGCCGCTGAAGACCGATCTCTCTTTCCCTCAATCTCTCAATCTTTCTCTCTTTGATCTCTGATTTTGTTGTTGTTGTTGTGGTAGTGTGGGTGGTGGTGTTTTGGTGGTTTTTGTGTTGTGTGGTGGTGGGTTTTGTGTGGATAGTGTGGATTTTTTGTGGGTGCTGTTGTATGGGCGATGGTGGATTACAAAATGGCTGAGAAAATGTGAAAAATCTGTGGGTATTGGTGGATTTTCTGATATAAAATTTGTTTGGAAGCTTAGAAAATAGCTGAGAAAATGTGAAAAATTTGTAAGAAAATAACATTTTCAGAATATTACCAAACACTGGAAATTATTTTTTAGACTATTTTCCATTGCACACCCAAACGCCTAGAATTGAATTTCTTTACGTGAATTCATTTTCCCCTGCATTCATTTTACACTCAAAATTCAATTTACATTAAACCAAACGCAGCCTAACGAGAGAGAAGTGACAAGAAGGTCACTTGGGTGTTTCTTACTGGGTTCATTAGTATTTTGGATTTGATCAGGACGTTCCTCCTAACATGAGAGATGTGGTGGGACTTAGCCCATTCTTTAGATCCCTTGGCCTTGCGTGTTTGTCTCACTCGAGTCTTGTAGTGCAGATGCCTAGTTCCTTGAGAGATAGCTTTTGTACCATCAATCTAGAATAGTTTCTGGAAGAATATGATGACTTCTTTTATTGGCTTTGGTGAAAGGAGCGCGGTTCTCCTAGATCACTAATTTCTTATTTATTGATTCGAGCCATTCGTGGGTTTTTTTTTTTTGTTGCTATTTCTTCTTCCATTAAAAGGGGTTGTTACCCCGTTCAAGGGCCAATTCAACTGGAAACCATTCGTAGTCTCTTTGATTACACTTCCTACCATTCAAAGGGATTTGTCATCCTTAGACCTGATTAATTTGAAGGTAAGTTCCATGGGAGACCATTTTTAATCTTCTGGTCATTCTTGTGCCTATTCGCTACCTTTTTCATAGGTAAGTTCCACGGGAGACCATTCTTAATCTCCTTGATATTTTCTCCTCATTCAAAGGGATTTTCTGGTCCATTCAAAAGCTTCCATTCTTAATCTTTCTTGATATCTTCATCATTCAAAGGTATTTTCTGTACCATTCAAAGGCCAGTTCTTTAGGAGGCCATTCTTAATTTCTTATATATTTTCACATTTTTTGTATGCTGGTTTTTGGATTTTCTAAACCTTCTTGCCCTTATCTCATTTTCAAAGGAATAGGCCTCCCAATGGATTTTCTTTCCATGTGCTGGTTCATTGGTTCTCGGTCCATTCAGGGTCATTGAACTCTTTAGTCTCTAGAAGGTTACTCTATAGCCTCAATTTTTTAATAAGTTTACTGAACTGATTTATTTTATTTTCTTCAAAAAGTTAGGGATTTGTTTCCTTCTCTGATAAATTGATAAAAATTAAGACTCCTTTTCCATCCTTCATAATCTTCCTGTGGCTGTGAACAAACTTTACATAGAAAAAAATTTTACCAACTCATTCTCTTCTTTGCATCCATCCTTCTTTGATGCCACACTCTTTTTTTTTTTTGGTCATTTGAGGTTGCTCCTGCGGGTGGACCGGTGGCTAGAAAAAGGGTTCCATCAAGATTATAGTTTCATGGTACTTTCTTTAAGTCAGGTTCCTTCTACAAGGACCTTGCAATTGGTGAACCCAATTGATGATTTGCAACAAATGGTGGATGCACTACATAGTTGTTGAGCTTTCATAATGTAGATGTTGCTACTAGTTTGCAATGTAGTGTTACTGTTGACTTTCTTCAAAAGATCTTCAAAGTCCACCACATAATTAGTTTCAACCCCAGAATGTGAGGCAAGTGTTAAATGAATTTGATGTCACGCTCGAACCACCTCTGCCTTATGGTTCATGCATTCCTTGGTTGAAAGACTTGGATGCCACTGACCCATAGGCAGAAATTCTTCGTTTTCATGGGATTTGGAAAAGAATTGCATTGTAGGTATGTTTTAGCTTTGTTCTATCGTGAGCACACAATAACAACTTTCATGGAATTTGATTCTAATATGAGGGGTCTTTTTCAGTTCTGCTGTGTTGTGCCCTTTTGAGTTGAATTCTTTAGGGCCTGTTTGGTTCAAAAATTCCCATCACTCAATTTTCGTCACTCATCACTCATCACTCATCACTCATCACCCATCACTTATCACTCATAACTCATCACTCTAAAATATCACATCCAAACGACATTATCATTCAGTTACCATCACTCAATATTTTTCACACTATTTGTGGACCCCATATTTATCACTGTGCAACTTTTTGCTTTTTTTTTTTTTTTTTCTTTTTCTTTTTCTTCACTGTTCGGTCTTCACCTTCTATTTCTTTTTTTCTTTTTTTCACTGGGTTTGGTCTGCACGTTCTTTTTTTTTTTTTTTTTCCCCAAGATGAGTGCAGACCGAACCCAGTGGAAAAAAAAAAAAAAAAAAAAAAAAACAAAAACGTGCAGACCGAACCCAGTGAAAAAAAGAAAAGAAAAAAAAAAAAAGAAACAGAAGGTGAAGACCGAACCCAGGGAAGAAAAAAAGAAAAAAAAAGAAAAAAAAAAAGAAAGAGAAGGTGAAGACCAAACCCAGGAAAAAAAAAAAAAAAAAGCCAGACCGAACCAGTGGGAAAAAAAAAAAAAAAAAAGAGTTGACTGGTCAAAAGTTGCGGCTGAGTGGGTCCCCTATGTGTGTTTAATTACAAAAATGCCATTGAGTTATGAGTTATGAAAACTGAAAACAGCCAAAATGTGTTTTCAGTTTCCATAACTCATCACTCAAAAATCAGAGAATTGAGTGATGGAAACAGAGTTATGGAAACAGAGTTATTTGCTCCCAAACAAACTTTTCGTTATGGGTCCCACCATTTTTGAGTTATGAGTTATGGAAACTGAAAATTGAGTTATGGAAACTGTTGAACCAAACAGCCTCTTAATCTTCCTTGACTTGCTATTTCTGGTTCATCTAGGCTTGCATAACTTTTTGTTCTTAAGACTATTAAGCTAATTAAGCTACATGCATGTTATTACACAGATTTTGTTTTTGTACTATGTTGAAGGCGTGCTTGAGTGTGACTCCCTCATTAGCTTTTGCCATGGTGCCTTTTCCGGCTCCTTGCCAAGAACTCAAGAATATGTTGGACCTCATGTTGCATTTTAGAAGGTTTTAGAACTCAATACTGAATTCTATGAACACTTTGCGAAGGAACTTGTATTTTGCATCCAAGAATTGAATTTGTTGTTGAATATTCCATAGAGGAACTCTGCTATTGAATGCCTTATAGATGAACTTGCACTTTGCCTTTTAGAGTTCGATGTTGAATCATGTTGTGTTGCTATCGGGGAGCTACTCCACCTTCTATTGTTTCTAAGGAATTACTCCATTTTTTAATGTTTCCGGGGAACTACTCCACTTTGTTGGAACTAGGGAATTACTCCACCTTTGCTGTTTTTTGAGGAACTACTCCATCTTTTGCTAGAACTGTGGAACTACTCCACCTTTATTGTTTTCGAGGAATTACTCCACTTTGCTGGAATTATGGAACTATTCCACCTGTGCTGCTTTCGAGGAACTACTTCATTTTTGCCGAGACCGTGAAATTACTCCACCTTTGTTGTTTTCGAGGAACTACTCCACTTTGCTGGAACTGGGGAACTATTCCACATTTGCTGCTTTCAAGTAACTACTTCACTTTTTGGTCGAACAGTCGAACAACTCCACCTTTGCTAACTTGCACCATATGGTGTTACTACTAAATTACTACAAAATTCCTTAGCCCAGAACGTGAGGCAATTTCTTTGCTATGTGGTTTGTACATTTTTCATTTCATCAAGTTTCTTTGATATGCTTACTTTTTTTTAAGCAAAGAAACAATATCATGAGAGTTTGGATGCTATAGAATCACATTTTCATTTTTAAAAAATAAAATAAAAGTAGGTAATAATTCATTATGTTTACAAAATAAAATGGAGAAAATAATAATTCATAGAACTTATCTTGTGTTTCATTGAGGGCTATTTCTATAGTAGTGTTCTACCGTGGGGTTGGGATATTTCACAGCACCGCAGAGGATAAATCCGTTTCTCAGAACCAACCTATGCACAAACACAAGTCCAAAAATCCAAGAGGGAATAATAATTATATGTATATGAAGGAACTAAAAGAGTTAGAGAGAAAAAAAAAATAGTTAATGGATTTTATTATTTATTTGTGAAACCCAAAATATTGGTTCCTAGAACCACAATACCTTTAAATCCCAAAGTCCACAGACTTCAATGGACCCTTTAGGATCCATAAGACTTATGAGACTCGAAAGCCTGGATCAATGTGGTTTTCAAAAATACAAGTTCTATAAGTATAGGTTTTTCTTTTTACAATGCTTCTTTTTTGTAGAAAGTCTAGATAAAAAGTCCACAAAGCCTATAAATCACAAACTTCACAGACTTAAGTAAGTTCTTGAGACTCTACAAAACTTGTGAGATCTTGGACCTTAGATCAGTGTGGAGCTCCCAAGTATTTCTACAAGTTGAAATTTCTATTCACACAATATTTTTTCCCAAGGTCCTCGACATAGGCTAGTGTTTCTTGTTTATTTTTCCTGATACTATGCAGATCTTAAATGCTCAATGTTTTTCCTCGTCTTTCTCTTCGCTTTGATGTTCTTTTATAGTGGGTATGGTTTGATTCTTCGAAACGGCGTAGTCCGCTAGATCAACCATGGCTTTCTACCTTGAATCTGAAGGAGCCTTGTAGGCTTTTTTTTAACTCTTTCCACTCTTGTTTTGTTTTTCTAGGAACCTACATCTGAAAGTATTTTAATTATTTTCTCTTCATAGAAAGTTGTAAATCAGATGCCATTTGAGTTCAACGAGGAAAATACCCATTCTTCAAGGTTGAGAAAGAGACATTTCAAAGGTTTCTTAGGCTGATAACAACTTCTCTTATTGACTCTTTTTCTTGAAAGTAGTATAAATGTTTTTTTGTTTTTTTTTTTTTTGGAGATGGGTGAACTCCGAAAGCCTCCCAACCGTCTTTCTTCTTTTGCTTTCTCCTTTTGACCAAGGCCCCTCGAATCTTTTCCTATAGATTAGCCAATTTCAATTCCAAAGTTTCAATACCTTTTGAAACACAGTGCGTCTCCTTCATTCTTTTCTTACTAAAGAACTCGATCCTGGTAGTTGGTTCCTTAGTGGGCTCTTTTGGGCTTGCCCAATTTTTGCTAGACTTTCCAAGGACCCTTTTCGATGACCATTTTCTTGGGTCATTTGCACCTTATTATTAGTTATTCAAGGCCATTCATTTTCTAATAGGCTTTTACCTCATTTTTCATGGTTCTTTAGCCTTTTTTACAAGTGTGTTTATAGAATATTTGGTCATTTGTACTCACATAAGGCCCAAGGTCTAGTTCTCCAAGTTGGGCTTCTTGTTGTGATTTTTTGGATATCAACAAGTTTTAAAAACAAGCCATCTAATATAATTCAGACTAAAAAATTCACAAATATTAACACTAGAAAATATAGAATAAAAGAAAATCATAAAATTATACCAAAGTCTTTGCAGAATAAAATCTTATTACATTATATATATATATATATATATATATATATATATATATATATATCTCAAACTTCAAAGTTCTATGCATAGTTCTCACTAGTTATTCTAAATCCATGAATTACGATCTGATTTCAAGTATTTTAATCCATGACTTACAATCTGATTTAAAACTTGATGCTCTATCTTTATTAAAAAGTCAAGAATCAACCTCTATTATTTTCCCAAAAAAAAAAAAAAAAAAAAAAAAAAAAAAAAAAAAACCTCTATCGTTGCCGTTACTCACCGATTTCAGAAAACGGTACTGCAATACAACCTAAAGGTATTGGGTATACTGCAATTTGTTCGTAAAACAATACACATATATATATATATATATTTTTTTTTTTGAGAAACAACAATACATATATATTAATTTACAAATGAAACACTTTTTTACATAACCTAGCATTTAAGTTCCATTTTTCCATTCCAATCTTTTAATTTCCATTTCTTCTTCCAATCTTTTCACCTCCATTAGTTTTCAGGGCAGTCTCTTTCCAATCTTTATGCACTTTCTATGTACCCTAACTTAACCTGTTCATAAAAGATTAAAAAAAAAAAAAAAAATACAAATGAAACACTTTATATAAGCAATTTTTTCCTTTTCAATCTTTTAACTTCAATTTCTTCTTCAAATCTTTTAACTTCATTTGTTTCCAAGTTATTATTCCTTCAATCTATTAAATTTCATTTGTTTTCAAGGTAGTCCTTCCAATATACACCCCTTAAATCCACCAAACAACTTCACTTTACAAAGTGAAAAATTCTGAACTCCACAAGTCTAAAACTAGTGATGAGATTGATCGAAACTTGATTAAAAACAGATTATAGATAAAAGACTCAATAGAAAACAAGCCAAAATCGGGCAAAATTCAAAACTGGTAGGTCAAAATTAAAACATTTAGTTGGTATTAATGGTAAAAATAACAATAGTTCACATAACCTTTCTCTCTCCTAAAACAAACCAAAAAATGACCTGATGGTAACAAAAAGTATATCACCGCGTATTAGTTACGCTGGAAAATTGGTTAAGGTGAAATTTAATTACCAAAAAATCAGGCTCTCTCCTATCATAAAAAAAAAGGCTCTCCTCAGCACCTCCTCTCTATCCCCAGCCCCTTCCAAAAATCACCCCCACAACAATCACTTCATTCCAAACACACTATTTAAAGTAAACATTCTAGAAATAACATGAAAATATTATCATCCAATCCACAAAAACAAAAAATACAAATGACCTCACAAATTAAGTAAAAAATGCATAATTGAGTACGAGGCAATTAATGGCACAAAAACATAATAGCTAATTTGAAAACCCAAGTCAGATAACAATTTATAACATGACATCTTCTACTTGAAAAATTGCAGCAAGGCAGATGTACCCTGCACAAACGGACCGAAACATTGTAACAAAATGCTAAAGAAATTTAACTGCAACTCAGCTGTCGCATGGTTTTTTAAATATAAATAACCGCGTTTCAATGCTTAATACTTGATAGGTGCAATAACTTCAAGCTGGGGGCCAAGCTTCTCCTCAGCAGTCTTCTCAGCTTTGACCCTCAATTTTGTCAACTGCTTCTTCCTCTCATATCCAACCTGAGTTCTCTCCTTTCTCTTCCTCTCAAGCTCCTGCAGGAGCAAAGAGATTCACAAGCATTAGAAAGCACTCACACAACCATTAATTAGTCAAAGAAGAACAATCACTTAATAATGAATACATAATATGCAGACAATGTTAACCCTGGCAAGTTCTTCATTGTCTAACTTTCAGACATGTGAAACATATATCCAAATCGCAAAATAGACAATTACACAAATGCCAGCACTAATACAGCAAGAAGAGATTCAAATATTGCTTAATATTTCTAAACATTATCCAATAAGTTACTCAGCATCGACATTTAATTGGGGAATCAACAACCATTATAACATATCAAAATCCAAGAAAATGCCCATATGAAGGCAAATAGCAAAGCTATTTCAATATGGTTAAAGGTAATTGGGGAATCAACAACCATTATAACATATCAAAATCCAAGAAAATGCCCATATGAAGGCAAATAGCAAAGCTATTTCAATATGGTTAAAGGTATCGTTGAGAAAAAATGCAAATATCTAAAATAAGAATAGTCATAAGGAATTGACTGAACCCAGAAAAACATAGTTCAAACTGGATTTGGGTAATTGGAAATTTTGAACAAAAAAAGACTATTCACGATGACTTAAACAACAGGAGAAATCCTCTTTTGAATAATCACAATTTCCAAAATAAAAAACAAAGCACCTACAACAGTGCCACCATGAATTGGAAATGTAAAGCAAAAGAACACCTTAAAAGAAGTGAAATAAGACAAAGCAAACACTTCTTTACAATAATGTCATCTCTCAGTATCATCCACAATAAAATTAAATATTATGGAACATGACACAAAGAACAGTATAGTAATTGTTATGCTTTAAATGTAGATAAAATGCATTAAGAAACTTATATATAAAAGTAAAACTATGCCACATCTGACAAGGCAAAAGAAATCTACAAAGTCGAAACAAAAAGACTACTGACGGACCTTAATAGTGTCACAATGGTTCCACCCAACCTCAGATGAAAGCTTGCCCAACAAACAATACTTATGTCCAGCCTGAAGCCTCAAAACCATGTGTTTATTATATTTTTTTATTTTTTATTTTTAGAAAGCACAAGACAATTAATTAAAACATTTGAAAAGAAAAGAAAAGAAAAACAGAAATAAAATGAAATGAGAGAGAGAGAGAGAGAGAGAGAGAGAGACAGACTTGAGAGCATCAGGAATGACCATCCTCTTGATCTTATCATAGTGGTGGAATCCCCTCATAAGCCTTAAATCGAGCAAGCGCAGCAGCTCCACGCTTAGTCTTGTGAGGAATCATTCTAAAAAAAAAAAAAAAAATAATAATAATAATAATAATAATAATAATCAAAAAACCCATATTATATTTAAAGAAAGAAAGACAGATAGAAAGAGATTGAGTTGTGTTGATGCGATGCATACCCACGAATAGTGCGCCATAGAATCTTAGCAGGAGCGCGGAAATGGACGGGGCCATGAGAAGGCAGTGTTCATGCGCCTACGGAGGAATCTCATGTATTTCATTTTCTGGCGAACAAGTCCTCCTGATATACAGATCTCTTCACATCTAACCACCACTACTTCCTGACCGTTCAAAAGCTCTTTCGCTATGATCTATGATGGTCTACCAAGAATGTGGTGCCTTGCGTCCACCACCACCCTCTTTGCACAGATCCCTGAACCCAACACCATTTTCTCTCTTCCTCTTCCTCTTCCTCTTCATCAATTATGACCAGTTTTTCTTTCTGACTGGAGGAGGCTGCTAGGGTTTTGGGACTTTCCACCCTTTTATACATAATCACTTCCTTTTTAGGGTTCTTTTTCAATGAGATCGGACCGCTACCACGCTAAGAGCATTTGCATCAGCTCGTGCAAAAATTTTTGCATTTTACACCTCTAAAACCTACTTTTTCTATTTTACACGCTCATTTTTACAAGACACCCACATCAGTTTATCTATTTTACACATTTATTTAATAAAATATTAATTCTACCCAATTTTTTTAATTATTTTCTTAACTACCCACGCGCGTCCTATTTCACTCTACCCCCAGCTATTTCTGATTCATTTCGCCTCTCTTTCTCTCTCTCTCTCTCTCTCTCTTGATCTCGCCTCTCTCTCTATTTTCTACTTCTCACATTTTTTCTCAGAAATTCCAAAACCCATCTCATGTTTTCACCGGCCGATCTTCTTCACCGGCCACGATCTAGACCGATCACCGGCCGATCTTTCTTCACCGGCCACGATCTAGACCATTCACCGGCCACGAGCAGACCCCTTCACCGGCCGATCTCCTTCACCGGCCACGATCCAGAAGCCTTCTTCATCGGCCACGATTACCGGCCACGATCTAGACCCTCTTCACTGGCCGATCCTTCTTCACCGGCCAGGATCCTTCTTCACCAGCCGATCCTTCTCGACCCAGATCGTTCTGTGCTCTGTCTGTGTTGGTTTGTGTGTGGGTGTGTTTCTGTGATGATTTGTTTGGATGAGTTTGTGTCTGGGTGTGTTTGTGTGAATCTGAGGTGAAAGAAGAGGAATAGCTGAGGTTGTTGTGAACGGAAAAGAGAGAGAAAAAATGGTGGGAATGAAAACTATTAAAATAAAGGATACAAGTGCTACAGTAACCGTGCATATATGCACGGTTACTGTAGCTAGGTGCAAAAATGCACAATTTTGCACCCACTGATGTGGGTGCATTTTTGAGCCAAATCTTGTAAAAACACTACCTTTTTGTATTTTGCATGACTTTCCATGAGCTGATGCAAATGCTCTAACATACATGTTCACCATGGGCCCAACCCACCCACTTCAAAGCCCAATTTTAATTTTGCACAATTTTTTGTTTTGTATTTGATCACATGGGCTTGGGCTTGCCCATACTTCTAGTGAACTTCTGTTTTTCTTAATAGGCAAAAATGTAAAATTGACCTTCTAAATTTCACTTTTTTTTATTTCAGTCTTTTAAATTTCAGTTTTGTCAATTTAGTCATCTAACTTTTACTTTTTGTCAATGCAGGGCTCCGTTACATAGCTGTTAGAGGCTGCCATTAAAATAATAATAAAAAAAGATCTCCGAGCAAGGGTTGGCAGACGAAGATATCTGAGCAATTGATGACGCAATCGAATCGGCTACCAAGAAACGACACTCTAACGACTTTGTGGAATCATCAAATCCCCAAAGAAGTAGAAGTTGGCAGTTGCCAAGATCCATAGTGGCTCTCCAACACCCAAATCCAAATCCTCTATCTCGATGTGAAATGAGATTGTCAGTGATAAAGTTTGGGCGTCGCATTCTGTATAGCAAGACAACCATTGATGTAGAGCAAGCTGCAAACCACCTTCTACACACCATCGCTAACTCTAAGTCCAAGAAGACTCAATTCGTTCTGGGATTCGACATTGAGTGGCGACCCACTTTTACTAAAGGTAACTGCACCATGTCTTCTCTCAATTAATCTGTCAACTGGGATTTCACCTTAATTTTTTTTTTCCAGATTTTTCTTATTTTCTTTTAATTCTGAAAAAAAAAGTGCAAAACGGTGTTGTTTCAGTGGTTCTAACGGCAACCACTAACAGCCATGTAACGGAATCTTGCATTGATAAAAATTGAAAGTTAAAGGACTGAATTGACAAAACTGAAAGTTAGAGGACTGAAATGAAAAAATGTAAAACTTAGAGGGTCAGTTTTACATTTTTGCCTTCTTAATAATAATAATACATGCCTGTTTTATCCTGAACTTTTCTTTTGTGGGCAACACTTACAAGATTTGCAAATAATTGATACAGAGGCAATGGTAAGTTGCTACCCGTTAATTTTTTTGGGACCCAAATGCTGTATTTTATATATGCACAGATTTACATGAAATCCAAATATGTAGATTAGATTTGTTTCGAAAGTTCTAATAACATAAGTGTATCAGTTCCCATAAATAAAATAATAAACAATCATTTTGTGTCTTTTTTGGTTTATATTTTGTTAGTATTGTATAAGGGTGTCAAATGGGTAGGTTTAGGGTGGGCATAATTGGGTTGGGTATATAAAACTCATTTACCCATTAAAACCCATTTAACTAATTGCTTCTAATTTAAATCCAACCCAACCCAATTATTATGGAAAAACCCCAACTTACCTAATCACCCAATTATCAAAATAATACAATATGAAATTCACATCTACAAGTACAAACACAAAGAGGATTAATTTTAAGTTCCATATCATAAAAGAATTAAAATTGTAAAAAAGAAATAAAAGACTGTCATTTTCTTAGTAACCAAACAGAGAAGAAGGAAGCTTCTTTGCGGCCAACTCCTCAAGGCGAACATCTTCTTGCTTTCTCATCAGGTGAAAAACCTGCCCAAAGCCATATTAATAAGAAAATTCTCTAGTCCATATTAACTTTAAATAAGCCATTTGATATATCAAATTGTGAAAAAAAAGTTCGACGCGAAAAAAGAAATGATTAATATCTTATTGCTACATTTTGTTGGGCATATACACATGGTCTCTCAATTGATCAAATTTCGTTTCATTTTCCCATGTTTTCTTGGAAACCAAACAAAGCATAAGGAAAAATCAAATTCATTATATAAAAATGAAAAAAAAAAAAAACTGTTTAGAGTAGGGGTAGTTGCTGATTTCGTGAAGAGCTTTGGCGCCTCGTTCTAGTGATTCGGGATTGAAACTAGAGCTTCTGGAGGAGTCTTCGGCCTAGGCTTTCTTATCTGACTTGGATTTCAAGGTTTGGTCTCCTTCAGGAGACGAAGATGAAGACAAAGACGAAGAGAAAGGATAGGAATTAAAGGGACCGTCGGCGTGGGCACGGTTGGAGAGCGTGGACAAGGACGCCACCGCCACCGCATCCATTGCTATGCACAACGATACTCTTGAAGCAGCCATAGCTCTTTCTCTCTCTCTTTCTCTCTCTCTCTCTCTCTCTCTCTCTCTCTCTCTCTTTGAGATTTTCGAGCTTTGAATTTGATCTGAAGCAGCCATAGCTCTTGCTCCAAGTACAAGTTTATCGGGTTGAGCATGAGTACTCCAATGGATTCCATTAGTTCTAGATGAGAGCTAGAGAGAGAAAGAGAGAGAGAGAGAGAGCAAGAGAGAGGGAGAGAAGTGTTTGGAGGCCAAGAAAATGAAGGAAAATGAAAACCCTGAAACACTGAAATGTCTGAGGGCTTTTTTTTTTTAATGAGAAAGGCTGTGTTGAATTTGGGTATATTATTTTTGGGTTAAATGAGACTCAATGGATTTTTAGTTAAAACCTAATAATCACTGGGTTTAATTGGGTTGATGCCTATTTAACCCAACTAATAATTGGACAGGTTTGGATTCAATTAGAGTGGGTGGATTTGGGTGGGCAAATGGGTTTGAGCGGGCAAATGGGTTTGAGCTTACTTTGCCACCCATAGTATTGGATTTGGGGAAAGGTGCTAGTTTGATTTCATGTAGAAATTTAGTTTTGAATCTTCGTATATTTCTATTCTTGAGTGAAGATTTTTTATGTTCAAACTTTAGCCTTTACCCTCATAAGATCATAAAGATGAAATTCCTAGCCCATTTGATAAGAGATTTCTAGTAACGTTGAGTGTTGTGGAAATACGTGTGGGTGAAAAAGTGTTGTAAAAATACGTGTACTATTATTTAAATAACGAAAACTATTGTTTAAACAACAATACACATGCCCTAGTTGCGTACGTACCTCCACTTTCATAAACTCTCACCCTTGTTTTTAAAATTTTGATCTCTATAATCTAAGCGTATCATAAAACTAGTTGAAATTTTAGTCTTTTTATAACTTGTTGGGTATACTTGTGTAGGTAGTAGAAGTTCCACATGGAAGAAGAGTAAAGAAATTGAGAAATATTAATATAATATAATTGAGTACAGACCCTTACATTTAAACTTTTCAATTAAGCGGTGTCTCAACATATTATAGAAATATATCACTTGATGTCTTCCATGTGTTATCTCCCCAGTGGCATCAGACAGTTTTTTAAAAACTAAATCGTTAAAAGAATTGTAAAACACAAAAGTTGAAAGTTTTAAGGTTGAAAAAAATATTCAACTAGAGGTTGGACTGTGATGAGTGATGACTTCACAGCTAACAAATTATAAATAATTATAAAATACGGAAGTCCCACGTTAAAAAAATGGGAAATGTTTTAAAAAGAATGATTGCAAGTCTTATTGAAAGATGCTATAATTCGTTAACAAGTTGATGCGAACCTTAATTAACATGCTTTGAGACCCAATAAATAATATTGGAATATTTGTCCAAGGAAGCTAAAATTCAGATTTTGATAGAACCCTGACCCAACGTTTATAAGTGAAACGCGAACCAAAAGTATAAGTAACAGACCTTTGACCCAATGATTATAATTGAATCACGAACTGAAGGTATAAAGTTTGAACGCCATAAGGAAGAATCCCTGATAAGTTCTGTTAAGTTCTAAGGAATTAGGAACTAATGTATTAGAACTTCATTTTGTAAGGTTCGCAAACCATGATCAAAACGGTTTTAGTCTTGTTTAGACTTGCTCAAAGTAAGTGGTTTTTATGTAAAGTTGGAATCGAGTTATTGCAGAAGTTACAGTGCAAATTCTGCCTGGCTCGATTGATCGAGAATTAGACTTGACCGAACGAAAGTTGTGCATATTATTTTTTCTGTAAAATTTCCAACTCAGCCTAAGCCCGTTTGACGTGTAGGGTTTTATGTTTTGCCCTAAGTATAAAAGGGAAAACCTTAGTCACGTTTTTAGAGTTTTGAATGCTGTGTGTGTAAATCTTTTTGTGAGATCTAGAGGTGTTTGCCTTCACATACACTTAGGGTTTCCAAACTCAAGATTGATGTCAAGAGCTTGGTGATCATTCAGTTGCAGATTCAAGAACTTCAAGATATACAAGCAAGAGTGCTTGTACATTGCTGTGAATTCAGGAAAAAAGTAGTCCGTGGACTCAGAATTGTCATATGGTCGTGGTAGTAAGTTTCCTACTCGAGGTAGCAATAGGATGTTAGTGGTCTAAGTCGCTATTGTGTAAACTTCAATTCTTTCATAGTGAATTCTGTTTTACCTTGAGGATAGCTAGGTTAAATCCTCCCCAGGTTTTTTACCGGTTTGGTTTTCCTAGGTTATCATATTGTGTGTTCTTTATTTTTCGCACTTTGCATGATATGATATATTTGTGTTAACCTAGAACTGCTTAATTTACCTAAGTTAATCATTTGGCTAAATATCTAAGTTAATTTGTTTGGGTTTAAGGGGTCTAAACTTCTTACAAGTAGTATCAGAATGAGTAGCTTTTTTTTTTGTGTAAATCCTTTGATCTAAAAGCTGATCCTTGACTCCGGTTGTCATGGAACATGGACACTCGCTTGTTATTCCACCTCATTTTGATGGAAATAATTATGCTTATTGGAAAGTAAGGTTAAAAACATTCCTGAAATCTATTGATGATAGAGTCTGAAATTCTGTTGAGTACAGATGGGAGAAGCCCACTACTCCTGTGAGTGAGTGGCAAACTTCTCAAAAAGAGGCAGCCGCTTTTAATAGCAAAGCTATGAATGCTATTTTTAATGCTGTTTTTATGGAGGAATTTAAGAGAATCTCTAATGTTGAGGTTACTCATACTGCTTGGAATATCCTCCAGACTGTGCATGAAGGCACAAAGGCAGTTAAAATTAATAAGTTGCAGTATTTGACTACTAGATTTGAAAGCATTATAATGACTGATGATGAATCTTTTGATGAATTCTATGCTAAACTTAATGATATTGTTAATTCTGCATATAATTTGGGTGAAATCTATGATCAACCTAAAATTGTTAGGAAGATTCTTAGATCTTTGACTGAGAATTTTAGACCCAAAGTGACTGTCATCACTGAAAGCAAGGATGTGGACTCCATCCCATTGATGAACTTGTATGATATCTCCAGTCCTATGAGTTGGACCTACCTAAGACTAACAAATCCAAATCAATGGCTCTTAAGTCTGTCGATGATGTTGATGCTAGTGGATTTGATGATGAGCTCTTCGCTGCAGAGATTGCCTATCTTGCCAAGAATTTTAGAAATTTTCTTAGGAACAATAACAGAAGAGCAAGAGGTAAGAACACTGCTGAACCTAGAAATTTTAGGAAGAATGATCCCACTAAGGTCAATAGCACTGAAAAACCTAAAGAGAAAGTAGGTCAACTTTCTAATAATTCTATGGGGCAACAATGTTTTGGTTGTCAAGGGTATGATCATGTGAAATCTGAATGTCCTACATACTTGAAGTCTGAGGGTAAGGCTATGGCTTTAACCCTTAGTGATGTTGAAGTTTCTGACAATGACGGCAGTGATGAGGATGGAAACTTCATTGCTTTCACTGCTACTGCTGTAGTCAATGAAAGCGTGTCTGTTGATGAGAATCCTTCTGATGGGGAGCTTTCTGAAGATGCAGATTTACAAGAAGCCTACAATAAACTTTGCAAAGTTGCTGCAAAGGATGCTCTGAATGTTGATCTTGGCGTAAAGAAAATTGCATCTCTTGAACTTGATAAGAAAAATTTGCTTGTGAATCTGTTTGATGCTAATGAACTTTTGAATAATGTGAAGATTGAGAACATGCTTTTACTTGAGAAAGTTAAAAATTTGAAACTTGAATTGTCTGTTGCTAGAGAACAAACTAAAAGGTCTGCAAGTTTCAAACTTGATCACATGCTAAGTGTTCAAAAATCTCCCTTTGACAAATTGGTTTAGGTTTTGTGGAAAGCATCTCTGTACCTGAATTTCATTCCACAAATTTTGTTCCTTCTATTGAACTCCCTAAGAGTGAGGTTGTCAAACCTTCTGTGAGTGAAATTGTTAAATCTGTAGAAGTTACACCTCCTAAGAAGGTTAGGGTTGATCTTCAAGAATCTAAATCTAAGGTTTCTAATTCTTCTAAGGGCAAGTTGCATGATAAGCCTGCATGGGTTTGTCATTTTTGTGGAAAGTCTAGGCACATACGTCCAAACTATTTCAAGTTGTAAGCTGCTAAGCGAGCAAATAAACCAAAAGTATCTGTGCCTCAAGCACAAGATCTTATGGTACTTTTTGGTGAATTGGTAAAGACGTTAAACCTTTATTCTAATTCTGGAGTTGCTCAGAATTCTAATGTGAATAATAACTCCAATGCTAGAGTTGCATCTAAAAAATTTTGGATGCAAAAGGCTCGATCTAATTGAGTCTGTCTGACATGGTCCTTGTTCTTCATTGCTTTATCTCTTGTGACCATTTTTTTTAGGATCTGCATTGCATAACATTCATGCATTTCATTCTAGGATGTTTTTATTCTTTTTTATTAAAAAAAAGGGGTAACAAGACTGTGTTTTGCAAAATGTGTTTTGCAGTATTTTTCTTGAATTTGATAACAAGGTTGGTCAGTCTATTTTTACATAACATATTTATGTACCTTGTTTAGCTTAGATGAACTTATTTTATTGCACTTTACTAATTTGAGCTTTGTAGTGCATGTTGTGTGGGAAGATGTTTATAGTTTTTGATCACATGATCTTGATCTTGAAGTCACATGCCTTTAATTGTCGGACTTGAACTTTTAGAGAAAGACATAAATAACCATCTCACCACTGTTTACTAGTTAATCATGAACACCTTAGTGCATATCATAAGATTTTGTGCTCGAGAAAGTGTAGCACATGCACAAAAAGAAAATAAGGTGTAGCCTCGGTTAAAATATTAAAATTAGTGTGTATATTATTTGGCTATAATAATTTCACAATTCAAATAAAATTGGTGTGTACATTATCCCGGCTATTCTAATGAGTTTCTAATCAATTAAAATTGGTGTGTATATTATGAGGCAAATCAAGAAACTTACATGATTGCAAGCTTTTATTCTATGAGATGTGAGAGTTATATGATGTAACTCTTTAGGTGTTAGTCTCTTTCAAATTTATGTGATGAATTTTGTAAAAATTGTGATTGATTTCTATTCACATATCACGTCACATGTTTCTCAAGCTTTTGCTAGTTGCACACACTACACAAGTTACTCTTTGCTAAACTTTGTACATGTTACTGTGTGAGTTTTTGGTTTGACCAACCAAGTTTGATAATTTTTTAAAATTGATGCAAAACATGTTTACTGTTTAAGAATTTGAGGAGAACTGAGTGAAAATCTTATTTTTGGAAAATTGGGATCAATACAAGTGTTTTTGAAAAGAATTTTATCTCATACTCATGCATTTTGTTCATAAAATTTAATGCTTTGAGGAGTTTCTGCACTAAAATTGCTTTGTTTTTTCAAAAAATTGATTTTTCCAGAATTTCGATCGATCGAACCTGTTTTTCGACCAATCGAAATTGCATTTAAAATTTTTGGTGAGCTTCTGTCTATTTCGATCGGTACTCGATTGGTGTTGGATCAATCGAAGTATTTTCGACCGATCGAATCTATTTTTTGATCGATCGAAAATCGGGATGAGAGTTTTTAAAAAGACTTTTTCTTCACGTGTTCAACCACTTTTTCAAAAATTTTCAAACTTTCTTTCTCTCTCACTGATCGGTCAAGCCTCCAATAGGATTTTTTGTCGTTTTCTTCCAAATTTTTTGCAAGGTTTCTCTCTCCCGAAGCCAATATGTCCATTTTACCCTTCCTTTTTTTTTTTTCTCCATTTTTCATTAATTCATGCATTTGTTGGGTTATCTTCGTCATTTTTCTTTTTAGGATTGTTGATATTTTTGGCCATTTTCTTTCACAATAAATCATTGGGTTTTTGTTGGGACACCATATACAAGTGATCTATATGGTTTAATTTAATTAATTTGATGATTTATGAAAAAATGAAAATTCTAGGGCTTGAAATTGACAAATTTGGGGTTTTTGTTCAAATTGATGTAAATTGATGAAATTGACTTGTTAGATTGACTTATTTGATCATTATATTGTATTTTGTAACTTGTGTAATGATCAATTTCTTAATTTGTTGGGTTTTGTGAAAATGGGTTTTTCAAATTTGGGGATTTTTGATATAAAATTCTTGCTCAAGCCAATTTTGTGAATTTAGAACATAATTGAATTGTTTTTCATTGCATTAGATCATGCATCATTTGGTTATTCTGCTCATGCATCATATAGAATTGTTGTTTCTATATTTTTTTGTGCTAACTTACAGTCCACCCTTGGTTTTCTTTTTGTTTGTCTTTTCCTTCTGTGTCTCTCTTCCTGGTCTGTAGAATTATGCCTAGGAAAACTAGAGCTTATAGGACTTCTTCTTCTTCACCATCTTTCGATAGTGATAGATTTTTGAGTGATAAACATCAGGAGACATATGAGGCACTTAACCTTAGGAGGAATATTTGGGATGAGCGTATGGTTCTACTAGATGAGGTAGATGATAAGGTTAGGCGTAACTTTGAGCATCGGGGTTGGTTACCTTTGTTAGACATAGATCATTTACCTCTGATTACCTTGATTAGAGAGTTCTACTCGAACATCTCTATTCACATTTATGATTCCAACACTTTAGTAAAGAGTTGGATACGAGGTGTAGAGTATCGCATTACTCCTTCGGTAGTGTCTGATGCTCTTGGGGTACCCGTGGTTTCTCATCCTGTCTATCCATATGATGAGTCTCCTCCTCTTGACGACGTTATATCATACATCACTAGGTCTTCTATCCAGTGGGGTTTTGATCCTCAGATCACATCAGTTGAGCTTTCTGAGTTACACTATCTTTTCTTTAGGATTGCTTGTCATTCCTTGTGGCCTATCTCTCATCTACACCATATCCCTATTGAGCGATGTGTTTTTCTTTATGCTCTTGTTACTGATGCGCCTATCAGTTTCCCTCATCTTTTTCTTCGTTCTTTGAACGAGGTGCATAGGAGCAGTTCTACTGCACATGCTTTGTTCTTCCCCGTTTTTATTCATAGGATTCTTCTTCATTTAGGGTTAGGTGATTTCCCTGCTTCTGAGCTTGTTCATATCATTGCTCCCATAGGTGCCACCTTTCTTAGGCAAAGGGCTGCTCAGCTTCAAGCTAGCTCTAAGCGTCCTAGGGTTGAGCCTTTAGGTGTCATTCCTCATCCTTCCTTTTCTACAGGTGCTCCTTCGGCAGAGACGTCTGTTGATCCTGCTGCTACTGTTGTTCCTCCACCTTCACCTACGGATGATTCAGACATTCGTCGGATGTTCGACACTGTCATGACTGTCTAGGCGGCTCATGGTCAAATTTTGGTGGATATGCTTGATGAGATTCGAGCGCTGCGAGTAGATTTGGAGAGTCTTTGACATTCTTCTCTGCCACCTCCTTTTGATGATGAGTGAGTGCCCTTTGACAATTTGTCACAAAAAGGGGGAGTACATTATAATGGAGATTGTACTTTGTAGTAGAGGATTTTTTGTCTTAGAGGGGGGATTTTTGTTTCTTTTTGTGATTCTGTGAAGTTATGGAGTTTTTAGATTGTATCTAGGTGCTTCATTGTGTATTTATCTTTTTTGGCTCATGATAGGGGGAGATATATTTGAGATACATTTATTGTATATGTTTCTTGTTTCACATTGTGCTACATTGCTTATTGATTTATATTTATGAGGTTATTCATGATATATGTCTTTATTTTGTGTTATGTGAAATCAAGAAGTTATTTTCAATATTACTTGTATTTTCCACACATGCGTTTATGTGTTCGTTAAGTGTTATAGGAATATACAAGTTGATTCAGTCGTGCTGCTGTCTACACTTGCAACTGATAGATAGTAGTTATGTTGAATTTGTTTAGTTGGGCTATTGTTTTGTAATGGGCTGTCTATTTTTGTAAACTTTGGGCGTTTGGTTAAGTTTGTGTTTTGTCACGGATTGCCAAAGGGGGAGTTTATTAGGTTCTAAGGAATTAGGAACTAATGTATTAGAACTTCATTTTCTAAGGTTGACAAACCAAGATCAAAACGGTTTTAGTCTTGTTTAGACTTGCTCAAAATATGTGGTTTTTATGTAAAGTTGAAATCGAGTTATTGCAGAAGTTACTGTGCAAATTCTGCTTGGCTCGATCGATCGAGAATTAGACTTAACCGATCAAAAGTCGTGCAAATTATTTTTTCTGCAGAATTTCCAACTCAGCCCATGCCTGTTTGACGTGTAGGGTTTTATGTTTTGCCCTAAGTATAAAAGAGAAAACCCTAACCACGTTTTTAGAGTTCTGAATGCTGTGTATGTGAATCTTTTTGTGAGATCTAGAGGTGTTTGCCTTCACATACACTTAGGGTTTCCAAACTCAAGATTGATGTCAAGAGTTTGGTGATTATTTAGTTGCAGATTCAAGAACTTCAAGATATACAAGCAGGAGTGCTTGTGCATTGCTGTGAATTCAGGAAAGAAGTAGTTCATGGACTCGAAATTGTCACGTGGTCGTGGTAGTAAGTTTCCTACTCAAGGTAGTAATAAAATGTTAATGGTCTAAGTCGCTATTGTGTAAACTTCAATTCTTTCATAGTGAATTCTGTTTTACCTTGACGATAGCTAGGTTAAATCCTCCCTAGGTTTTTTACCGGTTTGGTTTTCCTAGGTTATCATATCGTATGTTCTTTATTTTTCACACTTTGTATGATATGATATATTTGTGTTAACCTAGAATTGCTTAATTTACCTAAGTTAATCACTTAGCTAAATATCTAGATTAATCTGTTTGGATTTAAGGGGTCTAAACTTCTTACAAGTTCACAGTTTTTGAAGAACCAAAAAGAAGAGCAAAACCTTACATTTTTTTTATTTTTATTTAATAATCCTCTATTACAATGAGTGCATGCTATTTATAAGACATGACTAAAAATAGAAAATATGAAAAAACGTACTAAATAAGAAAACCCTAAATAAAAGTTGATTTGTTCTAAAATTGACAAATCCAAAATAGGAAAATAGTTAAAAAAAACGTTCTAAATAATAAAAGCCTAAAATTAAAGTAGATCTGGTCTGAAATTAGAAGTTCTAGATTAGGAAAAATGTCTATTAACTGATATAGAGCTGGAAAGTCAATCAGCTATGAATCCTCGTCATAAATCATGCCCAATTAAGCCAGATCAGCCCTCAGTAGCTTAGATTAAATTTATTACGCTTTTATCTTCATTTGGGCCAAGCTTGGAATGTCCTACATTAGAATCAGCCCAAATCTCTTGAATCAGCCCATTAAGTACTTCTTTGATCTTCTTGGATCTTGCTTTAGTAATAAGCCCAACTGGAACATGCAATGAATCCTTGAATGCTTGTTGATTCTCATCATTCCCCCTCTCTTCAAAAAGATTTGTCCTCGAATTGTCACCTACATCAAAAGGAGAAAGATCAGAAACATTAAATGTACCACTAATGTTATACTCACCTGAAAGATCCAACTTGTATGCATTATCATTGATTCTCTCAAGGACTTGAAACGGACCATCCCCTCTAGGATGTAGCTTGGACCGCCTACGGGCTAGAAATCTTTCTTTTCTTATATGCACCCAAACCTAATCACCTGGTTCAAAGAGGACTTGTCGACGACCTTTGTTGGCTTTGGTCGTATATTGCTCATTTTTCTTTTCTATATGTTGCCATACACTTTTATGGAGTTTCTTTACCATCTCAGCCTTCTTTTGACCATCTAAACTAGTCATTTCATTAACTTGTAAATGCAGCAAATCCAAAGGAGTTAGCGGATTAAAACCATAAACAATCTCAAATGGTGAAAAATTAGTAGTAGAATGAACACTTCCATTATATACAAACTCAATGAATGACAAATAATCCTCCCAAATTTTCAAGTTCTTCTGAATTATAGTACGCAACAAAGTAGATAACGTTCTATTAACTACCTCAGTTTGTCCATCCGTTTGGGGGTGACAAGTAGTTGAAAACAATAGTTTAGTTCCCAATTTTCCTTACAAGACTTTCTGAAAATAGTTAAGGAACTTAACATCACGATCAGACACAATACTCCTAGGAACACCATGGAGCTGTACTATCTCTCTAAAGAACAAATCAGCGATGTTGGTTACATCATCAGTTTTATGACAAGATATGAAATGTGCCATCTTAGAAAACCTATCAATAATAACAAAAATTGAATTCCTACCTTTCCTTGACCTAAGCAAGCCTAAAATAAATCTATAGAAATATCGACCCAAGGTGCATTAGGTACGAACAGAGGAGTGTATAATCCATGTGGTAAGACTCTAGTTTTGGCCTGCCTACAGGTAATGCATCTAGCACAAGCTCTCTCCACATCACGTTTCATCTTTGGCCAAGTCTTCCTTACACCAAAATGACCCATTAATTCAACAATTAGATTTTTAAAATTCACACCCAATAAAAATATATAGGATGAGTTTGAAGGGTTTCTCTCCAAACTATCTAATTTCTTTTAAATCAAATGATATTTACTATTCAATCAATAAATTAATTTTTTATGCATAATTTTATACCACAAAAATTTAAAAATTAATTATTTGATTGATGACATAGGTATTATCTTTGATCTTCTTAAAATTTTGCAAACATGAAGGATATAATAAAAACATGCAACTTAATAATTAGATTTTCAAAATTCATATCCAATAAAAAGATATAAGAAAAGCTTAAAGAGTTTTTTTCAAAATTAGTTTAGAAAGAAACTTTTTCCTATTCTAAATCACATCTTGGTGTAGACCAAAGACAATTTGGAATAATTAATTGAATGGTCAATTTTGAATTTATTAATTTTTTCGATAATTTGAGTTAATTAATGAAATAATAATAATAATTTATTATTTATTAATTTTACGCTAATAATATATTAAAGGGTGACTTACACTTTACCCCTTAATTAGTTTGACTCCACCACAAGTCCAAAAACTTTCATTTACAACATTTCACCTTCTAAAAGCATGATCAAGAAGAAGAATATTGGCAACTTTCTATGCATAAAGTACTTGGAGATTTAGGGAGAAAATGTTCGAATTGTAAAGTTAACAATAGCAAATTGTAACTATTTCAATATATATATATATATATATATATATATATATTCAGAAAATAAATACAAGAAGTATATCAAATTTTGCACTTCTTATTGAGACGTTGTCAACAAATATACAAACATATATATAGTCGGGGAAAGATGAGCCTTTGCCATGCCAAAACTTGCGCCAATATTATGCGCAACCCAATGAAAAGCACTTAGAAAAAAAAATATATATATATAACAGATTGAACGTGCCAAAAAATCTATTATCTTTTAAGTTTCTTTGCGCTTTCTACATCCACAATAAGGAAGAAAAACAAAACAATTGAAACAACTAGACGTAGAAGAAACTTCTCTAAGATTCAACAATAAGATGTTTACCAATTCTCTACTCAAAAAGAAAAAGAGATGTTTACCAAATTTCAAACCAACCATTTGTGATCTCTCTCTCTCTCTCTCTCTCTCTCTCTCTCATTTTCTTTATTATTATTATTATTATTATTATTATTATTATTATTATTATTATTTTATTTTTTTTAGAGAAAGGACAATGCCTGTTATTATGGGACGCTGTTCAAATCAGTCTACAATACAGGAGTAATATTATTTGGTTGTATATCTTCCATTCAGATTGATAAGGGAGGGGAAGGAATTGCTCTTCTTGCTAATGAATAAGCAACCTTATTACAATGTCTACGAATTTGAGATAAATTGAAAGCTGAAAAATGCAAGGCAAGGAAGTGGATATTGCAGATAATGTGCCCGTAATGAGCCAAGGATCTGCTGCCACTCTTTAGGATGTTAATTAAGATCTCAGAATACGACAATGTTGTTAAACCCCAGTTCTAGGACGAGTTCAAGGGCCCCATCTTACCGCCAAAGTCTCCACCTCTATGACTGTGGGAGGCGGAGGTATTAGTTGCGACAAAGAAATCACAACTAGAACATCAGTGTTTCGTATTACAACTCCCAAACCTGCACTGTTGTTGTAACACCCCATAATTTTACTACTAATTTATTTTTTATACATAAATTAAAAATGAGACCCACAATTAAATGGATTTAATTGATTTGGACCTAAGATATTTAAATAAGATAATTATTATGAAATAAGAGGCTCAAGAAAGATTGCATAGATAAAGATATGGGTCTTGATAAGTTTTAAAAACCCTAGTCTTTTACCTCTTAAGCTATACGTATATATGTATAAAAGGTTTTCCCTTGTTTTTAGCAGCAGCACACGATTGAGCATATTTTTCTTCTTTGCGGCTATTTGTGGAAATTGCAGGTATGGTTTTGGTTTGCTGTAATTTTAGAAAGTTGGAATATTTAGAAAGTGGGAATTTTTCCTGGTCTAGTATTTTGTCCCCACGCTCATACGAAGACATGGGGTTGTGTCTATTATTTTGGTACCTAATAGAAGAATAGGCGGTGGTTTCATGAATCTCAACCTATCATTATATTAATGGAAAAAGTGTCCTATGATTGTTATTATATTAGACTAGGCATAGTGCATATAGCCGTATATTAATGGAAAAAGTGTCCTATGATTGATATTATATTAGACGAGGCATAGTGCATATAGCCGTATGTCATGAAAGGGTCCTCTATAGGCTCTAAGATTGATTAGATAGGAATATAACATGTGACTTCTACTATTAGATTGATCGGATATCTATCATTATACTATATTGAAGTTTTATGTTACTTGTAATGTTACTTGTATCTATTCCATACTTGTAATTCTGCCTTTATCTTCGGGTTTCCTCTTCTTAGGATATTTTTCTCGGTAACAAGGTTGATACATTTTTTTAAAATATATTAATTTTCTACTTATCAAAAAAAAAAAAAAAAAGATTGATCAAATATGAATAAACACATGTGGCTTCTAAGGAATAGTAGATTATGTGATGGCTAGACACATAATGAAATCCTAGAGTTCTATAGAGTTGTAGTACAATCATGCCAATTAATAGATAGTGAGTATATTTGAAATAGAACAATTGGATCAAAGCTGAAAGTGAACTGGACAGTAAGTAAATAAATGGAAAATTTTGAAAATATCAGTGTTGTCTAGGATAAAACTATTTCAGTGTTGTCTAGGATAAAACTATTTCAGTGTGAAAACAGATTTTTAAGTGGGAAATTCGTGTATTCATGGACCTATTTTTGGTGTTGCTAGGTTCTAATTCTACTGATTTATTGTGACTCAAGGGTGGTTGATTTCAATTTGCAAATAAGAGGTAAATGATGTTTACTAATTTGAGAGTTTTCCTAAAAACAGTTTTGATTGTCAAACTATACTTATAACAAAGATATATGTTGATATTCTATAAATAGGTTGATATTCTATAAACGTTTGATGTGAACATTGTATGGAAACGTTGATTATTTGTTAAATGAAGAATTTGTGGGACAACCTAAATTTATTTAAAGTTGTATGTGTGGATAAATCTTTGTATTTTTAAGTATTATGACTGAATTATTTGTTGTGAGCATCTTGAATTTGTTTTGAACCCCTATGGCAAGTCGTGATTGAAAAGCTCAGTATTGTATTTAGTCTATAGCAAGGGACAATCATATTGTAACTAGTCCTTAACAAGGTGCGATCCCAAAAAAGGGGACAGTGCATATTTGGTAACTCCTTAGCAAAGAAGTATACTATTAAGGATCCGAAAATGGAGCTCTTTAGTAAGGGAGTGCACCTTTGGGTTCCAATAGAACCACCCTTAAGAAAGGTAATAAAATGGGGTTCAGTCCCCAAAAAGGGGACATCACAACCCTATCAACAGGTCATAAACGTTAACTACGAGAAAAACATAAGAAATTGTTTATATGATGGTGTTGGTATACCATGATAGCTCACAATATAATGATATTTTTATATGAAATATTTGATGTTAAAATATACATGGTTTGCAAGTTATAACTTTGCTGTATGGATTATTTATTTAAAAAGGTTCGTTCACACACCCCAACGTTAGTGAATTCCACTTATTAAGTTATCTCACCCCTCCTTCCCTTTTATTTCCCCTTATAAATACATTAGAGGGATCATTGGAGTAGAGATTCTTGGAAGACAATAGTTACAAATTATTTGGTAGAACTGAGGATTTTATTATTATTTTTATGGTATTAAATATTGTACTAGAGAATTATTTTGAGGAAATTTCATCTTTGGTGAAATTAGAGCTCTGACAATTGTGATGATATTTTAGATTCCTTGTTGCATTTGTTTAATATTTTTATGAATTTTTTTATATTGAATAGACCTTTATTATTTATGAGTTTGGGGCCTTACAGTTGTTATTATCAAAAATGAATCTATCCAAGTTAACCTTGTAGCATGGAGTCTTAAGCAGTGTCCAAGAGGTTGATCTATGGTTTAGGAGTACTGATGTACTCATAGGAGCAGAAGAGAGTTCCAGTTGTCGTTCTTTTGCTTGGTGCAGCAACTGAACAAGGGAAATTGCTTGCTTGCCGAGCCTAAGGTTATTTCTTTGGTTCCAAATAGCCCAGATTACTACGGTGAAAGTTTGGGGTCCCTCTTATCAACAAAAATAAATCCAACAATATCAATGAAGTTTGTGCTTTGCCTGAGAGTACCATGATTCGACTGTGGTATTGATTTCCAGAGAGTCTCCAATTTTGGGCAACGGTACAGGGCATGTGCTACATCCTCTTGGTGTAGTTTGCAAATTTCACGAGGTCATCAGTATTCACCTTGCGTTTAACTAGGTTGATTTTTGTAGGCAAAGAATTTTGGCAAACATGCCAAGTCAGATTTTTTATTTTTGCAGGAACATTCAAGCTACAATTGTTTTTCCCCAAAGGCTTTAAGTTGTCCAGTACTTCAGAGAGTCCAGGTTACTGAGATTGTTGCTTGTTTTGTAAGAACATGTAGCCTAATTTTGCTGAGTATTTTCCATCCAGATTGAAGTGCCAGATGAGCACATCCTCTTGTATTGATTGACAAAGATGGATTTTCTTGATCACAGCTGCCTGAATCTCAAAGAAATAAGTGTCAAAAAAATTTTCCTTCCAAACACGATGAACCGGGTCAATAAGGAGACTAACCTTGGCAGCTTAAATTCCGTCTATAGCTGGGGAAATAATCTTGGGGTTATTTTTTCATCGGGAGCCAATTGTCCCTCCAACTTCTTATTAAGTTTCCTGTCCCAATCCTCCACGTTGCTCCCCAATTGATGGCCTCTTTACATTTGAAAATACTCTTCCATGCATAAGAAGCATTGCTCAGAGTTTTGGCTTCCATCACTAAGCAATTAGCAAAAAAACTTTGCTTTGAAGACCCAATAAAATAAGGACTATTTATCATGGAGGAGTCTCCACGTTTGTTTTGCCAAGAGAGCATCATTGAACATGGATAAGTTTTTAAAACCCAATCCTCCCTGTGACTTTGGCTTACACATAACCTGTCATCTCAGCCAATATACTTTTCGACTGTCTACTCGTTGTACCCCCAAAAAATCTACAATTAAATGCTTCAATCTCTTGGCATAAGGTAATTGGTATCTTGAAGCAAGACATCGTATATGTATGAATAAGTGCTTCAATCGACAAATTATCATTTTGAGTTGAAAGTTCCACCATTAATAAAAGCTTTCACACCACATATTTTCAGCTTTTCTGATGGAAATTATTTTCATTGCCAATTATCATTCTCTCGAAAAAATCAATTGAAACTCACATCATTGTGGAACATCATCCTCTCCATTTCACTTGAAATGGATGGAATTATTTTCATTGCCAATTATCATTCTCTCGGAAAAATCAATTGAAACTCACATCATTGTGGAACATCATCCTCTCCATTTCACTTGAAATGGAGGGCGCTCTTTACATACGATTAAGATTTTATCTTCTGGATCTAATAGTATACACTATACACAGTATTACTTCATTTAAAATTTTCAAATAATAGAGAATCAAATATAACAATTGAAAACTTTAAATTTGTAATCCACATCATAAAGTTTGTGGATTGAATTGTAAAATGGTCAAACCACAGTGAGGAGGATTGTAATTAAAGTATGAGTCCTGTTAACGGATACCCATAAGGCATTTTAAAAAAGTTTTAATACCATTTTTATGAGAAATATAAAAAGTTGTTAAAAAAATTCATTACTTTTTTTCTTTTTCCATAAAAAGTTTCTAAAATACTTCGTAAACTAATACCTTTAGAGTATCCATTAACTTTACCCTAAATGATTAAACTTTAATTGAAACAATGATGGGGCTCGTATATTTGACTTCATCTCAAAAGATGATGACCTAATAAACTTCAAATCAATAATTGAAATCAGCAACCAAATATATAAACTTGACAGCTTAATACTAAAGAAAAATATGACAATTTTTTTCAATTCACATCAAAGTAATTTTAAGTTTTACACCTATCTTATTGATCGCTACAAAAAAACGGGGCTATCCCAGCGTTTTCAAAAGCGTTGGGATAGCCCCAAAAAGCGCTGGGATAGGGTCAAAATTCCTATCCCGGCGCTTCAAACCGCCGTCTTTTGAGTGTCGGTACAGGGTTGCGGGGACCTGTCCCGGCGTTTTTCAAAGCGCTGGCATAGGTACTGCCTATGCCAGCGCTTTCAAAAGCACTGGGATAGGCCCTTTTTCATTATACTGATTCATGACCTATGCCAACGCTTTCAAAAGCGCTGGCATAGGTCATGAATCGGTATAATGAAAAGGGGTCTATCCCAGCGCTTTTGAAAAACGCCGGGATAGGTCATTTTTTTTTTTTTTTAAATTTTAATTTTTTTAGCACCTGTAATATTACAGGTGCTAAATTTTTTTTTTTTTTTTTTTTTTTTTTTAACCTACAATACATATGTACCTACAATACATATTTTCCAATACCTATTTTATAACAACTATAATGAACCACAATTCATATTTTCCCATAGCAAATACAATACCACATTAAACCAAGAAACTAACATTAACATTTACAACAGCAAACACCTCCCCCCTCTTCCATAGTAATTTTTCTATCAAGATTGCGCTAGATTTACATCGTAGCGTGATTCGACGTAGCACAGTCACAAACTAATATAATTCTATAGGCAATATCTCCACAACTACCAAATCAAAAAGAGGAAAAGAATGTCAAAACCATTCAGCACCCAACAAATACAAACTCGCATCCTCCTATATGTATAACCCCATCACTTCTTATTAGCAACATTGACCCAAAACAAATTGCATTTTGGATTATTCTAGACTATCAAGGCAATGACAGTTTGAATTTCCCAATAAACGTAACACAACACAGCTCATTTCAATAAAAAAGAAATTCCTAAATATCAACAACAGAATGAATCAAACAGTTTTAGAATAAAACTTATATAAAAAAAAGAACCACATAACACAAGCAACACAATTTCCCCCTTCAAAACTCCATATCAAGGATCAAAGAGACACACCTAAATGAAAAAAAAAGATACACACAGCCTTTGGACTAGGAAAGAACTAACCCACCCTAAAAAAAACACAAACACACAGTAACAGAGAGAGTGTGAGAGTCAACCTATTTTATCGAAATATACACACAAAACACAAGAAACACTCCCAAAATCAATGTACACCACCTTATAACACCATGCAAGCCACCCGCTTGCTCCAAATAAACAACCCACCACAGCAGTAATGTAGACACATTATTTTACAATTTAAGGGAATTAAGAAATAGATCTTACTCGCCCTTTAGCAATCCTAGTGTTTGCCCATGGAAAGAAGAAGGTAAACTTCAAACAAGCTGCCACTCCTGCAAAAGCGAACTGACCATTACTCACTACTATGATAACTCAAATGACGTAAATTAGGTCTATTCCTAGGCTGTAATGACAATTTGAAAGAAAGAGAGACATAATATCCATATGCCCTTGAAAAATAGAGATACGTCTTTCCATTATCCGTAAAGTCATATTTTTTTTTCCTAAGCTTATTCAAATATAGTCAACTAAGTGATGACGTGGCAATTTTCTATTGACTGGCGTAAAACACTGGTTTTACGTCATAGCCTGACCGAATGTTTACTCTTTATCTATACATCCCACTAACTAATGAAATAATACACTGATTACATGTGTCTCACTAAATTGTTTCTTTAATATATCAGTTCTGAGCTAAACGACTTGTCGCAAAGACATGTACAAACTAGTCATAATTTTATAGATGGATGGTTCAACTAGTCAATTTTCTTAAATTGAAAAAAGAAAGAAAGAAATAATTTATATTGGACACTACTTGGTAACGTCAAGATTTAAAAATTTATATTCGGTAAAAGACATTAGGAGCTCTAAAGGATCTCGATCCCTTCAAGCGCCTCTCCAACTAGTAAATGGTCCATCCTTCTCTTGCATCATGATCTTACTTTTGACTTTATATATACACATTAATCACGGTCCTCTACAATCTGCATGCATGAAAATATGTGGGGTTCCAGCTAGTGTTGAGCTCAACTTGGTTGTCAAGAACATTAAAGATGCACGAGTCTAAAGTTTCTATTAAAAAGGTTTAAGCCAAAAAGAGACAATACAAAAGATCCACTGGCATCAGTCATTGACTAATTCTACAACTATATATAGTATTTCATTTTCTTCAATTTCTTTGCATTAATCTAATAACAATTTACTTCTATGTATGAGTTTCACAAATTACATGATTAAAAAAATGAATAACCCAACTCTTTTGTTCCCATGAACATAAGCCAATACTCAATGATAATATGCATTGGTCCAGTCAAATGGCAGAGACCAAGCTAGGAATGAAAAAAGAAAAAGAAAAATGTTCTTAGCTAGTCTTAACAAAAGAATGATATATAAGCTGTTGGGCTACATATCATTCTTGTTTATAATTAGCATTGCAAAGAATATGTGGAAGTAATTGAAAATATAATAAAATAATTGAAAGACTATATAATTAATAACAAAGATATGAGCAAAGTTTAAGAACATACCAGTAAATCAATCTGCTTCTGCAGCTCTGCTTGGGCTTTCTCTATGCTTCCTTGCACGAGGTTAAAGACAAAGTAGTGTCCAGTAATGGAGAAAAAGGAGAATAGTTCAAAGGAAACAAACCTATAAAAATTGTCTATTTAAGGAGATGAAAGTTATTCATGTATAAATGAGAGCACAAATTAGTCTAAACTAATCTGAACGGTTTTAACCACTTTTTCTTAAATTACTAGACAGAGACCAGGTTTGTTATTGTACTTTTTATGTTTTGTTGTTTGGTACACAGAAGGTTAGAGATTCTATACATATGTGAAAGGTTGAGGCTTTTTCTTAGAGACATTTACTACATATATATGATAGAATATAGGTACTGTTCAATTAGCACACTGAAAGCAATTTTTCTTTGTAAAAAGAAAAACCAAACATTACTCCTAAAAGCAATTAAAAGTACATACAAAGTGCCAACCAACCGTTGTCCAAAAATGTATCTCCAAGATCATGAAAATTACAACGAACCCAATTCAAAATTGCAACTTTCCATAACATTCAAGCATAAAAATTTGAACTTTATCAGTTTAACTACTCTAATCTCAAAATGGAAAAAAAAAAAAAAAAAATAGGGATAACATATGACATAGCCATAGTTATAGTGCCTACAAGTTGTAGATCACATAGCCATAGTTAACAATTATTCCTTGCACATGAATAACCATAAACGGTGAAAATTTATAAGGATGATGTTTTTGACGAGTCATAGTTTAATTTGGCCATTCAGTTTTGGGTATTTGTATATAATTAACAGTTTAAGATAAACATATTATGATAGGTCCAACAAAGCTTTCAATGACCCTCTAATTCCTTTTTCATATATAATTTGCAATCACTAGAAAAGAACCATTCATCCCATCAAAAAAGAAAAGAAAAATAGAACCATCTAGTATGAAACTCTTGGGGGTTCAATCTAATAGATAATACCCATATATCATTGTTGTTAACGTTAACATAAAGAAAGGAATAATTGAACTACTACATTTTCCACCCATGTTTGTCCATTGCAATCACAGTTCAACAAGCATCACCAACCAAAATGAAAATCACAATAAAGCAAAACCCCAAAAACCGAAGCAGCAGAACTACAATTCCGGTAACAAATTCGAACTTGAATGCAATCGACCATAACCATAATTTCAACAACCACAAAGTAGTAACATCACCAATAACATATATTGATAAAGGAATTAATTGGACAAACCAGTAAGCGTGCTCGCAACCTTTAACAAGGAAATAACTCCTTAAGCACTATCTGATTCAAGCATATAGCACATATCCCACCATGATTCTCAAACCCCTTTTCCTCAATCTCTTTTTTACTCTGCATTTGACTCTGTAATTCCCAAAACCCAAGTGAATACACATAACAAATCATTCAAATTTCCGATAAAAAAAAGGGAACAAAGTGTCATGTACAATTTGCAAAGTTTGTATTGAACATTGTATTTGCATTCCAACTTTTCTTCTATAATTATAACCAGCTGTTAATCTATTGTTTGGTTAAAATGCAAGAAAAATTGTTTTCAATTTCAATTTACTGTATTCCTTACAAGATCTCCACCCACACAGTAAACATTTAAGTTAGGACTCCTAACCTTTTGCTTAGTAAATCAAAATAGGCATTTAACCAAACATAACAAAAAATAAATCTAAACAATCATCAATGTGGAAACCATCAATGTGGAAACCAAACCAAGAGAATGAGGACCCAAAACTAGAATAATCCAAACAATCAGAACCATAGAAATCAAAAAGAATTACAGCAATTGATAAGTACATATATAAGAAACTTTCTTCACAACCATTACACAGAAAATATCAAATACCCAAACTAAACAAAAATGCATATACCCATTACTGTATCAAACAAAAAAATTAACATCAAGCATTTAGAATCATTAAACAAAAATACCCAAAGGAACTAGAATCATTAAACAAAAATTAACAAAAAAATTAACTCAAAAGGAAAAAAAAAAAATACCCATTACACGTTTGGGGTCGCCGGCTAGGTGGAAGGCGAAGGGTCGCCGGCTCGGTGGGAGACGAAGAGTTGCCGGCTGGGTGGAAGGCGATGGGTCGCCAGAAGCGTCGCGAACGGCCGGCGACTCTTCGCATCGCGAACCGTCGCGAACTGAAGTGGATCGGCATCACGAACCGTCGCGAATCGAAGTGGATCGGCGTCCGAACCATCGCAAACTGAAGCGGATCGGCGACGGGTTGAGCATATCGGCGACAGTTGAGCTCATCGGCGACGGCGGCATCGCGAACCGTCACAAACCGTCGCGAATCGAAGTGGATCGGTGTCCGAACCGTCGCGAACTGAAGCGGATCGGCAATGGGTTGAGCATATCGGCGACGGTTGAGCTCATCGGCGACGGCGGCTTCCGATGCGGTTTGGGTATAGGAAACTTTTTTGGTTAGCTCTTGTTTTTTTTTTTTTGGGACCGAAATGGCTCTTGCTAGGTATTGAAATATCTTACAATCATATATTAGCGACGGAATGATTTATCTAAAAAAAAAAAAAAAAAACCTTATGTGACCTGTCCCAGCGCTTTTGGAAGCGCTGGGATAGGTCTATTTTCATTTTTCTTTCTTATGAAATGGAAAGAGCCCTATCCCGGCGCTTTTGGAAGCGCTGGGAAAGGGTACCCCTTATCCCAACGCTTCCAAAAGCGCTGGGACAGGTCTTTCTCTTTAAGGGAATGGGGTGACCTATCTCGGCGCTTTTTAAAGCGCTGGGATAGGGGGGACCCTATCCCAGCGCTTCCAAAGCGCTGGGATAGGGCTTTCCCCATTTGGGAATTTAGCAACCCTATCCCAGCGCTTTTGGGCTTCCTATACCAGCGCTTTTAAAAAACGCCAGCGTAAGTCTTGCCTATACCAGTGTTTTCAAAAAGCGCTGGGACAAGCGTATCTATTACGGCGTTTTTTAAAAACGCTGGGAAAAAAACGCTGGGACAGGCCGAATTTTTTGTAGTGTTGATCAGCAAAATCATCGTAACACCTCCTTCAAAAACACATTAATATGGACTGTTCATGCGATCTATTTGACTATTTGTAAGAAAATTTTCATTTTAGATCTGATGTTGTGATGTTGAAATGGTAAGTTATCTTTTCTCTCTCACTCTCAGAAAGCCAAATGCCTCCACATGGGTCAACCACTTGCATAAATGAATTTGGACAAAAAAGAGTATGCATACATGATTGAACACAGAAATGAGAGTGCCAGTGATGGATGACCCAAATGACTAGGGGACCCTCGAAACATGGCAAAATCTGATCTGAGTGTAGCCTAATACTAACAAAATTATCATTTCTGACAAGTCAACGACCCACGGCTAGAAGTTACGAGACCCGTTGACCTTTCATCACACATACTTGCAAATCATTTTAATTCACACAAACAAACATGCTATTATTGTCTCCACAAGTCCTTTTACTGGAACCCTTCCCCACAAATATCACAGAGAGCGTTTATATATATATATATATATATATATATGAATGCATAAGAAATAATTAAGTTACTTATTGGATGCAGTTTTTTACTATAATCTTATTCGTTGAAAATTGATTCAAGTACAGTTCTGAAAAACAAGTCAGGCTTTAACAATTTTTTACTTAAGTAAATAAGTTAAAAATCAAAAAGAAAAAACTGTTGATAAACACGCACTTAATTTATATAAAGACAATAGTATTTGTACAATTGTACCTGAACTGGTACTTGAGGATGCATATGATATAGGTGGTTCATACAAAAAGAGTATTACTTAATTTACATAACCGTATTATAATTGTACCTGTTTAGCCTCCTGACTAATTATTATATCAAGAAAACTCGAATTAAAATTACAATGCCTTCCGTTTGTTGCAATGGTTTCAGATCGAGTAGGGAATATATATCTGGGGTTGAATCTGAATTCTCTGGCACCTCAGAATTCGCACATGTAGATTCACATGTGACGAGTTATATATATGAGATAAATAATTGTGCCCACTTTGATGACTTAAATTAATTAAATATTGATCAAAAGTACCGATTCTTGAAAAAGAAATGTAGCTAGCTAGCTAGTATGTATTCCTTCAAGGAGAAGGAAATGAAAATCCATTAATGAAAGGATACAATATACATGCATGGTACAAATTAATACCCTTGTCTTTACCATGAGCAAGTGTCAATTTAGTTCTGTAAGTCCCAAAAGAAAATGATTTAACCGAAAAAAGGAAATGAAAGGAATAGAGAGTACAAGGGTTCGCAAACATAACCTACACCATAGTAGTACATTTTTGTTTCAACAATGGAAATAATAGAGACTCAACGAAAAAGGTAGTGACAAGACCAAATAAGCATATTTGAAGAAAAACAACAGCTCATCTTTCTTCTACTAGATTACATCACATGGCACTGTTTGATGGATAAAACTGAATATCTGCTGAACTGAGCTCGCTATATCTTCAGCGGTGAACCTAGATTCACTAGCAACCTGCACACGATATCAATTGCACAAGATTTAACATATTTTGAGATAAAATTTGCTCTACAAAATTCTTTTAGCATATATTTTACCTTGACATTAAACGAATAGAGAACAGTTTGTTCAATGGTGGTAATGTTAGTGTGAAGGATATTAAGTTGCAAATCTTCAAGTGCAGCAATGGCCTTAATAAGCTGCCCTGGCCTTCTCCTAGAAAGAATTTTAATCATGGCATCAAACCCTAAAAGCTTCACTTCAACATCAGCCAAGCAGGACTTGTTCTCAGCTGTTTCCTCTTGGAGTCCAGTCTCCAAGTCTACAATCTTGAATTCATCATTTGGTAGAGGCATCGGAGGAAATAATGGTGGTTGAGGCTGTTGGATTGCAAGAGAGGAATCAGCTCCCACCGGTCGTGGAGTTTCTCCATAGAGTCTTCGCCGCTTCTGTGATTCTAAGCATTGGAGAAGCTGTTCCAATTCCCTCACAAACTCAATGGCTCCCCCAATGATAGAAGCTTGATCCCCCTGCAAATCACACAAACTAATAGATAAGATATATAACCAAAAAATAAATAAATATAAATAAATAAAAGCTTTGTTAAATTATTTTTATTAGAGTAGTATCTGAACCATAAAAATGAATCCATTTCAAATGCAGATAATCCTATTATTAGTTGGATACCCTTTGAACGTATGAGCCAGGCATTAGGGACCTCAAGACACGAAGATGTTCATTCATTTGCTTCCTTCTGTTTCTTTCAACTGCTATGTGAGTCATTCGCTGGCTCTCCACTTCCTCACTCGTCTTGATAGTTCTTGGTCTTTTCCTCTTGTTCTTTGCTTCTGGTACAGAGTTCTTTTGGAGATCTTCACCAATAAACTGGAGCTGCACCGAGGTATTATCAGAAACCCGAGCTTCCTCATCCTCTCTCACTCTTGTCTCATCTTCCACACTCAACCCTTGGAACCTCTCTTCATTATGTGGAACCATTAGAGATTGATCTTCCAACCTATCATTCAACACTGGAAACTTCAGGAAGTAAACTGGGTCGATCCCAGATTCCTCTTCGGAAATCTTGGTTTGGTTTAAGGCCAACTTTGGTCCAAAGTCTGCAAACTGCATCACATCAGCAAAGTTCAATTTATCAAAAGAACTCGAGCCACAAAACCCAGAAGCCATTTGCTGTTGTTGCTGTTGAGAAGGATTGTTCAGCAAGTAGTCAACCATCCCAGTACTGTTGTTATCTCCTGATGTTTTACCGATCCGCTGCTTCATGAATTGTTGTTGTTGTTGATGATGATGATCTAGAGAGTAATCCAGGCCCATAAAACTTGGCGGTAAAGGAGGGGTCTGCAAGAACTCGGGTTTAGAGCAAAACAACATGGTTTTGTGAAAAGATTTATCAACAAAAACAAACAAACAGTGCTAGTGATAAACAGTGAGAGGGTCGTTATAGTACCGAGTAGTTATCTTCTTTCTCCATTACTATATGTATATATATGATAACTTTAATCGAAAACCCTAAGTCAGCTCAATTTCATGTAAAGACAAAAACCCTAGTGAAAGTCATACAGCTTGGGTCCTCCACCTGAAACAGTGATATAAGCTCATGAATTAACAGCCAGCAAAAATTAACAGAAAATAGTTGTGGAAAATGAAAATTTTTGCTCTGACAACTAGCTAGGGTTACAAGAAAGTACTGCTACAACAGTACAAATTTATATATATGTGTGTGCAATTTAGACAAGTAGAAATTGCACCACTAACCTAATTGGAGAGACAATCAGCAATAAGATGTAATTTGAGGAGGTAGAAGAAGAATGAAAATTCTAGATTGGGGTACGTGGTGAGGTATATATATATATATATATATATATATATATATATATATATATATATATATATAAATTAACAGAAAATAGTTGTGGAAAATGAAAATTTTAGCTCTGACAACTAGCTAGGGTTACAAGAAAGTACTGCTACAACAGTACAAATTTATATATATGTGTGTGCAATTTAGACAAGTAGAAATTGCACCACTAACCTAATTGGAGAGACAATCAGCAATAAGATGTAATTTGAGGAGGTAGAAGAAGAATGAAAATTCTAGATTGGGGTACGTGGTGAGGTATATATATATATATATATATATATATATATATATATATATAAAATATGGGCTAGGAAAGCCCGTGATGAGAGAGCTTGCCTTTTGAGAGAGAGAGAGACAGAGAGAGAGAGGAGCCTGTGGATTAATTCCCTCCTCACACTTTCACCTCACTTTCACCTCCTTTTAATTTATGTGTGTCACAAGCCAGCAACGCTCTTCCGTCTCATGACACTTATTATTAAGGATAGAAGCCGTGTAGATTTGATTATTTGAACTTTCAACTTTGGAAAATAAAGAAATATGTTAGCCTTGATTCATATCCACTCCTCTTAGTAAATGCTACATATACAAATTATTCTACTGATTTGGCAGGCTCCATTTAAAAACTAAAATGAAACATAAGATATTTACAAACCCAAATTAAAAAAAAAAAAAAAAAAACAACTTGTAAGGACGTGTATTGATCCACAGCCTAAGAGATTTGGACAATGGCCCAATAGGCCCAAAATAATAAATTTGTTAGAGAGTGAGTTTGTTAATGAATGTTCAATGAGTTAAAGTATAGATCATAGTAGGCTAATTGTTGTAAGAATGAATAAGACAAATAGTTTGAAAAGAAAAATACTCCTTGGTCAAGTTCGAGGATGGTATGTTCTTCTATATTTCTCTCAGACTTATACAAATATTCAAGTTCTTAGTTACATCGTAATTTCTTTCGAGTTTTCTAATGATCCCCCATGTAATGGAATCCTCCTCCTTTTATACCCCCTTTCCTTCTTTCATCTTAGCCGTTCACGTGTAAATCAGATTACTAATCTCTTTGATACTTGTCTAATCAGTACATTCCTGAAGTCTTTGTGGGTAGCCGTGAGGCTAGAAGTTACTGTTCAAGTATCATTTCCACATTAATGTGGCCAGTTGGTTAGGTGTGGAGCATTCAATGCGGTGATAACAACTTTCTTCCAAGATATTTCTTAATTCTTTATTGATTCACTTCTCTCTGAAGCTTATCCTCCCAAGCACGATTACCCATTGCCCAGTACTTAATGGGTGGTTGGATTTCAGGCTGCCACTCTGTTGGCCGAGGAAGGGTGACTCCCTGGACAACATCACTTGTTTATTATGATTAGACCTCTTCCTCGGCCCAATAACTTACTTACCTTAACTAAAACTAATATATTCTTGGGCTCTTTGACGTTCTCGGGTACGTCGCACGGCCCAATGTTCTTATTTGGGCCTTTCATCCCTAAACTCCTAAACACAAAACTTATTATACCTAACAAAACCGAAAATCTAAAACCCTCAAGCTTCTCTGCCTCCCTCCTTCCCACCAATCCCAAATCCATTAACATGATTATCCAAACCCTAAAACCACTGAATCGTCTTGAGTCTTGCCCATGCCTCCACTCCACCAAACACCGATGTACGCCGTCTCCACAAGTCACTAGATTCGTTGTTGGAGCTACCGGAGCAGCTATATGAGCATGGTGTCACCATCCCATCTGCCTCCCTCCCAATAATGACAACGATAACGGTTTTGACAGTGTTTCAGTATCGAAATTTGTTTTCTAATTTAATTAATTCATATGAAAGTTTGATGTAAAGTATTGCAATATCTATGGCCTTAAGGCAGTCCAATGGATTATATAAACATGTGGATGGAATGGGTCGTAATAACTAATAATCAATAAGATTTTTTTTTTTTGGTATTTTGAGCTTGTGAATAATGTGGAGATTTTTTGTGTTTATAAATGTAAATTAAATGTTTGCTCAAATTTTTTTAATTTATATTTTGAGTCTTGCAAGTGGGTTTGATATACCCAAGTGGATGGATTTGAAACAAAGGGGTGCTACTTAGAAAATCATATCAATTAGGAGTATTTGCAATATAAATCTAATTTTGAGTAACATACATACTGCTGAAACCTTGTTTAATCCTATATATTCTAAAGTAAATTTTGTACCTGCTGTTTTGTATGAATAGCATTATACCCTCAGACTTAGGATTTTGTCATTTATCTTGTTGTTGACTTGATTGTGCAGTAAGATGTGGATGCTGGTGTCTTGAAGAAAGTGGTAGAACATAGTAGAAGAGAACGGACATTGAGTAGGATTGTTTCTTTCTTTGGGCATTGTACAGGATGCGAAGTTCTGTTGTTAATTGCAGGTGTTCATTCCTAAAGTAAGAAGTTTAGTGATTCTGCACTTGTGTGCTAGGATAGGTAGGGAAGGAGGCTGATGCTAGGTTGCTACATTGGAGTTGCAACAACCAAAGTGGAAGCTACTTTTGACTCTCTGAGAGTTTTTTTTGCAATGTAAATGAAGTGAGCACACTGTGATTAAAGACATTAGACCTAGTCACTAGTATTTTGTTTTGTGGTTTAAATATGCTAGTAGAAGAATTTTAGAAGATATGTACGGATTAGTAGATGCTTTCTAAGGACTGCATTAGTGTAATTTGGCAAGGGGTATGCCCCTCAATATTGTAAAGATAGTTGGTGTAAATAACCAAAATATGGCAATGTGACATCAACATAATGAGGATCAAACTTGATCTTAGCATGTCTATTTCTTAATAACATAAATAAAGAGCAAAGATATCCATCCGTTTATACAGAAGCTTGACAAAACTTGTTAGAAATTTCCATGACTAAAACTTGACAAATTTAGCTTATACCTATAGCTGTAAAGCTCAAAAAAAAAAAAAAAAAAAAAAGAATAAAAGAAGCTTTTGTTGTAAGTCACCATACCACAATATCCATTACAAATGAAGAACCACACCACCCATTTCTAATATGTTGCGTTCAGCACAAAAAGGGAAAACAAAAAGTTTATCATCTTGATCAAGTCGAACTTAATTTTTACTGAAGTTGTCAGCCTCTTGATTCTTAAACTGATGCCCATGATGTTGACACTACATAAAGAAAAAAAGACAATGTATTAAATCATCTAGAAATCCACTTGCTTATAATTGATATAGTTAAATATTCAGTGTAAATATGCAATGTAGTAACAACACTTGTAGCATATCCAAATGATTAATGTTGTGTAGCATATCCAAATGATTAATGTTGTTTATAGGATGTTATTGTGTTCCATAAACACTAAGCTGGTCAATATTTGGCCCAAGACATCCACTTCCCCAAAATTGATTTGGAAGACTCTACAAATTCAAATTTAATTAAACAAAGAAAAGTTAAATTAAAAACTCTTAACAAGTATAACATTGAATAAAAGTTAATGAATTACTGATAATTGGTGTATATTGCTTCCTGGAGTGCCAAAATATCTTGGGTTATTACTAGTTACCACTCTTTGATTAGGAAGACCCTACAATCAAATTATATACATTGGCAAAAGACAAATAAATAGTATAAAATGAATTATAAATGATAAACTATACCTACATTTGGTTTCCAGGAAATAAAGGAGTGCCAAAATATGGCATCATATATCCACCGCTTGAAACTTGACTTGGATGACGCAGTGTGCAATTGAAAATAAATCTTAAAAATTAAATATCAATCACAGAGAAAAAATTATGCAAAAAAAAAAAAAAAAACACACACACACACCCACACCCACACCCACACCCACACCCACACCCACATAAAAACTTTACCTGGAGTTGGTTTAAACTAGAATTTGTTGACGGTAGCCCAACAAAACCAGCTCCATGACGCTACAATTATTTGCCTATAATAAAATGCAATCGTGTTAATTATTTACATAGTAGAACAAAATCTCAAACAATTAATCTCATAGTTTTTTCTTATTTTTAATACCCGAACATTATTTCTCTTGTGTTCTCATTCCATAATCTTGTTGTGGAGTGCTTAAAGTAGGCAAACCAATTTCACTTGCATCAACTTCAATTTCTTGTGCCACTTGAGAATTCTTTCATTAGAAAGAAAATAGATGAATTAGACAAATAGTTCAGATAAACAAATATATATATATATATATATATATAATACAACAACAAAGAAACTAATAAAATAGATTAGTAGCTAAAATTAAATAATCAAGTACTCATTTTCCTTTTATTTTTCCTTTTTCATGCTCCTTTTCTTTAATCTCTAGCTTTTGCAGATTTGCTTCTTTATCAATGACAATTTCTTCATCCAAAAACATAGTTTTCATTGTCTGACAATGACATGATTGTTTCCATTATATATACTATTCAATTATCTAGTGAAAAAAATATAAACTTTAAACTAGTATTGAATTTAGAAACATTAAAAATAAAATGACTAAACTATAAAATTAAAATAAAGTAATTTCTTTAATAAAAAAATTACAAGTAGTTGAGGAATTACCAGAAATAGAAGACTTAGAAGCATCAGATAGCATTGTGAGAGCATCATTCTTAGCCATGGCTCCAATAGCTTCTATAGAGAATCCAGCGACTTGTGTGGCGACGGCGTGCGCCAGAGTGTGGCGGGGTGGAGGCATAGGCAAGAGGAAGCAGATTGTAGATTTGGGATTTGAGACCAAAGAGGCAAGGAGGGAGGGAGGCAAAGAAGCTTGAAGGTTTTAGATTTCAACTAATACGTTTTGTGTTTAGGGGTTTTGTTTTGTTTTGTTTTGTTTTTTTTTTTAATTTGGGTTTGTTAATGTCTTATGTGGCATTTTAGTTTTTAAAAAGCATATACGTCTGCCATATTAGCAGTTTGTAAAATTTTTTACACTTTTTATATTAATCTAGTATCTTTTACTTAAAAAATGAACATTATGTGTTCTCAAGCGTATATATATTTCCTTCTCAAAAAAAAAAAAAAAAAATCGTATATATATTTCCCTATAAAAAATATGTATATATATTGTAAGGACACGACTTCAGCGTGCCGGCCCAAAAACGTACGGACCAGCCCAAAGGGCCTAAAACAAAGAATTGTTAGAGAGTGGGGGAGGAAAACTGGGCTAGATCGGGTTAGATAATTAGCATGAGAGGCTAAGATCACTAGATGAAATTTCACAAAGAAGTTGAACACAAGAAACTAATCTCGGTCTCAGTTCGAGGACTTCCACATCAGTGTTTTATGTCTTTTCTCCTTTTTTTTTTTTTTTTTTTTTTTCTTTCTCCCTCTCTCTCTCTTTTATAGTCCTTTCCCATCTTCTTTGAGCCTTCCACCTGTCGTTGCAGTGGTGTTTGGAGATACTTATCCCATCTCCCTTTTCTAGGAATTTCAGTGTAGTGGGTGTAAGATAGCGGGTCACTGTTCAGGTGTCTTCTCCACATAAATGTGGCCAGGAGGTTAGCTGCAGAGTCATTCAATGCGGGGTTGGCAGCCTTCTTCCTTGATATTTTTGGATATTTTCCTAGTGCACGTATCTACTATATCCGCCCGGGCCAGTAGAATCTTCTGGGATGTTTCCTTTGACCGGAAGGGCTCTAAGGCTCATTCCGATTTCGGCTATCCGAGGTGGTATTATCCATGACAATGTTCCTAGGATTTCCCAATTCATGCTTGGACTCCATACCATTCATTTTGGACATTATATGTTGGGCCGGATCGTCCTCGGACTGGTCACGATTCTCGGCGTGGACTTCGGGCCCAAGGTGCAGGCCTATTTCCCTTATCGATCTTTTGCCCCCACAATAGCCCCTCGAGATGCTTCTTTTTGGGCTCTCGGGCTGAAAGGAGGATTTCGATACCGCGCCCCCTGTTTATGTCCGTTTTTGGCCCGTTTTGATTAGTAGAGGCATCTTTTTGACTTCACAGGACGCGCTTTTGACGTTGTGGTATTCGAGGCGTCTTCTCATTAAATTTCTATGGCTCCGTGTCTCCCATGTTCTATGGCGCGATGTAGATCGAACAGCTAGGATTTCGACTAAGGTGTAGGCGGGATTTTTCCCACTTTGGATTGCCTCTTTGATATAAATATCTCTTTACCCGATTTTTTTTTTTTTTTTTAACTTTTGCATTCATTTGACTCTAGAGCGCATACGTTGATATCTGTTAACAGTTCTTGTTATCTGTGCCCTTTCCAAACACCAAAGCCTATTCAAGGAGACCTTCCTAACTTTCTGTAAGTCTTCATACATTCTTATCCTTTCCCTTTCCATATTATAGTGTATATTTTTGTTTTCTCTTTGTGCTCTTCTTCATCTCGGTCCCCTATTCTAACCTTGAACCCTTTAGGTTCTGTCAATACTCTCTGGGAATGGGTAGGTTTAAGGGTTTGGTAGATTCTAAGGAGGTAATAGCAAGGTTTAAGAGTAAATATAAGATTTCCTCTGGATTAGATATTAGATATTGTGAGGAGGGTGACTGGCATGAGGAGAGGCGGAAGGGAGAAGTTGTGATCCCTATGATCGCCTTTATAGAAGGAGGGATTAAGATCCCCATGGGGGTAGTCATGAGAGATTATCTTCTAGCCCATAGGTTGGCCCCTACCCAGTGCGCCCCCAACGTGTTTAGAATCCTTGGCTGTGTAGATGCTTTGAATGAAAAATTAGGTTTAGGATTAACACACCATGATGTCAATTGGATCTACAACCTTCACCATCTCAAGGGTCAGGGATACTATCTAAAATCGCAGTACCCCGAGGTTAGGTTAATCCAATGTCTGCCCAAGTCCAATAAGGGCTTAAATAAGGATTTTCTGATTGTGTCGGGCGATTGGCACGACGGCTTGCACTGCCCAACGAGGGAGGGGGAACCAGGTGGGGTTTTAGTTTAGGAAGGCTTGCCTTAATTATTTATTTCCAAGGCGTTAAATTTGGTTCTAACGCTTTCTCTTGTCTCAATGATTTTGCAGATAAGCACGCCGCTGAGCCTAAGCTTGGGTTGGTGAACAGGGAGAGTTTGGACAAAATTCTCAGGGCCGAGGTGTTCGCGAACTCGGACGGCCAACTAAGAACGGCGCATATAATTTATGCTACAAACCCATCTCGTCCAGCTTTCAAGCGCCGAAGTGTGTTATAAAAGCTAGAGATCCTCGCCTTCACCTTCATCTGGGACATCCAGGATGGCAAGGCTGGATATGTGGCGGATGCAGTGGAGCAATCCCTGCTTCTACCCAAGGACATGGCCGACCTCAGGCTGATGAGGCAGTATAAGGTGTTTACAAGCCTTAAGAGAGATCTAGCGATGGTAAGCCTTATCTTTCCTTTCATTTTTCGTTACTGTTCCCCTAACCGTTCATAGTTAATCACCCTCTTTTTTAGGCCGTTCAAGCTGCCTTCCGTGCGGAAGAGATGGTAGGGCTTGCTCACCGCCGGGCGAAAGATGAAGAGGCGAGGAGGATTTCGGCAGTGGACGCCTTCCATGTGGCCGAGAAGAGTGTCCAAGAGCTGAGGACCAAATTGGCCAAGGAGGAGAGAGGGAGAAAAAGCGTTGTGGCCGCTTTAGACAGCGCAGAGAGGCAGGCTGAGAGCCAGAGAGTTTTGCTCCGCGGTGCCGAGGACCAACTGGCCTCTTCCAAGCAACAGATCGTGGCACTTCAAAAGTAACTAGAAGAGCTTCAGAAGGTGAAGGAATCGGCTGAGAAGGCGAAGCAGGAGGCTGAGAAGGCAAAAGAGGAGGCCGAGAAGGAGAGGGATGAGGTGTAGCAGCGAGGGTATGACATCGGAGTGGCCGAGACCGAGGATGCCCTTAGGGCGAAGCTTTCGGGAGTGTGTAGAAAGTACTGCTCGGAGGTATGGATAGAAGCCCTCAACCAGGCCGGGGTTGAGGCTTCATCTATGCTAAGGAAGGCAGAGAATACTTACTACCCTCCGGCCATCTGTGTCGCTTCTTTTGCTGGTCGCCCAGCAAGCCCTCAACTCGAGGTGGCTGAGCCGGTCAAGAGCAGTTCAGACATGGCTCCTCTCTCCTCCACTATTGTCCAGCAAGCGACCGAGAACCCCGAGGGCAAAGAGAAAGAAGTTGGAGTGCACAAAGAGATAGTTTCTGACACTACCTTGCCATCTACTGCCCCCGAAGATCCAGCTAAGGAGAAAGAGGCACCCAGGATGGAGATCGTGCTAGCTAGTCTCCCAATTCCTCCCCTGGGTGATCCAAAAGGCTCGGATCAAGGGTCCACCGAGGCTGCTACCCAACAGACCAAAGTCCCTCCACCTGGGAAGATAGTGATAAAGAAAAAATAGGTCTTCGGAGAACTCTTTGTTGTATTTTTCTTTTTTGTTTTGTTGTTGTTGTTGTTTTTTTTTTTTTTGGTAGTGGGGTTTCCCTTTTGTACTTCCATTGCCTTGTTTCTTAATTTATGTTAATGAAAAAGAAATGCTAGTGAACTTTTAGGCTTTGTGGCCTTTTACATTCGTGTTGACATACCTTTTATTAGCCATGTATGTATTTTTTGTGAAGAACAATGAAGAGGAAAAATTAAAAAGAAAAAGGGGGGGGGGGGGGGGGGAAGAGGCCACCAGGACTGCCTCCTATGTGGCAAGGTATAAAGCAAACCCTAAAGATCACATGAACTATCATGAGCTACTGTTAATTTTAAAAACTATGTGAACACTAAAAATTAAATGAACCAGGTCAATGCGTTTATAAATGCTTTAAGTGATGCTCATGAGCATTTGTTTGGACTGGCTCATCAAGCTAGAGTGTTGTTTGGGACAAAAGAGTGCCCATGACGTCGAAACAGCCATTTACGAATACTTAGGTACCTCGGGAGAATGTACAAACGGTGATTTTGCCTTGGCAGCTGGTTCGAAGTGACAGACATATCTTTGGTCTTTTTTACCACTTGGGTAAGCGTCTTGTGGTATTACTTTTTCCAAAGCAACCTAATTAATACTTAGAAAGACTGCAACTAGTATTAATTTTTCCAAAGTAGGTGGTCCGAGGAACCAGGCATAGCTTTGGATCTGTTTAATACTTGGATAGATTGCCACTAGTATTAATTTTTCTAAAGCAGGTGGTCCGAGGAACCAGGCATAGCTTTGGATCTGTTTAATACTTAGAAAGGTTGCAACTAGTATTAATTTTTTCAAAGTAGGTGGTCTGAGGAACCAGGCATAGCTTTGGATCAGTTTAATACTTAGAAAGGTTGCAACTAGTATTAATTTTTCCAAAGCAGGTGGTTTGAGAAACCAGACATAGCTTTGAATCTGTTTAATACTTAGAAAGGTTGCAACTAGTATTAATTTTTCCAAAGCAGGTGGTCCGAGGAACTAGACATAGCTTTGGATCTGTTTAATACTTAGAAAAGTTGCAACTAGTATTAATTTTTTCAAAGCAGGTGGTCCGAGGAACCAGGCATAGCTTTGGATCTGTTTAATACTTAGAAAGGTTGCAACTAGTATTAATTTTTCCAAAGCAGGTGGTCCAAGGAACCATGCATAGTTTTGGATCTGTTTAATACTTAGAAAGGTTGGTTATCCGTCGTGCATTAAGTAATGAATACAAATACAACAAAGTGTTTTTTTATTAATAATAGTACCTTTTCAGATTGTTTACATTCCAAGGGTGTAGCACTTCCTGATTCTCTAAATCTTCTAAGTAGTATGCACCTATTCCGGCCACAGATGTGATTCGATTACGCTCTTCCCAATTGGGTCCCAATTTGCCCTAGGCTGGGTTCTTTGCGGAGCCGACCACTCTTCGTAACACCAGGTCTCCAGGCGCCAAAGGCCTGATTTTTACGTTGGCATCATATCCGCGCTTTAGCTTGTGCTGGTAGTAAGCCAATTGAACAGTGGCATTTTCCCTTCGTTCATCGATTAAATCAAGATTTCTCTCCAGTAAGTTGTTGTTGTTGTTCGGTGTGAAGGAGCTCGTCCTTAGTGTAGGGAATCCGGTTTCCAACGAGATAATAGCATTGGCCCCATAGATTAATGAAAAAGGGCTTTCACCAGTGGATTTCCGAGGTGTAGTTCGATACGTCCACAACACGTGTGGAAGTTCCTCAACCCATTTCCCTTTGGAATCGTCCAACCTTTTTTTGATCCCACTTACAATGACCTTGTTTACGGCCTCGGCTTGCCCGTTCCCTTGAGGATAGGCCGGGGTGAAGTACCGATTCGTTATTCCGAGCCCGCAACAGTATCTTCAGAAAGATTTGCTGTCAAACTGAAGACCATTGTCCGAGATGAGGGTATGGGGAACTCCGAATCGAGTGACGATGTTTTTCCAAATGAACCTTTTTACATCTGCATCCCAGATGTTGGCCAGTGGTTCTGCTTCAACCCACTTGGTAAAATAATCTGTGCCGACTAGTAGATACTTCTTGTTTCTAGCAGCCTTGGGGAAGGGGCCTACGATGTCCAAACCCCACTGAGCGAAGGGCCATGGGCTCGATAGAGGATTGAGCTCTCCCCTGGGTTGATGGATGTTCGGGGCTAATCTTTGACATGGGTCGCATTTCCTTACGTACTCCTGGGCCTCCCTGTGCATATTAGGCCACCAATATCCTTAAGTGAGGGCTCGATGAGATAAGGTCCTTCCTCCGATATAGCTACCATAAATTCCCTCGTGTAGCTCCTCGAGGAGGACTTCAACTGCCTCGGGGTGGATGCAAAGTAGATACGGTCCAGAAAAAGATCTTTTGTACAACTTCTGGTTCTCAGATAGCCAGAAACGAGGGGCCTTCCTCCTTATCTTATCTGCCTCCAACTTACTCTCGGGTAAACTATCATCTCTAAGAAAACGGGTAAAAAGGTCCATCCAGCTTGGGGCTGCCCTTATCTGATGGATGGTCGGCCCTTCTCTTCTCAATCCATAAGGTTCTATGAGATCTTCAACAAGAACTACTCTGGGCAAGCTCTGCGCCGAGGAAGTCGCTAGCGTTGCGAGCGAATCGGCGTGGGTGTTTCTGCTCCTGGGAATTTGCACCAGTTTGAAAGATTCAAACCCAGTCTGTAAGTGTTTTACCTGGCTTAGAAATCTTTGCATTTTTGGGTCCCTAGCTTCTAACTTTCCTCGAACCTGGCCTACGACCAATCTGGAGTCCAAGAATACGTCCACGGTCCTTCCTCCCATCTTTTGGATCATGGTCATCCCAACCAGTAGAGCCTCGTATTCCGTCTCGTTGTTTATGGCAGAGAATCCAAGTCTTAACGATTTTTCGATCGTGATGTTCTCGGGTGAAATTAGAACTAGCCCCATTCTAGACCCTTTGAGGTTCGATGCGCCATCAACGTACACCTTCCACGACGATGCTCGTTCAACAGAGATTACTCCAACTGAATTTCCATCCATGTGGTGTTTGTTTTCACCCTCTCCTGCTAAGGCCTCGGCAAACTCAGCCAGAAGGTCGGCGAGGACCTGCCCCTTCACGGAGGTGTGAGGTATGTACTTGATGTCATATGCTCTTAGCTTTGTTCCCCACTTCGCGACTCTCCCAGTATAGTCAGCACTTCGAAGTAAGGCTTTGAGTGGCAATTAGGTCAAAACCACGACTGTGTGCACCTGAAAGTAATGCGGCAGTTTGCATGTGGCGTGCACTACCGTTAGGATTGCCTTCTCTAGCGGCAAGTACCGGACTTCGGCTTCATATAGGGACTTGCTTATGTAATAAACGGGCCTTTATACCCCATTGTCAATCCTCAACAATACTAGGCTTATCGCGTAGGTAGCCACTGTGACATAAGCAAATAGGACCTCGTCCGCCTCAGGTCTGGACATTATTGGGGGCCGAGAAAGGTAATCTTTCAACTCTTGGAATGCCGAGGCACATTCTCGGTCCAAACGAAATCCTTCCATTTGTTCAACAAAAGATAGAAAGGTCTACATCTATCTGCCGATCAGGATATGAAGCGATTCAGAGCAGCCGTCATCCCTGTCAACCTTTGCACCTCTTTAGGATTCTGGGGTGGTTGCAATTTATTAATGGCCTCGACTTGGTTTGGATTGACCTCGATTCCACGGTGAGTGATCATGTAGCCTAGAAATTTTCCCGACCCCACCCCGAAAGAACATTTGGAAGCGTTGAGTCACAGTTTGTGTTCTCTTAAAACTTCGAAGATGCTTCCGAGGTCAGCTATATGCTTGGCCTCCTTGCTCTTAACCACCATATCGTTGATGTAGATTTCGATGTTTTTCCCCAGCTGTGGCTTGAACATTCGCGTCATCATCCTTTGATACGTAGACCCAACATTCTTGAGCCTAAATGGCATTACCTTGTAATGGTAGTTGCCGATAGGGTGACAAAAGCTGTTTTCTCCAGGTCTTCCAAGGCTAGAGCTATCTGATGATAACCTTGGAAAGCATCCAGGAAGCTCATCCGAGGATGTCCTACAGTTGCATCTACCAGCTGGTCGATTCGAGGTATGGGGAAAGGGTCTTTTGGGCAAGCCTTGTTCAGATCTATGTAGTCCACGCATAGGCGCCACTTGCCGTTCTTTTTCTTTACCACCACAGTGTTAGCCAGCCAATCGGGATAGAACACCTCCTTAATAGCCTCGGCCTGCTTAAGTTTTGCCACCTCTTCCTTCACGGCCTCAGCATGTTCCTTCGAAGAACGTCGGGGTGGCTGTTTCCTGGGGGTAACGGACAGGTTAACATTCAGATGATGGCAAATGAAATTCGGATCCACCCTCGGGGCTTCATAAGTATTCCAGGCAAACACGTCAACTTTCTGCCTCAGAAATCGCACCAATTCTTCTCTTTCTTGAGGAGGCAATTGAGTGCCAACTTGGAAGAATTTTTCAGGATCCTCATCGACTAGAACCTTCTCCAATTTCTCACATCTTGCTTCCTCGGCTTCTTCAGGAGGTGTTGAGGCCGAGGACTTTAATTGCTAAAATTCTTTGTCGGCAGTGGCCGAGGACTCTAATCCAGGTTGGTGTGTGATCGCGGCTACCAGACACTGCCTGGCTGCTACTTGGCTTCCAATCAGTTCCTCAACCCGATCTCCAGACGGGAATTTAACCTTGAGGTGAAGGGTGGAAGAAACTGCCCTCAAGGCATGAAGCTAGGGTCGCGCCATAATGGCTGTGTATAAAATCCACCACTATAAAATCCACGTCAACCACCCTTGAACCGGCCTAGACTAGTAATCTGATTTGCCCTTTCGGGATAACTACCTTCCCGTCGAAGCCAACTAGAGGTCAGTCATAGCTGGTCAGGTCCTCCTACCTGAGGTTAAGCCCTTTGTACAGGTCTGGGTACATAATCTCAGCCCCACTGCCTTGGTCGACCAGTACCCTCTTCACGTCATAAACTTCTATCCTGAAAGTTATAACTAGGGCATCATCGTGGGGTTGAATGGTTCCGGCCTTGTCCTCATCTAAGAAACTCAGAACTGGGTAAGCCCCCACCTTGGTCCTCTTTAACTCCTGACCGGAGTCTCCGATATAGGGCCCAGCCACTGCCATTACCTTGGAGGGGCATGATCCTGTTCTTCCTAGAGCGGCGAGGATGACATGGATGATTCCTAGGGGGGGTCTTGAAGAATTATTGCTTTGAGCCCCCGAACCTATTTGACCTTCTTGTTCGTTCGGCTGATTCAAGAATAGCTTCAACTTGCCCTCTCGAATCAATTGTTGAAGGTAACCCCACAAGGTTCTACATTCCTCAGTCGTATGCCCCCTTTCTCGGTGGTACTAGCAGTGTAGACTTTGATTGCGTTTCGCAGCATCCCCGATCATCTTGCCCGGCCATTTGAAATACGGTTCACTCTTTATTTTTTATAGGATTTGATGCACTGGTTCCCAGAATAGGGTGTTAATAGTTTGGGCAATTGGAGCTTCGGCCTGCCCTCCAAAATCCCTTCAAGGCCAACTGTTGTTGTAGCAGTCCGACCTGAAATCCCTCCTCTCCTGAGGGATAGCCTTACTCTTGTTCTTTCCCTGCTGCTGGTCTTCTTCAACTCTTTTGTACTTATCGATCCTATCCATGAGCTGGCGCATACTCGTGACTGGTTTCCCGGTTAACGACCTCCTCAGGCCATGCTCAACTGGCAAGCCGACCTTAAACGTTCAGACCGCCATGTCGTCAAAATCCCCGTCAATCTCATTGAACATTTCCCAGTACCTGTGTGAATATGTCTTCATAGTTTCTCCCTCTTGCATGGACAGGGAGAGCAAAGAGTCTAAAGGCCAAGGAACTCGACTGCACGTGATGAAACGGGATCCGAACGCCTGTGTGAGTTCCTTGAAAGACCCAACCGAGCCTGCCCCTAGACCATCAAACCATCTCATCGCCACGGGGCCCAGACTAGATGGAAACACTTTGCACATTAGGGCCTCGTTCTTGGTGTGTACAGCCATTCTTTGATTGAAATGATTGACATGCTCCACGGGGTTGGTCCGACCATTATACACTGTGAACGTGGGCTACGCAAATCGCCGAGGAAGTGTTGCGTTCTCGATCCTACTCGAAAAGGGGGACGTGGAGATCTTGTCAAGCGCTTTGCTCATTGCGTTGCTCCCTAGGCCTTTCGAGGCCGACTCTCTGTTCTTGCGCTCACGACGATAATCCTTTTCATACGAGTAGGTTTCACTGGGGGGTGTCCTTGATTTGCGCATGTAGTTTGCATCCTTCTCACTGTCTGAAGACAGATCAGATGTCGAGGGGCTTCTCCTCCTTCTCTTGTGGTGCAGCTTTCTCTTCAAGTGGTCGATCTCCTTCTGCATGGATTTGGCGTGCTCCTCGTGAGAGACGTGGCTATCACCCCTGGAGTGACTCTTACCCGTATGGGTTGTATGCACACTACCCTCTCGACCCTCAAGAGGATGCCCCTGCTGATGGGACCCCAACGACTCCAATTGCTGCGGACCCGAGCCTACCATGATTGACAATCTAACACTCTAATCACTTAGCTTCCCCATAGACAGCACCAATTGTAAGGACACGACTTCAACGTGCCGGCCCAAAAATGTACGGACCAGCCCAAAGGGCCCAAAACAAAGAATTGTTAGAGAGTGGGGGAGGAAAACTGAGCTAGGGGGTTAGCTGTAGAGTCATTCAGGTGTCTTCTCCACATAAATGCGGCCAGGGGGTTAGCTGTAGAGTCATTCAATGCGGGGTTGGCAGCCTTCTTCCTTGATATTTTTGGATATTTTCCTGGTGCACGTATCTACTATATCCGCCTGGGCCAGTAGAATCTTCTGGGATGTTTCCCTTGACCGGAAGGGCTCCAAGGCTCATTCCGGTTTCGGCTATCCGAGGTGGTATTATCCACGGCAATGTTCCTAGGATTCCCCAATTCACACTCGGACTCCATACCATTCATTTCAGAAATTATATGTTGGGCCGGATCGTCCTTGGACTAGTCATGATCCTCGGCATGGACTTCGGGCCCAAGGTGCAGGCCCATTTCCCTTATCGATCTTTTGCCCCCACACACACACACATACATATATCAATATATATATATATATATATATATATTTCTATAGAAACCAGGAAAGGCAACTCCAATTTCCTGCGGATTAAACTTTCCAAGTTTCTATATAAATACATATTTTACGGTATTTGGACTCCAATTATCAGTAAATTTATTGGAAATCAGGTTTTTTTGTTTTGTATTTTTTTTTATGCATATTATAAAGGGGACTTCTTATTCCAATAATATATATATGTGTATATATATATATATATATATATATTATAGATATTGTTTAAAGTTATTCAAGAAAATGAAGAGAAATGTAAATTTTGGCAATAGTATTACTGAAATTGTGAGAAAAAGTAAGAGAGAGGAGAGAGAAATTATGTGATGGAAGGGAGAGAGAGAAAAAGTGATTTTGGTAATGGTATTGTCGAAATATCTGCCCAATATTTTGCTACCCAACTGCTAACATGACCAACTAACATGACTAAAATAAGGAGAGAGAAAAAAAAATTGAATTGTGGCAATGACATTGCCGAAATAGGAGGAGAGAGGAGAGAAAAAAAATTGAACTGTGGCAATGGCATTGCTGCAAAAACAGAAGAAGAGAGGAGAGAAGAAAAAATGAAATGTAAAAAAATAAAAATAACTATTTAGTATCCCATATATAAATAAACGGGTCACAAACCGTCAAATTGAATAACGGCAAATATAATCCAAATACCAATCTTTTAAGACTTTTACTATTATATCTATACTACTATTTAAGCGGCTGCACCTGTTTGGACCGGATTTTTTTTTTGTTCCAAAATACCCCTACAGCCTATGTTTAAGGAGGGACAAAATTTGGTAAAAATGCTTCTTTAACTTCCACGTAAAACACTACCTACAAAATAGAAACATGCTCCCAGTACACTCACGTTCTCTCCCCCTCACCACCCACGATCCCAAAGATTTTGAAACCCACGTATAATTTATAGCACACAACTAACCGGTTTCCCAATCTAAATCTTAAACTCTCTCAAAAATGTTCCTCAAAAGCAAACGATTTCTAGAAATGTTTACACCCAGGCAACAACTCTTGCCCAAATCAACCACCATTTGACGCAACTTTACGGGTCTTTCCTCTAAAATTGTTTGGTTCATTTTTTTTTTTTTTTGGTTGGATTTGATTACTGTGTCTGATTGTTTGGAGTTGAAACTGTATATCCAGGGGAGAGAGAGAGAAGGAGAGTTGGTTTTCCACAACAGGAAGTATTAGCAATATTATTCAATAAAGATGGCTGGACGAAATTGGGGAAGGTAGATGAGAATTATGAAAGGTGTGTCACATTCCAACTACATGGTTGCCAAGGTTTTGTCTCACCCTTTTGAATTAATGCTATTTAAGAATTATCAATTACTCTGCTTATTTCTTAATTTCCTTTTTTTTTTTCTTTTTTTCTTTTTTACGTTGCTAGGTTTTGAAATTACGCCTTTTTCTTATGTGTTCTATTCTGTTATGGGTAAGCGGGATTGAAATTGTGGGGTTTCTAATCTTTGCTCAAGCTTTTTTATTTCATTTTTTTCCTTTCTGTGTGCTGCATGATTATTACAGAGGTTTATCCTTCTTTAGAAATGACAAAATGTTAGTTGTAACTTTTGGTAGAAGTTATTTCATGACTTCATCACAAAAAATTAGAACTGAGCAATGTTATCTACTGAATCGTTTTATTTGTTAGGATGGCAATTCCTTTGATCTCTTCAATCTCCATAATGCTAACTTTCTTTTCTCACTTCTCATTCTCCCTTCTATATTTTATCTACAATCTAAACCAATGCAATTTAATTTGGCTGGTGAGGATTGATATTTGTGACTTTGTCTGTTTGAAGCTCTAAATCAATGCAAAAACAATGATGATATGGAGCAGGGGACATTTGAGATCGATATGGGTGTAAGTTTTTCATAATTTTTACACTTATTTATATGGAGGAGGGGACACATCAGTTTGATATTTCTAACTTTGTGTGTTTGAAGCTCTATTAATTATGTGTGGCATGTAGAAACTTTACCAAGCAAGGGTAGGTTTTTCATAAATTACAACTTATTTCTCTTTGTTTTTAAGATCAACAATTTACTATTATTTTTCTATGGAAATAGTATAGATTATGATGTTTGCTTTGTTCTGCACGTTGAAAACCATATTGGACCTTTAGGAATGTTAAAAAGGGTTGTTGGGAAAGGAAAGAGTACTATTGATGGGCTACAGTCATAATGTGTTTGATGTGGAGCATTTGGAATGAGGGAAAAGGCTGATCTCTCAAAGGGATTAAGCTGTCCCTCCTGTAGCTTAAGATTGTAGACGTCAGTTTTTTTTTTTTTTTTTTTTTTTTTTTTTTTTTTTTTCCAGCTATCGGCATGCAATATTTGATTCTCCTATATATTTCCAGAATTTTCTTGGATCCGTATATGATTTAGGTACTTGATGACAAGTAAAGTCGGATTTTTTTTTCCCCAAAGAAAACCATATGTGATATTGAACATTAGCAAACCAAGTACTATATTGTAGATTTTTAGCTAAAAACAATTACCAACAACAATTAGATTATCTTAGAAAAACTATTTAGAATTTGCACATTTCTGCAATTTTAATTCTTATCCTTCCCATAGAAAGTAATACAAGTTTGTTATATTTCTGCAATTTTAATTCTTATCCTAAGTGGAGATTCAAATGATGATTGATGAGGGAAAGATTTGCAAAGCTTTTTATTGGGGGAAGACATGACATGTGGGAAATGTCTGCACTATATACTTACTATCTCAAATGCCATAACAATCCTATATGAAAATCTTTTTAAGAAAACTAGCTTCTGAGCACGCGCGTAAAGTTCTTCTATTTTTTGGTAAAAGTTGATAAATTTACCACAATTATTTAAATTGAAATAATGTGATAAATTGAAATAATTGTGATAAATTGAAATAATTGAAATAATTGTGACAAACTTTACCACAATTATTTAGTCCAATTGCAAAGGAGTATACTTTACCACATGTATTTTGTAAGTAGTTTTATTGTTACGATTTCATTATGCATATTCATTATATGTACTATTTATAAGATTTATTCAATGAATCTTATTTTCCTCCCCCTATAGGTTAATACTAAATTATAGCATCATCTTCCAATTAATAACACGTTGATTACTACATAAACAAAATTAGTAAAAATGGATAATAATTACGGAATACTAACCTCTGAGCACGCGCTCACGCGCGTGCTCAGAGGCTCTTCTATTTTTTGGGTAAGGGTTAATTTAGAGCATTTATTATATTTTGGAATTACTACATTTTTCAATCACAAAAAAACCTAAGGGTGTGATGAGTGTTAAGCATTTGTGGGTGAAATAATTTTCTCATCACACCCCTAGGTTTTTTTGTGATTGAAAAATGTAGTAATTCCAAAATATAATAAATGCTCTAAATTAACCCTTGTCCAAAAAATAGAAGAGCCTCTGAGCACGCGCGTGAGCGCGTGCTCAGAGGCTAGTACTTATATTAAGTCTCTCTCTCTCTCACTCTCTCAATTTAGATCTACCATTTTAACATAATCACATACATATAAACGTACAACACACTAGCCAGCATGCAAAGGAAAAAAGATCAAAGACAAAAATAGTAGAAGTCTTAAGAGATTGGTATTTGGATCATATTTGCCCATTATTCAATTTGATGGTTTGTGACCCGTTTATTTATTTGTGGGATATTAAATAGTTATTTATAGTTTTCTATATTTCAAAATTTTTTCTCTCCTCTCTCCTCCTATTTCGGCAATGTTATTACCATAATTCAATTTTTCTCTCTCTCCTCTCTCCTCTTATTTCAGCAATGCCATTGCCACAATTCAATTTTTTCTTCTCAGGTCAGTTAGTCAAGTCAAGTAGCAAAAAATTGGCAGATATTTTGGCAATACCACTGCCTAAATTACTTTTTCTCTCCCTCCCTTCTGTCACATCATTTCTCTCCCCTCTTTTTTACTTCTCTCACGATTTCGGCAATACCATTGTCGAAATTCACATCTCTCCTCATTTTTCTAAATAACTTTGAATAGTACTCATATCAAAAACAATATTTAGGAAAAAGACTCAGTCTACCGTACCCCTCTATTTTTTTTGGGTACAATACGCACCTAAATCTAAACCATCAAATTAATGTTATTTTGATCTTGACGGTTCTTTTAATTTAAGAGATATTGGTTATCAGTAAAAGCAAGTCATCATATCATATCATATTATATATAATAAAAGTTGGGCTTAGACACCGTGGTTGCACCACGTGACCACCAAATTGCAAAAATTTTATTAAATTTTTATATTTTTAAATAACTAAAAAAGAATAGTATACTATTAGGACTCTAATTCATTCTTATCATTAAATAAAATTATATTAACATTATTTTTTTATTTTTTATGATATATTTCTTAGATTTAGGGATAATATTTAACATACAAAAATTTAATTTGGATAATATATATCATCTAATTAACATTATTTTTTTATTTGTTAGGATATATTTCTTAAATTAAAGGATAATATTTAACATACAAAAATTTAATTTAGACAATATTTATCATCTAAATTTTCAAAATTTTAATTTGACTTTAATTAAAAGTTATTTTAAAAAATTTCTAAATTTAAATCTCATCTCACGTTTTTGTTGTTTCTATTTTCCTCAAGTTGCAACTTAAATTTTATTAATTATTATTATTAAATTAATATTATTTTATTAGAATATCAAGTTACAAAACTTGATTATTAAGGGATAAGCAAAATCTAAATTCTTCAAGAGGTGATTAATATAAATCTATCCTTAAGAAATAATATATATCTCCATTAATTTGATAATCTTTATTTATACCAAAAAACAGTATATATCTCCATTAATTTGATAATTTCTACGTTGATGACATTTTAAACAAAAAAAAAAAATTATCAGAATAAGAAGTCTGAGAAATAGCCTCCAAAGGAACACAAGAGGTTCGACTTGAAGAAGCTTTTGTACGAGGAGAGAAAGGCCAAACTAATTGAGAGATTGAATGCTTTTAACTCCGTAGCCGATGATGATGAGGACGATGAGTGAAAGTAGTGCTGGATTTGGTGCTTAATATTTGTTGATTATCTGTGATACATTTTTTTTTTTTGTCAGTGCAACTAAGAACCTAGCCGTGTTTTTCTTTTTGTTAAATTTGTCATTTTTGCTGGTTGTCTTTCATCATCTAGATGTTTAACTAGATATGAATATTTGCTTCATTTATATATATAAATATATATATATATATATATATCAACGACGTTCTCTCTCTCTCTCTCTCTCTCTCTCTCTCTTTTTGATTTTATATTAGCATTACATTGATTCTTCATCTCAAAGATGAGGCTTCTATTGCTACTATGGACAGGTACGTATCTCATGCAAGCATATATGAATTAAATCACCTTTCAATATTTTGAATGCTTTATTATTTTGCTAGATGCGATTAGGCTCAAAAAGTATATGCTTCATTATTTTTCTAGATCATTTAAATACACTAAAACTAAGTTAATAGGATTTATTTTATATAATTTATCAAACAAAATGAAATAAATTTTGTCAAGTATGATTTATTCATGTTGTGTCCTTTTTAATTTTAATTTTAATTTTGAATATTAGCATTTATTTATGTAAAGTGTGCATAGAATTATGTATCCGTTTGCAACATTAATTAATATTTTTTTTTTGCTAATTATTAGTATAATATTCTATTCCCAACAAACTCTTCATTAATCTTTTTATATTTTTGGTTTTAAATTGCAAAATTTTGGACCATCATTATAAAATAGGTTTTTTTTTTTTTCTTTGCGATTATGAAACTCATTTGACAAAAGTAGTAAACTCAAAGTGGAAATGATTGCTCTTTATAGAAAAAAAATTTATTTTAAAGCCTGGTATTAAATGGTCATAGACTCATATGCAATTTTACAATTTATATGGTTCAATTTTTATTTTTTATTTTTTTAACTCGGTTTAATTTTTTTCTTAATTTTTTTTTCAAGTTTGTCATAAAAGATTCCAATCCATTTTTTTTTTCATTTATACGTAGTATCTCTTTTATAATTCAAATAAATTTTGTATTATATTAATTTATGTATAAAATCATGCAACGTACAAGAAGCAAATATTATGATAAGTTCTATAATTTAAACAAATAAGGTTATTATTTTTCGAATAGTTCTATCTCTTAAAAGTGGCCAATTTTTATAATACTATGTCTAAAGATTTTAATAAAGAACACTCTAAAAACATAGTGTACAAATAAGTATTCAAAGATTTTCCAAAGGAAAAAAATACTTCTAACATTTTTTAATCATTGATATTATTTTGAACAATACTTCAAGTCACTAACAAAGTAGTACTTATTTTGTTATGATAATTATTAAAATATATAATTATTTATACATATTTTATAAGTTTTTCCATAAAACCTTGCAACACATGGGCCTATAACTAAATTTTATTAAGAGAAATGATATATCCACAACATTTTCACAACATTTTTACAACAAATTCTAAGTGGTAAGTTGTTACTGGTTGTTATTGTTGGGGCATATTGTAAAAATATTGTGGACGTGCACCTCTCTTTTATTAAATTTATAGATTTTAAAAGAACTAAAAATGAATAGTATACTATCATGATTCTAATTCATTCTTATCATTAAAGAAAATTAGATTAACATTATTTTTTTTATTTGTTATGATATGTTGTTATTGTTGGGGCATATTGTAAAAATATTGTGGACGTGCACCTCTCTTTTATTAAATTTATAGATTTTTAAAGAACTAAAAATGAATAGTATACTATCAGGACTCTAATTCATTTTTATCATTAAAGAAAATTAGATTAACATTATTTTTTTATTTGTTATGATATGTTGTTATTGTTGGGGCATATTATAAAAATATTGTGGACGTGCACCTCTCTTTTATTAAATTTATAGATTTTTAAAGAACTAAAAATGAATAGTATACTATCAAGACTCTAATTCATTTTTATCATTAAAGAAAATTAGATTAACATTATTTTTTTATTTGTTATGATATGTTGTTATTGTTGGGGCATATTGTAAAAATATTGTGGACGTGCACCTCTCTTTTATTAAATTTATAGATTTTTAAAGAACTAAAAATGAATAGTATACTATCAGGACTCTAATTCATTCTTATCATTAAAGAAAATTAGATTAACATTATTTTTTTTATTTGTTATGATATATTTCTTAAATTAAGGAATAATATTTAACATACAAAAAAGAATAAAACTTACTGGCTCTCCCTACGTGGAGCTCTCTCTCTCTCGTGCTTACACGAGTTATTCCCTCCCTTGGCATTGAGCGAAGGGTACTGTTTTCTTCTTTTTACAATAACCATGGTTGACAAGATGGCTAACAGTATGGGTAGAATGAAATAGACGTCTGAGGAAGAAGAACTTATAGCTATCTCTGATGAAGGACGGATGGAAGCCATTGAGAGTTGTCATTTGAGTCTGATAGGGAAATTTTTAACATGCAAATCCTTTAATAAATTGGTTGCGAAGAATACCATACGAAGAGCATGGGGATTGGATGACTCTTTGCAGATTTTAGAAGTTGGGCCGAATTTGTTTCAATTCAAGTTTCAATCTGAATTCGAGATGGATAGGGTTCTAAGAGGAGGCCCTTGGTCATTCGATAATCAACTCCTTTTGTTACAACGATGGAAGAAAGGGATGACTGTAGGAAATATTCGAATGGAGAAAGCATCACTTTGGGTTCAAATTTGGGGGGCTCCGTTTGATATGATTTCTCCTTAGATCGCAAAGGAGGTTGGAAGCAGATTGGGAGAGGTTGAGGAGGTGGAAGGGAGAAAAAGGAAGGATGGTATTAATTTCTTTATGCGAGTACGAGTAGCTCTACTAATAAAGAAGCCCTTGAGAAGAGGTGGGTTTATTGCTAGTTCTGAGGACGAATGTCATTGGGTGTCTTTTAAATATGAAAGGCTTCCTATGTTCTGCAATTTTTGTGGAATATTAGGACATGATTTAAACACTGTGTAGTGCATTATGCAGCAGAGAAAAGTGGTGGAAGTATGGAGTATCAATATGGAGATTTTCTTAAGGCAGTAGGGGGTAGAGCAAGGGCTGTGCCAAAACAACATACTGGTCCCAAATCCAATCCGGAGGAGAGTATGGGTAATGTTACAAACCTAGTGGTGGCTGAAACACTAAACACGGTGGCAATGAGGGTGGAGAATCCAAAAATTCCAAGGACGGTGGATGAGGGTGAGTCCGTGATTCCTGGTGAGATAATTTCGCATATGGATAAAGTACAGCCTAACGTGGAGGACAAGGATTCTAGTGCAGTAAGGGTAGGGCCGAAAATCATGTTAACAGATAAGGTGGGATTTGATTTGCACAAGAATTTCGGTGATGCTCTTTTTCCAGCGGATGAGTGAAGTATAAATTACATGACACATGCAGCTGACTTTCACGTGATTCCTAATAAACATAATAATGCCACGGATTTGGAGGTTCATGGGCCAGCTTCAGTTCAGCCCAAGACCACGTGGACTAGGAAAATTAGAATGGACTTTGGGCTTGGGGGTCTAGCTAAGGCCATGCAATTCCAAGATTGGGTAAACGTGAATTGAGGGATGGGGCTGTTGTGCTGCATGAAGAACAGAAGAATAAAAGAAGTAAAACATATGAGGAGGAAGTGGGGTTTGTTGATATATCGGAGAGGGTGGACAGCCACCCTTGCCGGGAGTAATGAGGCTGATTAGTTGGAACTGTCAAGGGCTTGGGAACCCTTGGACAGGTCGAAGCCTTCGCAAAATTGTGAAGGAAAAAGATCCCATGGTCTGTTTCCTTATGGAGACTAGACTAGATAAGGATGGGTTTGAAAAATTATATAGCAATTTACCTTTTCAAAACAAGGTTATTGTTAAACATCCTAATGCAGGTGGTGAGTTAGCTTTCTTGTGGAAAAACTCTATTAATCTAGAGATCATTAATTATACTGTCAACCATGTCTTGGCTATTATAACGGAGGAGGATGGTTTTAAATGGTATCTGACTTGGTTTTATGGGTGGCCAGAGGCACAACAAAAGGAAAAATCATGGCAATTGTTACAATATTTGAAGACATTTGTAGAGGGTCCGTGGATGGTTATTGGAGATTTTAATGCATTCTTACATGCATCGGAGAAGCAAAGCACAATACCACCTCAATATGGGCAGGTTGAAGCTTTTAGGGAAGCTTTGGAGTCTTGTCGACTTCAAGATCTTGGTTACAGGGGATATCCATTTACTTGGAATAATAAAATACCGGGTGAAGCAAATACAAGAATTAGACTAGACAGAGGAGTTGCAAATGAAGAATGGAGAGTGAGATTTCAAATGAGCACAATTACTCATCTATCAACACATGCTTCAGATCACCTATCAATTATGTTGCAAGTTCAATCATTTCCGCAGCAAAGGCAGCATCGTGAGAAGTCTTTTAAATTTGAGGAAGCATGGTTGCTCTCTAATGAGTGTGAAGAAACTGTAAAGGAGGTGTGGGGAAGGTCTGTGGATGGTTCATACGGGCTGCTTTCTATTAAAAATAAAATTCATGCATGTGGGCTGGAATTGTCTAGTTGGAGTTCGGCCAAACCCGATGAGGCAGCCATAAAGGAGCTCCGAAAACGATTGGACAGGATGAATGAAGCTGAAGTTTGTGAAGAAAGTAGAGCTGAATTTCTGGATGTGAGCAAAAATATGGATGATCTCTTACAAAAACAAGAAATTTACTGGGCACAAAGGTCTAGAATTTCTTGGATGAAGCATGGGGATAGGAATACAAAGTTTTTTCACTCAAAAGCAACACAAAGGAGGAAGAAAAAAATCATATAAGTGGCATACAAAATTCACAAGGGCAGTGGGTGGAGGAGTTAGAGGAGGTGGTTGAAGTAGCTTCGACTTATTTTAACAATCTTTTTAGTGCAGGTGCAGCTGACCAAATGGAGGAATGTCTAAATGCAGTTCCTAATAAGGTGACTGATCACATGCAGGAAGTCTTGTCTTATGAGTTTACCATAGAGGAAGGTCAAGTGGCTCTATTCCAAATGGGACATACAAAGGCCCCAGGTCCTGATGGTATGAATGCCCTATTCTATCAAAAATTCTGGCACATAGCGGGTGATGAAGTAGTTTCTGCTGTTTTGGATTTTTTAAATAATGGAAACATGCTACCTGAGATAAATCACACAAATATTGTCCTTATTCCTAAAGTGAAAAATCCACAGAAAATGTCTGAGTTTAGACCTATTAGTCTATGTAATGTGATTTATAAAATTATTTCAAAAGTGTTGGCAAACAGATTGAAACAGCTACTTCCAGATATTATTTCCCCTACCCAAAGTGCCTTTGTTCCAGGCAGACTGATCACAGATAATGTCTTGGTGGCTTATGAGACTATACATACCATGCATGTGAGGAAAAAGGGCAAGAAAGGGACTTTGGCATTGAAGTTAGACATTAGCAAGGCGTATGACCGGGTTGAATGGCCATTCTTGCAAAATATTATGGAGAAGATGGGCTTCCCAGCAAGGTGGATAGAATGAGTGATGAGCTGTGTCACTACTCCATCTTTTTCTATTTTGGTGAATGGAAAACCTCATGGCATGATAAATCCATCTACAGGAATACGTCAAGGAGATCCATTGTCACCGTACCTGTTTCTTTTATGTGCAGAAGGCTTCACTGCTCTGTTGGCGAAAGCTGAACTGGAAGGGCAGATTCGAGGGGTTTCAATCTGTAGAGGAGCTCTCAAAGTTACTAACTTATTATTTGCAGATGATTCTTTGCTGTTCTGTCAAGCAACACCACAAGAGGGGGAAGTGGTAGCAGAAATTCTTTAGACCTATGAACGAGCTTCAAGTCAAAGTATTAATCTGGAGAAGTCTTCAGCTTTCTTCAGTAGTAATACTATAGATATTCAGAAATAGCAGCTGTTGCAAATTTTGGGGGTCAAGGAGGTGGTGAAGTTTGAATCTTATTTAGGGCTGCCAACTTTGATTGGAAGGGCTAAATATCATATGTTTTCTTACTTGAAAGATAGAGTGTGGAAAAAATTGGAAAGATGGAAAGGCAATGCTTTTATCCAGAGTTGGTAAGGAAATTCTTATAAAGGCTGTAGCTCAATCCATACCAACATATACGATGAGTGTATTTCTTCTTCCTTTGAAACTGTGTGATGAATTGAATAATTTGTGTGCTAAGTTTTGGTGGGGACAAGTAGGCAATGAGAGAAAAATTCATTGGAAGAGTAAGGATAAATTATCAACTTCTAAGATGGAGGGTGGTATGGGATTCCGGGATCTCAGAGCATTTAATTTAGCTATGCTAGCTAAACAAGGGTGGAGGATGATTCAAGATAATGACTCTTTATTATATAAGTGTCTCAAAGTGCGGTATTTTCCCCGTTCATCTTTCCTTGATGCTAAGGAATAACCTGGTTGCTCTTATGTTTGGAGGAGTTTGGTGGCTGCTTTACCTATTCTTCAAGCTGGATATTGTTGGAGGGTCGACAATGGGAGCTCAATTAGGGTGATTGGAGATAGGTGGATCCCTAATCATCCTACAAATAAGGTATTACATCCTAATCATGATTTATTGGATGAGATGGCTGTTTCAGAGTTAATTAATCCAGAAACACATGTGTGGAGGACTGAGCTGATTCACTTAAGTTTCCATCCGGATGATGCTGAAGCAATATGTAGAATTCAGCTTAGCAGAAGACAAGTTGCTGATTCTATTATTTGGAGCTACAACAAAAATGGAAACTTTTCAGTTAAGTCAGCTTATAAGGTGGCAAGGAAGATTCAAGGGGAGGTTAGGGCTGAATCATCAGCTAGTACTACAGGTAAAAAGGTATGGCATATTTTGTGGAGTCTCAAAATTCCCAACAAAGTTAAAGTATTCGGTTGGAGGGCCTGTACTGAAATTTTGCCTACAAGAGCTAATTTGGTACGAAGAAGGGTTATACTTGATGATAAATGTCCAATATGCTTAAGGGAATTGGAGACTACAATCCATGCAATTTGGGAGTGTGCAGTGGTGCAAGATATATGGGCAGGAAGCTGTCGAAAATTGTAGAAGAGAAGTTTAATTCCTACAGACATGATGCAGCTCATGGACTATTTAATGGATAGGTTGACGAGAGAAGAATTGGAGTTGTTCTGGATTCAAGCTTGGCCTGCATGGAATCAGCGGAACCGTGTATTGTTTGGTGGCACTCTAATGGACCCGAGGATTCTGAATAGGAGAGCTGAAGAGTTTTTGACAGAGTACAAAGCAGCCCAGGTGCAGCTGATTGTGACACAGGTGGAGCAACATGGCAGTGCAACTTGGCAACCTCCACCATCTTCAATTTATAAATTAAATTTTGATGCAACCATTTTTGCTAAGATGGACAGAACTGGAGTGGGAGCAATTATTCGGAATGAGCATGGTCAGGTTATGGCGGCAATGACAGCAAGTGGACCAAAGGTGAGTTCTAGTGAAGAAGTAGAGTTGTTGGCATGTAGAAGATCAATGGAATTTGTTGTGGATGCTGGGTTCACCAAGCTAATAATAGAGGGAGATAATGTAAATGTAATGCAAGCCATTTCATCTTCACGGATTAATTGTTCACTACTAGGCTATGTGGTGGATGACATTCGTCACTTGATTTATTGTTTAGAGTGGGCTAGAACTAGCTTTACTAGGAGGGGTGGGAATAAGGTTGCACATGCTCTTGCTCAACATGCTAGAAATTCTTTAGATAATGATGTGTATTGGATGGAGGATTCTCCTCCTCCAGCTGTGGAGGCCTTGATACAGGATGTTATGTTTTTATGATTAGTTGAATGAATGATTCCTTTTCAAAAAAAAAAAAAAATATTTAACATACAAAAATTTAATTTAGATAATATATATCATCTAATTAACATTATTTTTTTATTTGTCCAGCTAAGAAGATAGCCCAGTATTGGAAAAACAAAAATGTGAATCAAAAACTAAAGCTGACGGCTAGCAAAAGGGCATTCCCACAGTATATGGCTAGCTGTTTCAAAGGAGTAGTCACAGAGTTCACACCTTTCTTCCATCCTCACCTTCTTACGCTGGAGGTTGTCCCTGGTGGGTAGAATATTCGAACATGCTCGCCAAGCGAAAGTCCGAATCTTGGGAGGGACATTGAGCGCCCATATATAGTTTCTGCTAGGGACGGAGCCAGGACTTCGAGTTAGGGGGGGCAAAAGTATAAAAAAAAAATTGAAACTTTAAATAAACATTCGTTTAATAAACCATCAAAAAACAAAAATACACAAAATTATTGTTTTTTAAGATATTATAATGCAGTTATTTATGAAAATGGAACTCGCTGTCTTGAAACGAACTCATATCAACCTTTTGAAATTTTGTTTGAGAATTTTCCTTAATAGGGACATCAAGATTTCCCTCAACAAGGTCATCAAGATTTTTCTCAATTGGGACGTTGAGATTTTCCTCAATTGGGACATCAGGATTTTCCTCAACATTGGTGGTTGGCAATGTTGCACCACTAGTATTAGCTTCTAAATTATTTGAAAAAATCAAATATGGTAGTTGATTTTTTCATAGTCTACAAATAAAATATAATTTGAAATTATTATATTATTATATGGTCAATAATCTATAATCGTTACACACAATAGACAAATACTATGCACACAAACATTCAACAACTAGCCAATAAATTTTAAAATTACAAATAATCTCTTTAATTATTTACCCAACTTTAATGTTTTAAAAGACATTAACTAATAGACAAAAACACTAAAGACAAAATTACAAAAAATATAAATATATATATATATATATATATATATCACAAACATCACAGGTTGCTAAAGACAAAACAACAACAAAAAAAAAAATTACAAAATATCAATGTAAATAAGACTTGATTGTTACGTGTGGTGTTGTATTTGTCAGGTACTCAGATGACAACTTTTTATCAATTATAAAATAATATAAACTATGGAATAAGGACGAACATGGGTCTTGGATAAGAATTTTACCTCTCTTTCACTTTTTCTCTCTTGCATGTTTTGTTTTTCAAGTCTCTCCGTCCCAGGCTCCACTCCCAGCGTCCCAGGCTCTCTACGCTGCAGCGCTTGCTTAGTTGCTCTGTGTTGACTGCCGCTGACTGCCAATTCCTCTCCTTTGTGTTCAGCCACAAGTTAGGTTTTCCTCTTTCTTTTTTTTTTTTTTTTCTTTTTTTTTTTGAATGGCTTCTTTTTTCTCTTTTATTATATGTGTGAGGTAAGTTGGGTGTTTCCTACTCCTAGGCTAGGTAGACATCTAATTAGAACTGGCTTTGATTTTTTTTTCTTTTTTTGGCTTGTGTTTGTTTTGGTCGGCTTAATTTTTGTTGCTAGGTTAATATTTGTTTATAGCATTTAAAAATATCAATAATATTGTTAAGGGGGGCAAAGTGTAATTTTATTAAAACAAATTGCTAAAAATAATATATTATATATATACACTTAATTTTTTTTTTGAAAATCTGGGGGTACTGCCCCCCCCCCCCCAGGTCCAAGAATAGCTTCGTCCCTACCTGTCCTTATATAGCATATTTCCTTGCATCTCAGCCCTCCATCTATACATTCTAAATGAAACTCTTTTGCACTTTTATATCAACTCTAAAGAGTCTTTTTTATAAAAGGATTACTAGATTAGTCTTAATGAAGTCATTTCTGTCCTGCACATGGCCTTCTTGACAATTACCATAGCATCTAAGGGGGAAAAATTTGATTCAACAGTTGTACAGAGAATCTAAAATGACTTAAAAGTTAGAGAAAAGCAACAAAAATAAATCACAAATACTTTTCTCTATTGAATAATGAATACATCCACAATGGAGGATATGGACAACTAATTAGCCCAAAGAAGGATATGAAGTTCATAAACAACTCAACTTTATAAGCTATTTGAAAATTCCAGCCAAATACAGGGAAAAAGTAGAAAGGGATGTCTGAAGAGGAAAAACATTTATAGTCAAATACTTCATCTGCCATCTTTCACATGTGTTGGTTTCTTTTGCAAGCGTCTCCCACACGTTTTGGCAAGGGTGCATGGATAGAAATATGTGGCAGAAAGTCCAGGCACGGAGCTATTCTTGGACCTGGGGGGCAGTAGCCCCCCCAGATTTTCAAAAAAAATTTGAAGGGTATATATATAATATATTATTTTTAGTAATTTGTTTCAATAAAATTACACTTTGTCCCTCTTAACAATATTATTGATATTTTTAAATGCTATAAAAAAATATTAACCTAGCAACAAAAATTAAGCCGACCAAAACAAACACAAGCCAAAAAAAAAAAAAAAAAAAAAATCAAAGCCGGTTCTAATTAGATGTCTACCTAGCCTAGGAGTAGGAAACACACAACTTACCTCACACATATAATAAAAGAAAAAAAAGAACGAGATTTTTAAGCCTTTCAAAAAAAAAGAAAAAAAAGAGGAAAACCTAACTTGTGGCTGAACACAGAGGAGAGGAATTGGCAGTCAGCGGCAGTCAGCACAGAGCAACTAAGCAAGCGCTGCCGCGTAGGGAGCCTAGGACGCTGGGAGTGGAGCCTGGGACAGAGAGACTTGAAAAACAAAACATTAAAGAGAGAAAAAGTGAAAGAGAGGTAAAATTCTTATCCAAGACCCATGTTCGTCCTTATTCCGTAGTTTATATTTTTTTATAATTGATAAAAAGTTGTCATCTGAGTACCTGACAAATACAACACCACACGTAACAATCAAGTCTTATTTACATTGATATTTTGTAATTTTTTTGTAGTTGTTGTTTTGTCTTTAGCAACCTGTGATGTTTGTGATATATATAAATATATATATATATATATATATATATATTTGTAATTTTGTCTTTAGTGTTTTTATCTATTAGTTAGTGTCTTTTAAAACATTAAAGTTGGATAAATAATTAAAGAGATTATTTGTAATTTTAAAATTTATTGGCTAGTTGTTGAATGTTTGTGTGCATAGTATTTGTCTATTGTGTGTAACGATTATAGATTATTGACCATATAATAACATAATAATTTCAAATTATATTTTATTTGTAGATTATGAAAAAATCAACTACTATATTTGATTTTTTCAAATAATTTAGAAGCTAATACTAGTGGTGCAACATTGCCAACCACCAATGTTGAGGAAAATCCTGATGTCCCAATTAAGGAAAATCTCAACGTCCCAATTGAGAAAAATCCTGATGAACCTGTTGAGGGAAATCTTGATGTCCCTATTGAGGAAAAATCTCAAACAAAATTTCAAAAGGTTGATATGAGTTCGTTTCAAGACAACGAGTTCCATTTTCATAAATAATTGCATTGTAATATCTTAAAAAACAATAATTTTGTGTATTTTTGTTTGTTGATGGTTTATTAAATGAATATTTATTTGGAGTTTCAATTTTTTTTGTTTATTCTTTTGCCCCCCCTAACTCGAAGTCCTGGCTCAGTCCCTGAGGACAGGAACCCCCCAGAAAGAGGGAACGAATGTTTTCCAAAAAAAAAAAAAAAACAAGTGTGAGAATAGAGAATTACCCTGTAAAGTAATATCAACCTTACTTATCAATACAAGATCTATCCTCGGACCCCCCTGAGGAAGAGTTTCACTTAATGGTTGGTCTATTTAGTCCTATTTGTTACTTAGGTTCTATTAGTCTTAAATTTGTGATTATCTCAGCATTGCACCTGACTTAGAAGCCCATTCTCTTAAAAATTTATTGTTTGAGCTTGGTTTAAAGATTTAGGCATCACTATTGTTAGAGGCATCACTATTCTAAGTGTAATTTTATGGAACAAGGTTGCTTAAATTGGTACCTATGTATATAATAATATTTTTTATAAATAATTGGGTGGGGGGGGGGGGGGACATTGCCCTTGAAGATCCAAGTCTCTCTTTGGTCCCTAGTTGATACTGCGTAATGTGACGATTGAACCTTTAAATGTGAGTAAAAAAAATAAGGTTATCATCGAATGTGATAACAATACAGTCAGATATGATGTTGGTACTGCATGATATTAATATGGAACTGTCAAATGTGAGTAAAAAAAAAAGGTACCACCAAATATAATAAAAGTATTGTTAGATATGATGTTGGTACTACTTGATGTGAAAATGGAACCATTAAATGAGAGAAAAAAATAAGAAAACTCTTGAATGTGACAAAGTACGGTCACATTTGATGTCGGTATTGCATAATGTGACGATGAAACTGTCAAATGTGAAAAAAAAATAATGGTCTCACTGAATGTGACAAAAGTATGGTTCAACATGATATTTCAATCATTTCTAAGGTTTTCAAGGTCATTTCAGTCATTTTTTAGGTACTAAGGATATTTTGGTCATTTTTTAGATTTCTTGGTTATTTTCAATCATTTCTTATATTTTAAGGTAATCTCTGTCTTTTTTTAGGTTTTAAGATCATTCGGTCAATTTTTTAAAAATACTAAGGTTATTCCAGTAATTGTTGAGGGATTCGGGGGTATTTTTGTCATTTTTAAGTTTTATGAGATATTTTGGTCATTTTATAGGTTTCAAGGGTATCTTGAAATTTTTTAAGATTTCTTTGTCATTTCGGTCATTTTTTGGGACTCTATAGGTATTTCAGTCATTTTTTAGATTTAAGGTGCAATACGGTCGTTTTTAGTACTACCGAATATGACAATAGAATCATCAAATGTGAGGAAAAAAAAAGGGAACTATCAAGTGTGACAAAAGAACAGTCACATGTGATAGAACTGCACAATGTGAAAATGAAATAATCAAATGTAAGAAAAAAAAATAAAGGAACCACCGAATGTGACAAAATACAGTCACATGTGATGTTGGTACTGCGCAATGTGAGGCTGGTACCATAAAATGTGAGGAAAAAAAAATAAGGAAACCACCAAATGTGATAAAAGTACAGTCACATGTGATGTGAGTACTATGCTTTGTGAGACTAGTATCATAAAATGTGAGGAAAAAAAATAAGGGAACCACTGAATGTGACATAAGTACAGTCACATGTGATGTTAATACTACGCAATGTGAGGATAGTACCATAAAATTTAAGAAAAAAAAAGGGAACTACTGAATGTGACAAAAGTATATTCACATATGATTTTGGTACTGCGCAATGTGAGAATAGTGCCATCAAATGTGAAAAAAAAAATAAAGGAACCACCAAATGTGGCAAAATACAGTCACATGTGATGTTGGTACTGCATAATATGAGGATGATACCATCAAATGTGAGAAAAAAATAAAGGAACCATCGAATGTGACGAAAGTACAGTCACATGTGATGTTAGTACTGCGCAATGTGAGGCTGGTACCATAAAATGTGAGGAAAAAAATAAGAGAACCACCGAATGTGACAAAAGTACAGTCACATGTGATGATAGTACTGCGCTTTGTGAGACTGGTACCATAAAATGTGAGGAAAAAAATAAGGGAACCACCGAATGTGACAAAAGTACAGTCACATGTGATGTTAGTACTATGCAATGTGAGGATAGTACCATAAAATGTGAGAAAAAATAAGGGAACTACCCAATGTGACAAAAGTACAGTCACATATGATGTTGGTACTGCACAATGTGAGGATGATACCGTCAAATTTGAGAAAAAAAAATAAAGGAACCACCGAATGTGACAAAAGTACAGTTACATGTGATGTTAGTACTGTGTAATGTGAGGATGTTACCATCAAATGTGAGAAGAAAATAAGAGAACTACCGAATGTGACAAAAGTACAATAATATGTGATGTTAGTACTACACAATGTGAGAAAAAAATAAATGAACCACCGAATGTGACAAAAGTACAGTCACATGTGATGTTGGTACTGCATAATGTAAGGATGGTACCATCAAATGTGAGAAAAAAAATAAGGGAATCACCGAATGTGACAAAAGTACAATCACATGTGTGTTAAAGTACAATCACATGTGATATTAGTATTACACAATGTGAGAATGGTACCATCAAATGTGATGTTTTGATAACTTGATATAGCAGGTTGCCTACTTGTAGGTATCGTACCTTCCAAAAAAAAAAAAAAAGAGGTGGTATTGTAGAATTACCCATTTTGTTATAATAATTATTAAAATATATAATTATTTATACATATATTTTAAAGGTTTTTTCATAAAACCGTGCAACGCACGGGCTATAACTAGTATCTATATCTATATCTATATCTATATAATAGCAGAAGCTGAGAGAAAGTGGGTTCTTACGATTAAGGAGGTGCTGACAAATAGGAAAAGTGTTTATCTAAAATTCAGACACGTTTAAGTTAAAAAGCAATACATTACATTGTTTGGCAATGCTACACACTGTTTAAAAGCCTCTCACTATAAATAACAAATAAAAAAAGGGTTAAAATTAAAAGATACACGAAAATAGAAATAGAGGTGATGAAAGAGAGAGAGAGAGGCGATGAACTCTAACACGGTTCTGCATCGATAAACCTTTCTTCTTCTTTGCCTCTTCCTCTGCGTTGAAGCTGTTTTCTCCGCCTCTCTCAATTCTCAAAACCCCTAAACCATAGCCCACCGCCGCTCTCTCACTCCTTCAGCATCCCATCGCCGTCATATACCGTTTAGAACAACTATCAAAAGATACCCCTATGATTTGTTAAAAAACAATCAAAACTAGTCGTTCTGCCATTTTTTCCTACAGTTTGGAGGAGAATGAAAAAAAAAAAAAAAAAAGGTCTCACGCAGGGCCGAAACCATTACCGGTGAGTTTTTATCTTCGATTTAAGTTTGTTTATTAATATATATAATAGCAGAAGTTAAGAAAAAGTTGGTTCCTACAATTAAGGGGGTGCCAACAAATAGGATAATTGCATATTTAAAATTCAGACACATTTAAGATAGAAAATGATACATTATCTTGTCTATATAATAGCAGAAATTGAGAAAAAGTGGATTCTTACGATTAAGGAGGTGCTAACAAATAGGATAACTGCCTATCTAAAATTTAGCCACGTAAAAGTTAAAAAGCGATGAGTTACATTGTTTGGTAGCACTACACCACTGTTCAAAAGGATAAATTAAATTGTTTCACTTTCTTAGCACACCATTTGATAGCCTCTCAGTATAAAAGTAAAATAACCGGTTAAAATACAAAGAAGCCTGGGACACGAGGAGAAATAGAGAGAGGCGATGAGGCTAGGACACGGAGATGAAATAGAGAATAGAGAGGGAGGCAGAGTTTAGCAAGATAGCGAGACATTTTAGGCTAGCACCACCGTCGGACTCTAACCACCAAAAATCTTGCTTCCCTCAACCGGTGGTACTTTGTTACAGGGTTAGTTTTTTTTTTTTTTTTTTTTTTTTTTTTTTTTTTTTTTTTGCTTTCTTTGATTTTTGATTTTTAATAAATTTTTAAAAGAAAGAAAACAAAATAATGCCAGACTTAGGCCTCAGAAAGTACCGGTATCGGTAGATTGTTTTTTTTTTTTTTCTATTTTTTAGATTTGGGTATGAAATATTACTTTTGATTGAGTTTTTTTGTTGGATAGGTTTAGATTTAGTTCATTTTTTTTTTTTGGGTTTTTGGATTCTCTATCAAAATGTTTTTTTTTTTTAATTTCAATTTTAAATATGATTTAGGGTTTTGAAAGACTTGGTTTTGGTTTAGGGTTACGTTTTTGGTCCAGCACCACCCATCTCCAGCTCCATTCAATCGCAGCCTCAACGGTGATTTTGGTTTAGGGTTATGTTTCTCTGCTTTGTTCATTATCTGCTTCCATCACTTCTCTTCAATGGTGTATTCAGAAGGTACGCATAATTTTCTTGGAACTTCTATTAAGCGCTTTTTATTATTCGTATTATTGAAAGGGTGCTAAACTGAATTGGTGAAAGGGTGGGTTTTCTGCAGCAGCACATGACACAAAGGCCGCACCTAGGCTGTTTTGTTTCAATCAATTTGGGTTCTTTCCTTTTTATTTACAACCCTGTTCCTTTCTTCTTCTTCTTCTTTTTAAAAAAAAATCTATTTTCTTATATTTGAATCTCTTGGCCTCTCTCTACCACTCCTTCAAACCCTTTTTTCTTTCCCTCTGCCCAATAATTGATTAGATGCACTTCAGTCCCCATATGTTATGTCCTCCTCCACGACCATTGCCTTGATTGCAATTTTATTTATTTTACTTTCTTTTTTAATCTTTTACGTTGGGGCTTTCTACTCTATATGCTTTTAAGTGCATAAATTTTGGTGGGTTTGTATTTGTGGATGTTTTTCCCTTTGGTTGCCTTTAGACTATGGAATTGAAAATTTTGTAATTTTTTGCAATAATCACTTTTTTTTTGTTATAATCTATTTCACTTTCTATAGCACTGTTAACATCTTTAAAATACCTTGGTTTGATATTGCAGGGACATTCTCAAAACTTTGGAGATTGGTACCTCTCTCCTTGCTATGTATGTACTAACCTGCTTCATAGTAAGCACAAAGCATCATTGTAAATCAGTATCACAGAAAATAGTGTCCTCTCCTCATACATTCAATTGTTCTTCTTCCACGTGTTCACACAAAATAAAATAAAGGTATCCATGTTTGAGTTCTTAACTAACATGTCCTATCCATATATAAGAACTGTGTTTTGAAGCATATTTGAATGTCAAATGTTTGTTGAAATGTTTGAAAGAAAAACTAATAGCCTATGTGCAAATAAATATTAGCTACTACACATTGCCAAACCATTTGGACTAACTTTATTACAATTCATTATTATTGCCTCTTTTACTTTCCACAAACTTTTATGCTTAGAGCTTTAACATAATATGTAATTCATATCTGATTATTTTAAGAACTCCATTAACTTCAAACACACAAGAATCTACCCAAGAGTGAGTAGATGCTATGAGAAATACTATATTCGAGGCAACTGGCCTCCAAGAATGAGAAATAAGATTTAGAGAGAGTAGAGAAGATTAGGAGAGAAACTGTTACTTATTTCATTCAATGGTCCTTACAATCCGCACTTTAGCAAACCACTTATATCCAGTTTTGTTGAGTATTCAAAGCTATTCCAAGTAAAGCCATGTATGTTGCATTCTAACAGCCTTTCTAACTAACTGACAGCAACTAACAAATGTTAATAGCTTCTATGGTTAAAGACTAACAATTCCCTAACTCTAATGTAGCGGCATAGGACAGGTGTATGTTAGGCAACATCAACAATAACAGCTATGGCAACAAGTCAACTTCAGTAGCAACATCACAAGTGGTGCTTGATGACTTTTAACATATTCTATATTTGTTAAGTAACAAAATAGCGTACTATATTTTGATATAATGCATTACTCTTCTTTTTTCTTTTTTTGCCCATTATTTAGTAATTGAGAAAATGAAGGAAAATAAGCTAAGATAAAATTCTATAGTTTTAAATGTTTCTCAACTCTGTGTAATATAAAAAATCAAAGTACAAGGTTTTTGGAAATAGTTCTCCAGATTGGAATGACTGTCATTGATATTTACTTATAGTTGTACAAGTAAGATTATACAAGTTACAAGGAAAGTTTGATGCACAGGTTAAATATGATTTGTCATTGATATTTACTTATAGTTGTACAAGTAAGATTATACAAGTTACAAGGAAAGTTTGATGCACAGGTTAAATATGATTTGTCATTTGATATTTACTTATAGTTGTACAAGTAAGATTATACAAGTTACAAGGAAAGTTTGATGCATAGGTTAAATATGATTTGTCATGATTTATTATTGCATAATATTCTCCTTGAGTTTGGCAATGATTTGATTTGATGCAATGATTTTCTATGTTCGAGTTTTTACCAGAATGAGACTGATTTTTAGGATTTATGATGGCTAAACCAATGCTCATGGTTGGTGGCAATATTGCTCAACTTAAGTTGCTGCATAACTGATGTTGGTGGTGCTGCTGGAGGCTTAATTAGCTGCATAATTGCTAGTGTTGTTGTTGGAGGCGTGATGGATGCTTTAATTGATTTGGTATGTCATTATATAAACTTATAAATTTAGATTGATAGTATTTATTTCTCATTCAGGAGTAGGATCAAGAAAATAGCTTAGATTTTTATTTACTTTAAGATTTAACAATCAATTGGTGTATTATTTGCAAATTTCATCAAGAAAATAGCTTAGATTGTTAAGACTAAAGATTGTTTTGATCATGGTTTGCCAACATTACAAATTGAAGTTCTAATACATTAGTTCCTAATTCTTAGAACCTAACAAACTCCCCCTTTGTCAATCCGTGACAAAACACGGACTTAACAAAAGCTCAAAGTTTACAAAATAAACTGCCAATTACAAAACAATAGCCACTAAACAAATTCAACCTAACTACTATCTATCAGTTGCAAAAGTAGACAGCAGCATGACTGAATTAACCTGTATATTCCTGTAACACTTAACAAACACATAAACCCATGTGTGGAAAATACAAGTAAAAAAAAAACTTCTTGATTTCACATAACACAAAATAAAGACATATATCATGAATAACATTATAAATATAAATCAATAAGCAATGTAGCATAGTGAAACAAGAAACATATACATAAAAATGTATCTCAAAAATATCTCCCCTATCATGAGCAAAAAAAAAAAAAAAAAAAAATACACAGTGAAGCACCTAGATACAATTTAAAAGACTCCACAAGCTCCTCAGTATCACAACAAGATACAAAACTCCCCCTAAGACAAAAATCTCCTCTATAAGATATGTACTCCACAATAGAATGTACTCCCCCTTTTTGTGACGAATTGCCAAAGGGTACTCACTTATCATCAAAAGGAGGCGGCGGAGGAGAACGACGAAAACTCGCCAAATCCGCTCTTAAAGCACGAAACTCATCAAGTACATCCACTAGAAGCTGACCATGAGCCGCCTGAACGGTCATGATAGTGTCCAAAGTCCGACGAATATCAGAAACATCCGAAGGAGAAGGTGGAGGAACATCAGCAATAGAAGCAGCAGGATCAGTAGATGTCGCAGCTGCAGGAGCATCTGTAGAAGAAGAAGGAGGTGGAGTGACACTGGAAGGCTCTACCTTAGGACGCTTAGAGCTAGCTCGTAGTTAAGCAGCCCTTTGCCTCAGAAAGGTAGCACCTATAGGAGCAATAATGTGAACGGGCTCAGAAGCAGGGAAATCACCTAAACCTAGATGAAGAAGAATCCGATGAATAAAGACAGGAAAGAATAAAGTATGAGCCGTAGAACTACTCCGATGTACTTTGTTTAAAGAACGAAGAAACAAATGAGGAAAACTGATAGGAGCATCAGTAACAAGAGCATACAAAAACACACACCGCTCAATAGGGATAGTGTGGAGATGAGAAATAGGCCATAAGGAATGACAGGCAATCCTAAAGAAAAGATAATGAAGCTTAGAGAGCTCAGCAGATGTGATCCGAGGATCAGAACCCCACTGGATAGAAGACCCAGTGATGTAAGACATCACGTTATCAAGAGGCGGAAACTCATCATAAGGAAAGACCGGATGATCAACAATAGGCACCCCAAGAGCATCAGACACTACCGAAGGGGTAATGCGATACTCCACACCTCGTATTCAACTCTTAACTAGAGTGTTGGTATCATAGATGTGGATAGAGAGGTTCGAGTAGAACTCCCTAATCAAGGTAGCCGGAGGCGGATGATCAATGTCTAACAAAGGTAACCAACCCTGACGTTCAAAATTACGTCTCACCTTAGGATCAACCTCATCTAAAATGACCCTACGCTCACCCCAAATATGACGCCTAAGGTTAAGGGTCTCGTATGTCTCTTGGTTCTTCTCACTAGGAAACCGATCACTATCAAAAGAAGGAGAAGGAACAGAAGTCCTATGGGCTTTGGTTTTCCTAGGCATGGTGCTAAGGATAGAGAGACATAGATAGAAAAAGGACAAAGACAAAAAAAAAAAAAAAAAAACAGAGAAACCAAGGGCAGACTGCAAGTTAGCGCAGCATAAAATATAGAAATATCAATCTATATGATGCATGAGCATGATAATCAAATGATGCATGAACTAATGCAGTGACATAGTTCAAATATGATCCAAATTAACAAAATTGGCTTGAGCATGAAATTTAAATAAAAAATACCCAATTTTGAAAAACCCAATTTTTCAAGACACAACAAATTGAGAAATTGATCATCACAACAGTTAAGAAACACAATATAATGATCAAATTAATCAATCTAACAAGCCAATTTCATCAATTTATATCAATTTGAACAAAATTCCCAAATTCATCAATTTCAAGCCCTAGATTTTCAAATTGTCCACAAAACACCAAATTAATTAATCAAATTAAACCACTTGTTGTACTTGTATATGGTGTCCCCACAAAAACCCATGATTAATTTGAAAGAAAAACACCCAAAATCAATACTAAAAATACGAAAACTACAAATGCTGAAAATACTCAAAAATGCATGAAAGATGAAAATTAAATCAAAAGTAGGGGCAAAAGAGACTTACCGGTCTTGGGAGAGAGATTCTTTGCAAAAAGAATGGAGGAAAACGACAAAAATAGCAACAGTTGGCTTGACCGGTTGGTGAGAGACAAAAAAAGATTGGAATAGTTTTTGAAAAGTGGAGAACACGTGAAAGAAATTCCTTTTTAAAAAAACTCAGCCTGATTTTTGATCGATCGAAAAACAGATTCGATCGGTCGAAAATCCTTCGATTGATCCAAAACCAATCGAGTACCGATCGAAACACACCGAAACTTTCCAGAGTTTTTAAAAACATTTTCGATCGGTCGAAAAACATGTTCGATCGATCGAAATTCTGGAAAAAAAAAATTTTTGAAAGACAAACCAATTTCTGTGCTGACACTCCTCAAAGCATTAGATTTTATGAATAACATGCATGAGTATGAGATGAAATGTTTTCCAAAAACACATGTATTTATCCTAGATTTCCCAAAACAAGATTTTCTTATAGATTCCCTAAAAAAAAAAAAAAAAAAAAAACAAACAGCAAACATGTTCTGCATCAATTTCAAGAAATTTTCAAACTTGGTTGGTCAAACCAAAAACACACACAATAACATGTACATAGTTTAGCAGAGAATAACTTGTGTAGTGTGTGCAACTAGCTGAAACTTGAGAAACATGTGAGGTGATATGCATATAATGATTAATCACACTTTCTACAAAATTCATCACATGAATTTGAAAGAGACTATAATTTAAAGAGTTACATTATATAACTCTCACATCTCCTAGAATAAAATCTTGCAATCATGTAAGTTTCTTGATTTGCCTCATAATTAATATCAATTGTAATTGATCAGAAACTTGTTAACAAAGTCGGGATAATGTACACACCAATTTTATTTGAATTATGAATTTATTATAGCCCAATAATGTACACACCAATTTTAGCATTTTAATAGAGGCTACATCTTATGTTCTTTTTGTGCATGTGCTACACTTTCTCGAGCACAAAATCTTACAATATGTACTAAGGTGTTCATGATTGGCTAATAAACAGTGGTGTGATGGTTATTTATGCCTTTCTCAAAAAGTGTAAGTCCGACAATCAAAGACATATGACTTCAAGATCAAGAACAAGTGATCAACAACTATGACATCTTCCCACACAACATGTACTACAAAAATTTCAGTTAGTAAAGTGCAGTAAAATAAGCTCATCCAAGCTAAACAAGGTACATAAACATGTTATGCAAAATAGATTGACCAACCCTGTCTTCAAATTTAAGAAAAATATAGCAAAAACACATTTTGCACAAATTTTTTTTTAAAGGAAATAAAACAACCTAGAATGAAATGCATAAATGTTATGCAATAGAAATCCTAAAAAAAATGGTCACAAAAGATAGAGCAATGAAGCACAAGGACCATGTCAGACAGACTTAATTAGGTCTAGCCTTTTGCATCCAAAACCTTTTAGATGCAACTCTTGCATTGGAGTTATGATTCACATTCGAATTCTGAGCAACTCCAGGATTGGAATAAAGGTTTAACGCTTTTATCAATTCACCAATAAGTACCATAGGATCTTATGCTTGAGGCACAAGTACTTTAGGTTTATTTGCTCGCTTCACAGCTTGCAACTTGAAACAATTTGGACGAATGTGTCTAGACTTTCCACAAAAATGACAAACCCATGCAGGCTTATCAAGCAATTTGCCCTTAGAAGAATTAGAAGCTCTAGAATGAGACTCTTGAAGATTAACCCTAATCTTCCTAGGTGGAGTAACATCTACAGATTTAACAGATTCACTCATCAAAGGTTTGGCAATCTCACTCTTAGGAGGTTCAGAAGAGGGAACAAAATTTGTGGAATGAGATTCAAACACAGAGATGCTTTCCACAAAGCATAAGCCAGTTTTGTCAGAAGGAGACTTTTGAATACTCAACATGTGATCAAGTTTGGAGCTTGCAGACCTATTAGATTGTTCTCTAACAACAGAGAATTCAAGTTCCAAGTTTTTAACTTTATTAAGTAAAAACATGTTATTAACCTTAGTGGGATCATTCCTCCTAAAATTTCTAGGTTCAGCAGTGTTCTTGCCTCTTGCCCTTCTGTTACTGTTCCTAAGAAAATTTCTAAAATTCTTGGCAAGATAGGCAATCTCTGTAGCAGAGAGTTCATCATCAAATTCACCATCCTCAACATCATCAACAGACTTAAGAGCCATTGATTTGGATTTGTTAGTCTTGGGTAGGTCCAACTCATAAGACTGAAGAGATCCTACAAGTTCATCAACAGGGATAGAGTCCACATCTTGTTTTCAGTGATGGCAGTTACTTTGGGTCTAAAATCCTCAGTCAAAAATCTAAGAATCTTCCTAACAATTTTAGGTTGATCATAGATTTCACCCAAATTATATGCAGAATCAACAATATCATTCAGTTTAGCATAGAACTCATCAAAATATTCATCATCATTCATTCTAATGCCTTCAAATCTAGTAGTCAATTGCTGCAACTTATTAATCTTAATTGCCTTTGTGCCTTCATGTACAGTCTGAAGGATATTCCAAGCAGTATGTGTTGGGAAAATACATGTTTGTATCACACACAAAACATACGTAACGGAAAATTAACGGATCTACTTCATTTGTAATTGATAACATATACAATGAAAGTTTTAGAATTTAAGAATAAGAAAGCGTACCTTGGTGCGGTGAAATTCAAAACCAAAGATCAGAAGTTCTTGTGAAGACTTTTTAATCTTCACTCCAATTCCACTTAATGCCCAAGATGTGTGGTCTCTCAATTAGTTTCCAAGGAGAGAACAAGGGAGTGTCCAACACTCATATACATACCATTTCATTCCTTGTGTAATCTTGATGAAAAACACTTATGAAAAGATCCATGAAAGGAATCATGAAATTCTGTATGTTTCTCTCCTTATATACAACTGATTATCTAATTGGGCTAGCCTTTTGGGCCATTCCAATTGGGCTCTAGTGTGTAGCTTGGAGTGGGACCAAAGGGAACAAATAAGACTCTAGCTCTAATGGGCCTTGGGCTTTTCTGTCAACTCTTGACAAGTCCAAAGTTACTATTAATTATATTCAATACCACTATATGAATATAATTGCACTCTAGGCCTTATTAATAAATTATATCCCAAGACTTTATTATACATGCAACCATTTCATTAAAATATTCGTAGTAATATAAAGTCATGAATATAGACTGCCACTTTGAAGATTAATATATCTTAATCCTTGAGTACCCGGTTTAATCCTTAATGTTATTCATCATATATTTATGAAATCCAATTTCATAAATATATACTTTAGTAACTCCTTACTAAAATGGTTGGGCCCAACTCTCTGAATAACCAAACCCATTAAATTTATCTCAAGGGAATATTTTATATCTCCGTTAAGAGATTATGAATTCCATCTTGAGAATATATGTTCCATCAACATTAAATGTGGCTGCTCAACATACTGAGGTTTTGACCGTAACTTATAGATCTCACTCCTGATATATCAAAGCAACCTACATCTCATGATCAGGTCCATTATTCTCTCAGGATTTAGAGTTGATGTAAATAGAAGTCGTGAGATTTATTATTCAATTGACAGTCGTTAGGAGAATAACAAATCTCACAGTGGTTCAGTTCAATATGTCTTAACTCTTAAAACATATCAACATACCAACTAGAAATCTCCATTTCCATGATCAAGACAAATCATCTTAGTTGATATGTTATAGTCTTCGCAGATGAAACGCCCAATTTTTATCACCGACTACGAACTACATTCTGAGTTTACAAAGAACTTGCAATTTATATCTTCTGTGACTAAATCACATAAATCGCATACTATGCATCTCATGGACTAAGATAATGTCCCATTAGTTCATTTATAAATAGTCTAATATAATTAAACAATTTAATTATTTATGACATGCCAATAAATTGGATTTTAGGGCATAAACCCCAACAGTATGAGCAACCTCAACATTTGAGATTCTCTTAAATTCCTCCATGGAGACAGCATTGATAATAGCATTCATAGCTTTGCTATTGAAAGCAGCTGCCTCTTTTTGAGAAGTTTGCCACTCACTCACAGGAGTAGTGGGCTTCTCCCATCCATATTCAACAGAGTTCAGACTCTCTCATCAATAGATTTCAGGAATGCTTTCATCCTTACTTTCCAATAAGCATAATTGTTCCCATCAAAATGAGGTGGAACAACAAGAGAGTGTCCGTGTTCCATGACAACAGAGGTCAAGGATTAGCTCAAAGATCAAAAGATCAAAAACAAAAAGCTACTCGCTCTGATACCACTTGTAAGATTGTTTAGACCCCTTAAACCCAAACAAATTAACCTAGTTATTTAGCCAAGTAATTAACTTAGGTAAATTATTCAGATCTAGGTTAACACAAATATATCATATCATGCAAAGGTGCGGAATAATAAAGAACACATGATATGATGACCCAGGGAAACCAAACCGGTAAAAAACCTATGGAGGATTTAACCTAGCTATCCTCAAGGTAAAACGAATTCACTATGAAAGAATCGAAGTTTACACAATAGAGACTTAGACCACTAACAACCTATTGCTACCTGCCTGTAGAAAACTTACTACCACGACCACGTGACAGCTTCGAGACCACGGACTCCTTCTTTTCTTGAATTCTCAGCAAAGCACAAGCACACCTACTTGTATATCTTAAAACTCTTTGATTCTACAACTGTAAGATTTACCAAACTCTTGACATGAATCTAGAGTTTGGAAATCCTAAGTGTATGTGAAAGTAAACACCTCTAGATCTAATAATTAGATTCACAAACACAGCATTCAGAACTCTAAAAACATGGCTAAGGTTTTCCCTTATATACTTAGGGCAAAACATAAAACCCTACACATTAAATGGGCTAGGGCTGAGTTGGAAAATTTTGCAGAAAAACGTTTTGCACGACTTTCGATCGGTCGAGTCTAATTCTCGATCGATCAAGCCAGGCAGAACTGCACAGTGAATTCTGCAGTAACTCGATTCCAACTTTACATAAAAAGCCATACTTTGAGCAAGTCTAAAAACAAGATTAAAGATTGTTTTGATCATGGTTTGCCAACATTACAAATTGAAGTTCTAATACATTAGTTCCTAATTTCTTAGAATTTAACAATATGGTTTTGGGCAATTTTTCAATTAGCATGAGAGTTTTTGCCTCTGCATATGTATCATGCTTCTTGAATGACCATTTCAACCTAAGAATTTACTAACTTTTCACTCAACTTTCATCATGAACAATTTTAGGTTTACTTATCTCTCTTCATTTATTATTGATTTTTTCCCCTGGGTTTGTGGGTGGAAAGGCGTTTCCTTAATGCAATCCAAGTCTTTAAAGATAAGGTATTACCAATGTATAGTTTTTACTTTATTGAAATCTCTTTGATTTTGTGCTTTCATGGGTTGTGGTGAAAAGGTTCAAATTTGTTGAATCGGAGGGTTTTGAATCTTTTGATACAATGATTTGCTTTGATCTTTAATTTTGCATATTTATGTAAAAATAATTGAATTGTTTATTCAAATTGTCAAGTTACGGAGAGGAATTACCGTATTCATCTTGCTTAATTTGTTTATTAATATCTTGAGTTACATTGTTTACTAAAATGGGTTTGTTAGTGGGGACTAAAAATGTTTCCAATCCTTCAATAGTTAAAAGTAGAAAACATAGACATTTTTTATGCTTGCAGCCCATTGTTATTAATCTGAGTGACATCTTTGAGAAGAGGATCCCATGAAAATTGCGTTATCAAAATTTAAACCATAACTGAAATATAAAAGTTGCATTTTTTTATTTAAAGATATGACATTAAACCTAAATCATAAGAGCTGGACATAAAGAAATTACATCTCCATAGACTTATGGGGGATAAACTTGGTAATAGATGTGTTATCTCATATAAATTGTGTATTCATTTATTTACGTTTTGTATACAGGTGAATATTATGATGAGGAGATTGCTAGTAGAGCGCATGATCTTGCTACCTTAAATAGACAATCTATATCAGTAGTTGAATGAATAACATATTCAGTTTTATACAAGGTTGAGATTTCTCAATTATATACAAAAAATTGTAATATTCAGTTTGATTTTTATACATGGTTGAGATTTCTCACAGTTAAATTGGCCTTCATTTAGGTTCTATTCAATATTTTGTTGCTTTAATACAATTGGTAGGCTTCACCCAAGGTTTCTTTCATTTTCATATTTTTACGTTATAAACATTGTCTGCATTTTCCTTTGGTGTAGTAGGTATTGTCATAAAAAAAAAAGTGAAATTGGTAATTTGGTATAAATTAGTGGCACTACATTTTTGGAATCACTCTTATAGTGAAAAAGTGATTTTCTTTTTTGGCTAAGTGAATACTGTGAGACTATTTAGTACTGTAGTTGATGTAATTTTTAGGTTATTACTATAAAATTTGAATTTCATGATATTTGAATTATTAATTATTGTTAGTTGAAGACATTGGTACTTGCTTCTAGCAAAAACAAAGACAACTATTATCTCTCTTGGACCACCCTGAATTTATTTTGTTTTTTTTTTTGGAACTTTGGAACATGCTTAAAATAATTAACTCTTTTTGTTAGGTTCTAAGAATTAGGAACTAATGTATTAGAACTTCAATTTGTAATGTTGGCAAACCATGATCAAAACAATCTTTAGTCTTGTGTTAGACTTGCTCAAAGTATGACTTTTTATGTAAAGTTGAAATCGAGTTAGCTGCAGAATTTACTGTGCACTTCTGCCTGACTCGATCGACTGAGAATTAGACTCGACCGATCGCAAATCGGTCAAAACATTTTTCTGCAAAAAATTCCCAACTCAGCCCTAGCCCATTTAATGTATAGGGTTTTATGTTTTGCCCTAAGTATATAAGGGAAAACCCTAGCCACGTTTTTAGAGTTCTGAATGCGGTGTTTGTGAATCTATTTGTTAGATCTAGAGGTGTTTGCCTTCACATACACTTAGGGTTTCCAAACTCAAGATTCATATCAAGAGATTGATAAATCATACAGTTGCAAAACAACAAAAGAGCTTCAAGATATACAAGCAGGTGTTGCTTGTGCTTTACTAAAGAATTCAAGGAAAGAAGGAGTCCGTAGTCTCGGAGCTGTCACGTGGTCGTGGTAGTAAGTTTCCTACAGGCAGGTAGCAATAGGATGTTAGTGGTCTAAGTCTCTATTGTGTAAACTTCAATTCTTTCATAGTGAATTTGTTTTACCTTGAGGATAGCTAGGTTAAATCCTCCCCAGGTTTTTTACCGGTTTGGTTTTCCTGAGTCATCATATCATGTGTTCTTTATTATTCCGCACTTTTACATAATTTGATATATTTGTTTTAACCTAGATCTGTTTAAATTACCTAAGTTAATCACTTGGCTAATTCTCTAGGTTAATCTGTTTGGGTTTAAGGGGTCTAAACGAACTTACAAGTGGTATCAAAGCGGGTAGCTTTTGTTTTTGATCCTTTGATCTTTAAGCTGATCCTTGACCCCTGTTGTCATGGAACACGGACACTCTCTTGTTGTTCCACGTCATTTTGATGGAAACAACTATGCTTATTGGAAAGTACGGATGAAAGCATTCCTAAAATTCATTGATGAGAGAGTTTGGAACTTCGTTGAGTACGGATGGGAGAAGCCCACTACTCCTGTGAGTGAGTGGCAAACTTCTCAAAAGGAGGCAGCTGCTTTCAATAGCAAAACTATGAATGCTATTTTCAATGCTGTCTCTATGGAGGAATTTAAGAGAATCTCAAATGTTGAGGTTGCTCATACTGCATGGAATATCCTCCAGACTGTGCATGAAGGCACAAAGGCAGTTAAGATTAATAAGTTGTAGAAATTGACTACTAGATTTAAAAGCATTAGAATGAATGATGATGAATATTTTTTTGTGTTCTATGCTAAACTGAATGATATAGTTAATTCTGTTTATAATTTGGGTGAAATCTATGATCAAACTAAAATTGTTAGGAAGATTCTTAGATCTTTGACTGAGGATTTTAGACCCAAAGTGACTGCCATCACTGAAAGCAAGGATGTGGACTCCATCCCTGTTGATGAACTTGTAGGATCTCTTTAGTCCTATGAGTTGGACTTACCCAAGACAAACAAATCCAAATCAATGGCTCTTAATTCTGTTGATGATGTTGAGGATGGTGGATTTGATGATGAACTCTTTGCTACAGAGATTGCCTATCTTGCCAAGAACTTTAGAAACTTTCTTAGGAACAATAACAGAAGGGCAAGAGGCAAGAACACTGTTGAATCTAGAAATTTTAGGAGGAATGATCCCACTAAGGTTAATACCACTGAAAAACCTAAAGAGAAAGTGGGTCAACATTGTAATAATTCATTGGGACAACAATATTATGAATATCAAGGGTATGGTCATATGAAATCTGAATGTCCTACATATTTGAAGTCTAAGGGTAAAGCTATGGTTGTGACTCTGAGTGATGATGAAGTTTTTGACAATGAATCCGCTAGTGATGAGGATGGAAACTTCATTACTTTCACTGCTACTACTGTAGTTAATGAAAGCATGTCTGTTGAAGAGAACCCTTCTGATGGGAAACTCTCTGAAGATGCAGATTTACAAGAAGCCTATAATAAACTTTGCAAAGTTGCTGCAAAGGATGCCATGAATGTTGATTTAGGCTTAAAGAAAATTGCATCTCTTGAGCTTGATAAGAAGAATTTGCTTGTGAAATTGTTTGATACAAATGAGCTTTTGAATAATGTGAAAACTGAGAACATGCTTTTACTTGATAAAGTTAAATGTTTGGAACTTCAATTATCTGTTGCTAGAGAACAAACTAATAGGTCTGCAAGCTCCAAACTTGATCACATGTTGAGTGTTCAAAAGTCTCCTTCTGACAAAACTGGCTTAGGTTTTGTGGAAAGCATCTCTGTGCCTGAATCTCATTTCACAAATTTTGTTCCCTCTTCTGAACCTCCTAAGAGTGAGATTGTCAAATCTTTGGTGAGTGAACCTGTTAAATCTGTAGATGTTACTCCACCTAGGAAGATTAGGGTTGATCTTCAAGAGTCTCACTCTAGAGCTTCTACTTCTACTAAGGGCAAGTTGCATGATAAGCCTGCATGGGTTTGTCATTTTTGTGGAAGGTCTGGACACATTCATCCAAATTGTTTCAAGTTGCGAGCTGCAAAGCGAGCAAATAAACCTAAAGTACCTGTGCCTCAAGCACATGATCCTATGGTACTTATTGGTGAATTGGTAAAGGCGTTAAACCTTTATTCCAATCCTGGAGTTGGTCAAAACTCTAATATGAATCATAACTCCAATGCAAGAGTTGCATCTAAAAGGTTTTGGGTGCAAAAGACTCGACCTAATTGAGTCCATTTGACATGGTCCTTGTGCTTCATTGTTCTATCTTTTGTGACCTTTGTTTTTAGGATTTGCATTGCATAATATTCATGCATTTCATTCTAGGATGTTTATTTCCTTTATATAAAAAAATTTTTTTTTTGTGCAAATTGTGTTTCTGCTATTTTTCTTGAATTTGAAAACATGGTTGGTCAATCTAATTTTGCATAACATGTTTATGTACCTTGTCTAGCTTTGATGCACTTATTTCTATTGCACTTTACTAGCTGAAGTTTTGTTGTGCATGTTGTGTGGGAAGATGCTATATCTGTTGATCACATGATCTTGATCTTGAAGTCTTATGTCTTTGATTGTCGGACTTGAACTTATTGAGAAAGGCATAAATAACCATCTCACCACTGTTTACTAGCCAATCATGAACACCTTAGTGCATATCGTAAGATTTTGTGCTCGAGAAAGTGTAGCACATGCACAAAAAGAACATAAGGTGTAGCCTCTTTTAAAATGCTAAAATTGGTATGTACATTATTGGGCTATAATAAATTCACAATTCAAATAAAATTGGTGTGTACATTATCCCGGCTATATTATTAAGTTTCTAATCAATTTAAATTGATATTAATTATGAGGCAAATTAAGAAACTTACAGATTGCAAGCTTTTATTCTAGTTGATGTGAGAGTTATATGATGTAACTCCTTAAGTAATAGTCTCTTTCAAATTCATGTGATGAATTTTGTAGAAACTGTGATTGATTTCTATGTGCATATCACCTCACATGTTTCTCAAGATTATGCTAGTTGCACACACTACACAAGTTATTCTTTGCTAAACTGTGTACATGTTATTGTGTGTTTTTTGGTCTGACCAACCAAATTTGAAAATTTCTGAAAATTGATGCAAAACATGTTTGTTTGTTGAGAGTTTTTTTTTAGGGATATTAAGAGAAAATCTTGTTTTGAGAGATCTGGGGTAAATACATGTGTTTTTGGAAAACTTTTCAACTCATACTCATGCATTTTTCTCATAAAATCTAATGCTTTGAGGAGTTTCTACACTAAAATTGGTCTGTTTTTCAAAATTTTGTTTTTTCTAGAATTTTGATCGATCGAAACTGTTTTTCGACTGATCGAAAATGTCTCAAAATCTCTGGAAAGTCTCGGGTTGTTTCGATCGGTACTCGATTGGTTTTGGATCAATCGAAGGATTTTCGACCGATCGAATCTGTTTTTCGATCGATCGAAAATCGGGCTGAGTGTTTTTAAAAAGAAATTTTTCTCACGTGTTCTTCACTTTTCAAACACTTTTCAAATTTCTTTTTCATTCTCTACCAACCGGTCAACCAATCTTTGCTGTTTTTGTCGTTTTCCTCCGTTCTTTTTGCATCAATTCTCTCTCCCAAGGTCGGTAAGACTCTTTTGCCCCTCCTTTTATTTTTATTTTCATGTTTCATGCATAATTTTCATGCATTTTGGGTATTTTCGCCATTTATAATTTTGTTATTTTTGGGATTGATTTTGAATCTTTTTTTTTCAAATTAATCATGGGTTTTTGTGGGGACACTATATACAAACACTACAAGTGGTTTAATTTGATTAATTTGGTGTTTTGTGGAAAATTTGAAAATCTAGGGCTTGAAATTGATAAAATTGGGGATTTTGTTCAATTTGATATAAATTGATGAAATTGGTTTGTTAGATTGATTGATTGATTTGATCATTATATTGTGTTATTTAACTGTTGTGATGATCAATTTCTCAATTTGTTGTGTTTTGAAAAATTGGGTTTTTCCCAAATTGGGTATTTTTTTTAAATTTTATGCTCAAGCCAATTTTGTTAGTTTGGATCATAATTGACCTATGTCACTGCATTAGTTCATGCATCATTTGCATATTTTGTTCATGCATCATATAGATTGATTTTTCTATATTTTATGCTGTGCTAACTTGCAGTCTGCCCTTAGTTTTTGTTTTTGCTCTCCTCTTTCTGTATCTCCCTTTTCTGTCCTTAGCACCATGCCTAGGAAAATTAGAGCCCATAGGACTTCCGTTCCTTCTCCCTCCTTTGATAGTGATCGGTTTACTAGTGAGAAGAACCAAGAGACATACGAGACCCTGAACCTTAGGCGTCAAATTTGGGGTGAGCGTAGGGTCATTCTAGATGAGGTTGATCCTGAGGTGAGATGTAATTTTGAGCGTCGGGGTTGGTTACCATTGTTGGATATAGATCATTCTCCTCTGGCTACCTTGATTAGAGAGTTCTATTCGAACCTCTCTATCCACATCTATGATACCAACACCTTAGTTAAGGTTTGGTTACGAGGTGTGGAGTATCGCATTACCCCTTCGATAGTGTCTGATGCTCTTAGGGTGCCTATTGTCGATCATCCCGTCTTTCCTTATGAGGAGTCTCTGCCTCTTGATGACGTGATGTCATACATCACTGGATCTTCTATCCAGTGGGGTTCTGATCCTCGGATCACGTCTGCTAAGCTCTCTGAGCTTCATTATCTTTTCTTTAGGATTGCTTGTCATTCCTTGTGGCCTATTTCTCATCTTCATACTATTCATATTGAGTGGTGTGTCTTTTTGTATGCTCTTGTTACTGATGCTCCTATCAGTTTTCTACACCTGTTTCTTCGTTCTTTGAACGAGGTACATCGGAGTAGTTCTACGGCTCATGCTTTATTTTTTCCTGTTTTTATTCATAGGATTCTCCTTCATCTCGGTTTAGGTGATTATCCTGCTTCTGAGCCCGTACACATTATTGCTCCTATAGGTGCTACCTTTCTGAGGCAAAGGGCTGCTCAATTTCGAGCTAGCTCTAAGCGTCCTAGGGTAGAGCCTTCCGGTGTTACTCCACCTCCTTCTTCTTCTACAGATGCTCCTGTAGCTGAGACATCTGCTGATCCTGCTGTTGCTTCTGATGATGTTCCTCCACCTTCTCTTTCGGACGTTTCTGATATTCGTCGGACTCTGGACACTGTCATGACCGTTCAGGCGGCTCATGGTCAGCTTCTGGTGGATGTCCTTGATGAGCTTCGTGCTTTGAGAGCGGATTTGGCGAGTTTTCGTCGTTCTCCTCTGCCTCCTCCTTTTGATGATGAGTGAGTGTCCTTTGGCAATTCGTCACAAAAAGGGGGAGTGCATTCTATTGAGGAGTTCATATCTTGTAGGGGGATTTTTGTTTTAGGGGGAGTTTTGTACCTTGTTGTAATACTGAGGAGCTTGTGGAGTTATTAGATTGTATCTAGGTGCTTCACTTTGTATTTACATTTTTGGCTCTTGTTAGGAGATATTTTTTTTGAGATACATTTTTATGTATTTGTTTCTTGTTCCACTATGCTACTTTACTTATTGACTTTTATTTATGATGTTATTCATGATATATGTCTTTATTTTGTGTCATGTGAAATCAAGAAGTTATTTTTTATATTCCTTGTATTTTCCACACATGCGTTTATGTGTTTGTTAAGTGTTACAGGAATATACAAGTTGATTCAGTCGTGCTGCTGTCTATTTTGCAACTGTTAGATAGTAGTTAGGATTGAATTTGTTTAGTGGCTTTTTATTTTGTAATGGGCTATTTCAATTTGTAAACTTTGAGCTTTTTGTTAAGTCTGTGTTTTGTCACGAATTGCCAAAGGGGGAGTTTGTTAGGTTCTAAGAATTAGGAACTAATGTATTAGAATTTCAATTTGTAATGTTGGCAAACCATGATCAAAACAATCTTTAGTCTTGTGTTAGACTTGCTCAAAGTATGGCTTTTTATGTAAAGTTGGAATCGAGTTAACTGCAGAATTTATTGTGCACTTCTGCCTGATTCGATTGATCGAGAATTAGACTCGACCGATCGAAAATAGTGCAGAACGTTTTTCTGCAGAAAATTCCCAACTCAGCCCTAGCCCATTTAATGTATAGGGTTTTATGTTTTGCCCTAAGTATATAAGGGAAAACCCTAGCCATGTTTTTAGAGTTCTGAATGTGGTGTTTGTGAATCTATTTGTTAGATCTAGAGGTGTTTGCCTTCACATACACTTAGGGTTTCCAAACTCAAGATTCATGTCAAGAGATTGGTAAATCATACAGTTGCAGAACAACAAAAGAGCTTCAAGATATACAAGTAGGTGTTGCTTGTGCTTTGCTGAAGAATTCAAGGAAAGAAGGAGTCCGTGGTCTCGGAGCTGTCACATGGTCGTGGTAGTAAGTTTCCTACAGGCAGGTAGCAATAGGATGTTAGTGGTCTAAGTCTCTATTGTGTAAACTTCGATTCTTTCATAGTGAATTCGTTTTACCTTGAGGATAGTTAGGTTAAATCCTCCCCAAGTTTTTTACCGGTTTGGTTTTCCTGGGTCATCATATCATGTGTTCTTTATTATTCTGCACTTTTACATGATTTGATATATTTGTTTTAACTTAGATCTGTTTAAATTACCTAAGTTAATCACTTGGCTAATTCTCTAGGTTAATCTGTTTGGGTTTAAGGGGTCTAAACGAACTTACACTTTTTTTTTAGAAACAAATTAATTAACTCTTGGAGTCGAAAGAAAAAAAAATCACTTTCTTTCATTTTCTTGAGTGCATGTGTGATGAAGGAAAACATTTTTTTTTTTTTTTTGGGTCTATTTCAAATTTTGTTGAATGAGCAAGAAATTTCAAGATTACATTTCATTGTCTCTATGTAAAACTCTTTGAATTTAGGTTTCTTTCTTGCAATTTTTTTAATTTTTGTTTGTATTATCTAATTAAGAAAATTTTAAATTTTAAAAGTATCCCACACATTGTGCGGGTTATAAGCTAGTCTACATCTATATATATATATATATATATATATATATATAATAGCAGAAGCTGAGAGAAAGTGGATTCCTATAATTAAGGAGGTGGTGACAAATAGGAAAAGTGTCTATCTAAAATTCAGACACGTTTAAGTTAAAAAGCGATAAATTACATTGTTTAGTAATGCTGTGACACCATTTAAAAGCGATACATTATTATTTTTCACTATGTTAAAACACTGTTTGGGAGGGTATAAAAGGAAACTAACCGCTTAAAATAAGAGAAAGAAAAAGAAGAGAGATTGGTACACGGATAGAGAAATAGAGAGGCGATGATACTTGAGAAAGAAATAGAGAGAGGCAGAGTCAGAGACGTCTCAGGCCAGTACCACCGTCGGACTTTGACCACCAAAATTCTTGCTTCCCTCAACCGGCAATGCACTATTACAAAGCGAGTTTTCTTTTTTTGCTTTCTTTGTTTTTTGATTTTTCATAAATTTTTATAAGTAAAAACCTAAATCTTGCGATAATCGTGATTTTTGATTACTGCAATTTGGGTCGCTCGCCAGACTTAGACCACCGGTATTGCAAGCACACAGAACTTGAAAAATCTGCCACCATCAGAGGGACAGGCCGTGTACCCATAACCAGTAAAGTTATTGTTTTTGTTTTTTTCTTGCCAAAGTTCGATCTCACACCACCATCAGACTCGGTAAAGTTTTTTTTTCCATTTTTTTTCATTGTTAAAATTTATGGATTAATTGTTATTTAGCTTTGGTTATTTTGGTCGGATTGATATTGATTTACGTGTTTGGATTAAATTGATTTTGATTAAGGAATCTGGGTAAGAATGCTTTAGTTTGGGGTATTTGAGTTAACTTAGGGACTGGGTTTTTATTTTATTTTTTCTCTTTCTTTTCTTAAGTCTAAACGTGGGAATTGGAGTGTTGTGGCAGTGTGGGGGTGCTTTTTTTTATAAAAAAAAAAAATTGATAAAGTTAAAAGACTGTTTGAAGAAAAGGAATTGCTTGGTTTAAAACCTTTTCTACATAAATAAAACACAAACAAAACAATATGAACAAGCAAAATACACTGAGAGAGAACAGAGGTTACATATTCAGTGAGGCGCAGAGAGAAATACCATTAGACTACTGCCACTGTTTTGCATATTCTAATAGATGTGTTCGTCCTCTGCCCCCATCTACTCTCTGTGGCATCTGCTGTTTGGGTTCGTGCTCTGCCCCCATCTCCTTTCTGTAACATCTACAGAAGCTCAGCATCATCTCACCGTTTCAAATAAGCATATTTAATCTTCAATATATCTATGTTTTAATTTAAAACCTGATGCTTATACTACTTAATTTCCAGCTATTCTCTTCAATATATCTATATTTAATTTTTTTCCCCTGCTTAATTGTCTAGGGTTCTTCTTTTACCCTTTTTAAAAGTAGACGGGTTGATTCTATTTTTTTGGATGCTTTGGTTTGGTTTTACTTTTGGTAACATTAGGGATTTTTCCGTTGATTTATTGTCGTTAAAAGTCAAATTTTACCTTGGATTGTTTAAAACCTTTATGTTTAAAACCTTGATGTTAATCTTGATTTACATATTTATTTTATATATCCTTGGCCAACAGAAGCCAAATCCTAGCCATCATCATATGGGAAATAACCAACAGATTGTTAAACACTAACCAACAAATTGTTAAACATTGTGCAGATTATTCACTAAATATGGTTGTATGCTTACACATTAATGCTTAAGTATTTTTGTGGAACTGATAAATTACCTTTGATATGGGAACAATTTTTCATATTTTCACTACTCAAACCATATTACAATGTTTGCTTCCACTTCTTTTGTAGTCCCTCTTTCATCTTTCTTTGTTGTGATTTAAAAATCCTTCTTACTTTGTCATTTTGTTGAAATATAGATTAAATAAGTTCTTTGCTAGGTACGACACTTGGGTAATTTGCAAGAATAGTTCTGCATCAAACTGAGAGATAAGGATAGCCTGATTTTCCCTCTATTTATATCATAAATTGAATTAAATTTTGTCCATTGATATTTTTGGGTTTGATTTGGATTTCAATTCCATATTGTAGTCTGATTTTTTTCAATTTTTTTTAAGTTCAATGAAATCTTATTTTGTATTAAACAAAACTGTAAAACTGTTTTTATTTATTTATTTATTTTTTGCTATGCTTTGTGATCAAATTCCTTACAATGATTGTTTCAACTTCTTTTTGTAGCCTCTCTTTCATTTTTTTCATATAATGTTAAAATAATTTTTTTGTCCGTCCTTTTGTTTAAACCTAGATTTATAACATTCTTTACTAGATATGACACTGGTGTTTTGCAAGAAGAGTTGCTGGATCAACTGACAGGTGGACGCGAGTCTAATGCTGTAAGATACATCAAATTGTTGAGTCTAGGTACAATTTTACTTAATGTTTCCATCATTAGAGGCTGACATGTTTCATCTTTATTATTTCTATCTTAGTTTCATTAGAGTATAGAGTTTACTACCATATTTCCTGCCGTAATTTTTTACAGTATAGAACTCTTTATACCGTCAATTTTCTTTGGTCCTTTTGGTTTAATTTTAGTTAGTAGTTATTACATATTCAATTTTAGTTTAATTCTTTTTCATAATGACACTATTTAATCTATATTTTCCAATTCGAAATTGCTAAAGCTTATAGTTTAAATTGGTTAGGATTGAACACTGGTACTATCTCGGTTCAAAATTTTAAATTAATTATCTCTTAAAGAATATTGGAAGTAGAACATTAACAAATTTGTTATTTGTCCTTTATGAAATGTATACATTTTGATTGTGATTTTTATGTTGCAAAAGCCATTATGAGTAATAAGAATCCTTAAAATTACTTCTAATATTGCTGTATTTGGATGATTCAAAAGTTATATAGGCATGGCTTTATGCATGAATTTGTGATGTTTCTTTTGCTGCTTTTGTGTGTTTGAGCTTCTAACATCTGATTTTTTGAGTAAATGATCTATGGGATTTCTCTCCTTAGTCTATGTGTATGTGTGTGTGTTTAATTGTAATATGTGTTCCAATTTTGGTATTATTCAATTCTAATATATGGGCATTGCATTGTGTTAATCTTATGGGCATATATGTTAATATGGGCATGTTGTTCCTTTGGCAAAGGTTTACCATGTAAATTTTAAGAATTTCTCTCTTTTTTTTTCCCCAGCATGGATACAGATTACTCATGTAGATGCTCTTATGCTATGATCACATCAACTTTTATATGTTTATCCAAGTTCATGATAAGGACATGCAGCACCGCGATAAAGATAAGATAATCTTGGCCTTTTACGAATCAAGTTCTAATTCAATAACAAACAATATATCTCATATATTAATCACAGCACACATGAATAAATCTAATGCAAAATTATGCAGAAAAATTTACTACAGAATTTTTTATATGAAGAAAATAATTTTTCTTTCATTCTAAAACACAATCAACACATTAGTGCTGTTTTGTTCTCAGAGCAAATTAACCTGTAAAATTGTTATGATGTCATTAATTTTATCCCACCTTTTTCCAGTAGCTAAATAGAATGTCAGTTTTCTTGGATTTTTTTTTTTTAAATATTTCTAGCAATTGAAATATTCTTTTCATTTGCTTTTGGTTTTAGGGTTGCTATGGTTGAATCGTTGGCCTTTGGTTCAACGGCATTAAAAAGGGTTTTTTGGCAAATTTTTAATTGTGTAGTTTCAGTATTTGATGTCCTCCATCATAAGAATTCTCAATTTATGCTCTTTTTTTTTATTAATATGAGACCTTTATTTTCCCGTTTGTTTATGTTTTGGATTTAATTAAAGTTTCTAGGTTATATCAAGCTTTGGTTTTATGTTTAGTCTATAGGTTATCTCAAGCTTGGTTTAATCAAAGAATCATGTTATTTTATTTTAATTCAATTAGAATCTTTTTTAAGAGTAGCATCTAGATTTTTTAGGGGTTTTGTTTGATTCTTTGTTTGCTTGCAGACCCTAGCTTCTTTTCCAATGTCCTCCTTCAGTAACCCACAGATTATTTTCTACTTTCTGCCATGCACAGCGAAAGACCAAATATATGGAGTTTAGAAGCTGTCTGCCAATTCTAGCAATAGCAAAGTGAAAAGGTAGAGCTGTATTTTTCCTTCTATTTATATTTTTGAAGCATATTTTCTAAGACTTCATTATCATCCAATATAATATTTTGATTGTTGAATCTAATAGGCAAATAGTGGGTTATTTTTTATTCCCAATTAATTTAATGGTAAAAACTGATTACTGCACTAACAATGAATGCTACTGTGAAATTTGAGGGTGCTTAGACCATGGAAAGGACTAAGAAGATTACTTATTGAAAAAAATAAATAAATAAAGGACTAATAGGGTTGAGTCTAGTAGGTGGGTTCGTGCTCTGCCCTTATCTCCTCTCTGCGGCATATGCTGTTTGTGTTTGTGCTCTTCCCCCATCTCCTCTCTGCAACATATACAGAAGGTCCACATCATCATCTCACTGTTTCTTCTCCTATTCGAATTAGCATCTTCAATCGTCACTATATGTATGTTTTAATGTAAAATCCAATGCTTATACTACTCGAATTACAATTTGTCTTCTTCAATATATCTATATTAATTTTTTTTCCCCTACTTAATTGTCTAGGGTTCTTCTTAAAAAATAGATTGGTTGATTCTCTTTCTTTGGATGCTTTGGTTTGGTTTTTTCTTTTGATAACATTAGGGACTTATCTTTTGATTTATTGTAGTTAAAAAGTAAAATTTCACCTTGGATTGTTTAAAATCTTTATGTATAAGACAAAACAAACTTTCCTTTCAAGTGTGCCAAAAAGTGTTACTGTTTAATGTTAATCTTGCTTTAAGTATTTATTTTATATATCCTTGGCTAGTGGAAGCCAAATCCTTAGCCATCATCATATGGGAAATAGTCAACAGATTGTTAAAAACTAACCAACAAAATGTTAAACATTGTGCGGACAATTCACTAAATATGGTTGTATGTTTACACATTAATGCTTAAATATTTTTTGGGACTGATAAATTACCTTTGTTATGGGAAAAATCTTTCATATCTTTCAACTCAAACCATATTACAATGTTTGCTTCCACTTTTTTTGTAGTCTCTCTTTCATCTTTCTTTGTTGTGATTTTAAAAACCTTCTTACCCTATCATTTTATTGAATATTGACTTCTTTGCCAGGTACAACACGGGTATTTTGCAAGAAGAGTTTTTGCATCAAACTAAGAAGTTAGGATAGCCTGATTTTCCCTCCATTTATCTCTTAATTTGAATTAAATTTTGTCCATTGATCTGTTTGGTTTTGATTTGGCTCTGAATTGCATATTTTAATATGCTTTTTTCTTCGTTTTTTTTTTTTTAATTCAATGAATTCTTATTTTGTATTCAACTGAACTGTAAAACTGTTATGATTTTATTTTTTTCCCTATGCCTTGTGATCGAATTCCTTACAATGATTGCTTTAGCTTCTTTTTGTAGTCTCTCTTACATATAGTGCATTCTTCTTTTGCTATGCTTTGTGATCTGTCCTTTTGTTTAAACATAGATTTCTAACGTTCTTTACCAGACTTTGGTGTTTTGCAAGAAGAGTTACTGGATCAAACTGATAGATGGACGTGAGTCTAATGTTGTAAGATACATCGAATAGTTGAGTCTAGATACAATTTTACTTGATGTTTCCCTGTGTTATTATTTTCTTCATCCTTAGAGGTTGATTTGTTTCATCTTTAACATTTCTATCTTACTTTCATTAGAGTATAGAGTTTACTATCATTTTTTCCTACCATAATTTTTAGGCTATAGAACTCTTTATACCGTCAATTTTCTTTGGTTCTTTGGTTTAATTTTAGTTGGTTGTTATTGCATATTCTAGTAAGTTTAAATGTTTGGTCTATCATTTACTGCTGTAGTAACCTGATGTTAAATTAGCCTTTGGTTGATGGTGGTTATGCCTGAGGGATTTGGTTCCAAGAAGACTGAAGCCAAAAATCTATAATAGTGTGGACAAGTTACAACTGATAAGTATCAATAGAGAGAGTGTGGTGTAGTTGCAGCTGATTTATTTTTTTGTTGGTGGTGGTGTTTTCTTTTGGGGCCAAATATCAACTGGACAATGGATATGGAAAAGGAAAGATAGCAAGTAAAAAGTGCATAAATTAGTCATTCATGTTTGATTATTGTGTAATGTGCATATGCAGCAAAGTATATAATATTTTATTTGTTATCTACATGTTTTTTTGCTTTCACAAACAAATTGGTCTTGACTTAAATGCAATAATTTGGAAGAGTTTCTTCTTTAAAACTGTTGTTTGTTGCTAAATCATTTAGCAAGGATTTTGTAAAGGCATGAATCTTATTTTTCATCTCTTTTATTGTCCTTGGCAAATTGTTATTGACTTGAAAGAAAAAGTTTGGAAGAGTTTTTTAAAATTGTTGTGTTTGTTGCTAAATCAATTAGCAATGATTTTGTGAAGGCATGAATCTTATTTTTCATCTCTTTTATTGTCTTTGGTGACACATTATTATCTATTGTGTGATGGAAAAAGCAAAAACAATATTGTGTGATGGAAAAAGCCAAAACAATCATTAAAATAATTAACTCAAGTGCTCTTTTTCAACCTTTGGAATTATAATATGATATATAACTTTTTGAATATAGTATTCATACAATGTAGAATATTCACTTTTTACTTTTTTTTACAGTTATTATTAAAATTAAGATATTTCATGTAAAATTAGAAAGCTTTTATGTATAAACAATACTTTTATAAGAAATTTCCATACCAATGCATCTTTATTGCATTTGTTGTATAAGTTTTATAGTTTAAAGAGTTAATTAACAAAACTGATAGGACAGAATTTCCATGATCATATGTTTTACATGGGGCAAAAAAAACCTTATGAAATCTACAAATATTTTTGCAATTTGAAACATGAAGTCAATTAATATCAGCTCTCTCTTGCCTCTTAGGCTTTGTATGTTATCATAGTAAAGGAGTGGGAGTTTCCTTATAATATAAGGCCAATTTATATTTTAGTTATTGATCTTTTTTGTTTGTTTCAATTTATTACAGAACTTGCATTTGCATTTGTGTATAAAGAGAAGTAGGTATATTCCTAATGAGGATGAGTTATGTAATTTAATGGTCTTTTGTTGTATATTTACTCTTCAGAGTGCTTATTACAAGTGGCTATATTGGATGTCGTATTGGTTTTTTTTTTTTTTTTTAATAGATTTTGCATGTTGTATTCTATTTTAGTTGAGAATCTATTTGGGTACTAAATTGGGGAAAAAAACTGTAGCAAAAGTAAAAGTTAGTTCAATTAGTTTTGAAGGTATTATTATTATTATTATTATTATTATTATTATTATTATTATTATTATTATTCACAAATGCAGAAGTGTGACTAATGAAAAATCTACAACTGATCGGGAAATTTTTGGAATCCTGATGTGAAGCTCTAAAAAAACATAACCCACAATTGGACTAATGAACCAACTAGAATTTGGCATTGGTTAGACTCACCAAAAAAACTACTGTAATCATAATTGTTGGCATTGGTCAAACTCGCCAAAAACTACTGTAATAATAACTGTGACAACTACCTTCACTATGTGTTCTATATGTTCTTGGTCCTTTCTCAAGAAAAATAGCAAATAGAGAAAAGTTGTTGATCTCTCTCTCTCTCTCTCTCTCTCTCTCTCTCTCTCTCTCTTTGAGCTTATCACAAAGAAGTATGTTATTTTGTTCATATTTAAGTTTTAAATAAATGTTGTTAGGACAACTGTTAATACAAAAAGAAAATCTTTATTGATCATGCAATTTTTGTGTTCATAACCAAATTTCAACATGCATATTTTAGAATGTATAGTAATAATAATTTTTTTGTAAATGAAATTATGGAATTTTTTAGATTAATTACTGCATTTTAAAATAATAAACAAATAGATTGACAACTAACATATCTTATACACTTTGCAACAAATTTTTTCTTTATAGATTGATTTTATTAGCCAAATTTCTCTTCTACTTATTTCATACTTCAATAACTATATTCTCTCGAACTCACAACCTTTAAAAAAACATTGAACCAATTAGTTATAACTTATGGGATTTCAATTAACATTTTTTTTAGATCATGTGTTGATGCCAGGTTATGTCTGACTTTCAGAAAAAGACCCGAACATTAGCATTATTATCTGAACAACTAACCATTCACCCCCTTTCATATTTTACCATCACATTAAGTATAATATATTAAGTTGATTGTTTTCTAATTCATAAAATGATCCCGCGCATTGCGTGGGTTAAACGCTAGTATATATAATAGCAGAAGCTAAGAAAAAGTTGATTCCTTCAATTAAGGAGGTGCTACCATGTAGAAAAAATGTCTATCTAAAATTTAGCCACGTCTAAGTTAAAAAAATGATACATTATATTGTTTCCCAAGCTTAACACCATTTGATAGTGTTTGTGAATATATTAAAAAAAAAGGTTTAAGTAACATAAATAAAAAAATCCTTGCAACAAAAAAAAAAAAAAAAAACTAGCGATACAAAGAAGGGGAAGGAGAAGAAAAAATGTGTGCGATACGAAGGAGACAGAGAGAACTACCACCGGTCATGATGAAAGGTCCAAGAGATATTGAGATACGGAGATAAAGAGAGACAAAGTTCGTATGGCACCAAGAGAGATACGATGTACATGGAGATAGAAATAGAGAGAGGCGATGAGGCCTACGGCACAGAGAAAGAAACAGAGAAAGAGGCAGAATCAGGCAATCGGAACCACAAGCACATAGAAAGAAAAATCTATGCTCCATCAACAACGGTAAATTTTTTTTAGATTTGGGTATGAAACGTTACTTTTAATTGAGTTTTCCTGTTGGATAGGTTTAGATTTGATTTGTTTTTGTTTCAGGTTTTTAAAACACAGAATGATTGAGATTTGAGAGGGATACAGAGATAGTGTTCGTGAATGTCGCTGCCACTAGCGTCAATGTGGCATCCAACCACTGTCAGTAACCTCACAATAGAGGAAAAATCTATGAACCATCAACACCATCAGATTATCGGAACTGGTGCCGGCACATTCTTTCCCCTTTTTTAGATTTAGGTATGAATTTTTTTTTTAGATAAGATTTAGGTATGAAATTTGTTTTTTTTTTTTTTTTTTAATTCTTTGATAGGATAGGCTTTTTTTTTTTCCTTTCTCTTTTTTATAACTTATAGAAATTACAAAAAAAAAAATTTAGTTTTGGCTTTTCACTGTAAAGAAACGAAATTAAAAACAATTTCCTGTAACTAATCTTAACGAAATCCTTGGGATCAGGTAAGTGTAGGATTGATTGTTGAGCTGATATTTGTTCTCTCTTTTTCAATCTTATTTATTTAGGTTTATTGTTTGGTTAAGGTTTATCGGAACCGCAGGCACAGAGAGACAGGCCATATACTCGTAACCAGTAAAGTTTCTGGTTTTTTTTTTTTTTTTTTTTTTTTTTTCGCTTTCATTTTATAAATCTAGGGATTGGATATAATTTAGGTTTGAATTTCTTGGTTGGATTGGTCTAGATTTTGTTATTTGTGTTAGGCTTCCATTAACAATGCCTTCTATAGTATAATACTATAATACCAGTTTTAATATAATATGGTTTTAGATATCCAGTAAGTTAGTGCTTCTATTGGAGAGTTTGCAATCATCACAGCAATAATAATAATAATAATAATAAAATTTATTTGTACTATGTACATCATACCTGTTTAATGAATGTCTTACAGACGTGTTTATTATTGGTATGGTTTATTTTTTTGCGGTTTATTGTTGTGTTCATCAAATTCAAGTTCTTTGAATGTATTAGTCATGGAAGGTAAAAGATAACATTTTTCTTATGCCCATTTTAATTATAGTTATCTAAACTAATGAACATTCTTTGCTTATCACATTCAGTATATGAATGACTTATAGAATCTCACTGATGGACAATATTGGGTTATCGAACATTAGATTTTTTCAAATAACAATATGGTTGTTCTTTTTCAGATTTCAATTTGCTTCCAATAAGGTTCCATTTCTTTATTTCAGCATGTTTTCTTTCCTCCCCCCCCCCCCCCCCCCTTTTTTATTGTTGTGTTTGGCTACAGAGAAAGTCTACGATATTTTTAGAAGTATAATATGAGATTTTTTGATTGGTAGGTGGTTGACAACTTTCATTGTGATTTGATGGTTGGGTTGTGTACATGAAAGCTTCTTAGAGAGCAACTTGGCTATTGTTGGTGGCAGTGTACAGTTAATGAGGAAGGATTGTCAAGGTAATAAAAAGTTTCCACCTTTTCTTGAGTGTGAAAGGATAGTGGGCTGTTTTTTATTTTTTTGGTTTTTTATGGGTTTTCTTAATTCTTTCATGTTAAAGTTTATTGCATTGATTTTAGCCGTGCTAATGATTTTTTTTTTTGTTGTTGTAAAAGTTTAATACGTAGAACAAGCTTCTTCTTCTTCTTCTTTTTTGTGTGTGCATGTTATCTCATTTATAAAATCTACTAAAAATTGAAACTATCTATGTTTGGTATGGTTTTTGGAGCCTAGATAAGCCTACTTTAAAAAAAAAAAAAAACATAAAACAGTGAGAAATGCTTCTGTCATTAATGATGGAATTTATATAGCAACTGATATCTATTGGTAAGCTATCTCGGTATGTGAAAAAGCTATAACAATACATAGTCTTCTGTCATATAATTTACAGAAACTACGATTGCAGACTACAAGATGAGAAAGCATGGTTTGTTTGGTTGATACTAGAAAATAACGTAGCAAAAGGCCATAATGTTTCTATGACTGAACACAATATGATATTTAAGTTTTGGACTTTTTTTTTCTTTATCTTTTTTTCTTTTTTATATTGTAAGAGCCTATTGCATTATCAATAGAGAATTTGTTGTGTCAAGGATATTTAAAAAAAGAATTTCGGACCCATTAGATTGAGAAGTCTTTTTTACTCATAAGCCTAACTTTTAGTTACTTCTTGAAGTATATTTCTGTAATGCTTGGTTTTTATTTCTGCAGTAAATTTTATATGTTCGAAAAGATGTTTTAAAATAAAATAGTCTTGAAGATGTTAGCACCATTTGAAGAGCCAATTGCATAGGATCAACAGAGTTATCTAGTTTTTGCTAAAAATTTAGAACTGGGTATTGTTGAGAGTAGTTCATCTAATGAGGAGAAAGAATAATCTATTTAGGTAGTATTTTTGCACTAACAAATGCACTTAAGAAATGAGAACCATGAGAATGAAAAAGAAAACTTGATACTTCACAACTACTAAGTTTGGTTTAGGTTATCAAATTTTAAGGCCTACTGTTATTGGCATCATAAAGCACGAAACAGCTTACTAAGTTCTATTTTCCTTGAATACTTGGTACTATTTAGTTAGGAAAGGTGATTGTTAAATAGTATTAATGTTATATGTTATAGCATCTTATAACACTGATCTTGAATGTCATTTGATATTCTATTATGAATTAAACTATCAAAAAGGGTTAGGATAAGTGTATGTCAATAAAAAAAAAAAATAACAACAACAACAACGAAAACAAAGATATATAATCTATCTTAACATTTATTTAGAGATTGATTTTGTGAAATGTGTAATAAGCATTGACTTCAATGTGCGTTTGATGAGTTTGCAGCATCTTTACCTATTTGATAAAATGTGTTTGGAATTGCAGTTTACTACTGTCATTTTTTTCTCTCCCAAATGTAAGGTTAATTGGAGTGCAATTTGTTGGGTCTAAATTTGCTGAAATATTTGATTGGCTGCAATTGAATCTTTTCGTTTAGTGGAGCAAAAGAAACGTTTTAGTTATATTTTCACTTTTTTATTAGCATTGTGTTTAGAGTTTTGTTGCAAATTAGAGAGGCAACGTTTTGATTCTTGGCAAGTAGTTACAAAATATCAAACAAACTTTTTCACAAACACACCCTGTAGTCCCTCTCTCATCCGTTTTTCTCTTTACCCAGCCCCTCTCATTAGTTTATCTCTTCAACTCTGCCAAAACCTACAGGTTCAAACTCTTAATCTAATTCTCACTAGCATTAGCTGGTACTTTTAGTTTTTTCTCCCTTTAAAAACCAATTAACAAACACAACATTCTGTCTCTAAAAAGTTACAAATTTGCACCTTTCATAAATTACGCTCTTCTCTCAAGCCCTCTCTCTAAAGCCCCAAAGCAACCTTTTCTCATTCCACAACTCTTCCTTCTTACCTCTCACCTTTTTCTGAATCTAGCAACGATTAAGAAGCATGAAGTTTGAATCCAAACTGTTTAAATTGGGGCTGTTGATAGTGCTGCCGTTGAAGGCGAGAGTGGCCTGCATGATCACTTACTAGCCTGTCCATTACTCCGACCCAGAAGACTGAGCCTTCCTTCACAATGGTTTAAAGGATGCTTAATAGGTTTATAACTCCAAAGATCAAAACTCTTTTTTCCCTCTTTTTGTTTGGTGGGTTTCGTTGAAATTTGCCATATGAATGAAATGTCCTATTTCTGAACGTGGGATTTGAAAGTTTTTACATATTTTGTAGTATTACATAAAGCCCAATTCGTGGGTTGCACATTTTCATAGTGGTGTTTCTTTTACATTTACACAAATTGTTTGATAAAATTCTTAAGTGATGTTTTGTTGGCCTTTTCTAAAAATGGCATTTTCCATGCAATATGACAAATGTTGCCAACAAATGTTTTTATTTGCATTCTGTTTCTCCAACTTAAAATGAATTATTGGCTTCTATGGATTGCATCTATTCTTTGAACTTGGTTTTAGGTTTCTTTTGATTCTATTCTTTTAGAAAATGTGTACATTTTCCAAAAATACTTGCAAGACTTTTCTTTACAGCAACATTGGCTAGCAAAGTGCCAAGCAAGTCCAAAGGTCCACTGTTAGCCCTCAAATCAAAGTCCAAATTTGTTTCATTTATTTATTTTTTATTTTTTAAATCTTAGGTCTCAAACTGTGTTTCTCGTTGCTCAATCAAAATTTAGAATTTCAGTTTAAGGGTCATCAAGGCTGTTGGCCAATATTCTGTGCTCATGGGCCTATTTGTTGGGAGCTTAATTGCTAGATGAGATGAAATGGTAAGTGGTTTTTCTTGAATCATCTTTTTGGGTTGCTTTGAATCATCTTTTTCTTGATGAAATCCCTTTTAAATTTAATGTGAGATCTTTCATTCAAATTTTTTTCTCTCATGTTGTGATAATTCTGAGTAGCTATACTATGGTTGTAAAAAATTTAATTTATTATGGAAAGTATTAATTTGGTATAATAGAAAATTTCCTGATAATATTTATTTAAATCTAAAATTACATGTTCTTTTTGTGTTGCATGATATATGTTTGATGAAATTCCTTTTAAATTTGATATATGATCATAAATCTGAGTAGTTATACTAATACTATGGTTGTTTAAAATCAATTTGTATGGAAATGAATAATTTGGTTATAAATATGGAAAGCGTGATTCTTCCTTTACATATAACATAATTAATTTTCCTGTGATTGTAGACAACTTAACTGCTTTTATGACTCCATGAACTGACTAATATGTCATTTACTTTGATATACAACAAATTTTGTGCATATGGTTAATAGGTTTAATTTTCATTCTTGCTTGCTTTGTACTTCCTACGCATGGTTTAATTTTTTTTTTCCTTGCTTGCTTTGTCTAATTTTGCTTTTTGTTGACTTCTTCAAATAGTAGTATTACCAACAAAATAAAGAAAAAAAGAGAAAGGGAGAATCGAGGCTGTGGGTCATAATAGGTATGCTTTTTTTATTTATTTATATTTTAAATGTATCGTTGTGATTTTATGAGGTTGTTTTGCCCCTTTGTAAACAATTAGTCATTTGCTCTAACTCTAAATTTAGAATGATGTCTTGGGACTATATAATGGTTGTTGGAGCATTAAAGCAAATTGTAGTGGCTGATGTTATAGCTTGAGTCATACAAATCACTCAATTTTTGCCTTTTGAAGATAATAAGTATGTGTTGGTAGTCTCCAAAAAACTCTGCCATTTCCTACCCAAACATTGACCCAACTATATGTAATTGATAGTCTCCACGTCTGAAAGATTCTACTAATGGTAATGATAATGGTAACTACATTTTAGTAATATGCTCACAAATTGTTTGATAAAATTTTGCTGTTGTTTTTTATTCTAAAATTTATTTTTATTGTTTATAATTTACTTTTTATGATGTGGAAAGAAGCACCAAGTTCCTATTTTGATGTTGTTACTTATATATAACATTCATAGACTATTGAATAATTTATGTGGTTAGAGAAACCGATTGAAGTGGATAAGAATGTATGATTTTCCTATCAATCTTGATGGGGCACAATATAGAGTATCTCTATTGTTGTTGTTGTTTCTCAATTGTGGTGTTCATGGCATTTAATCTAATCCAAAAGCAATATACATTATGTTCATGGCATTTATGTTTTTCCCCCTTAAACCATCAAGGTGCTTGAAGAATTACTTTGGCTTTGGAATTTTTTTTTTCTATTATTAAAGAAAAGTTACACTCAGAATTATATATGATGATCATTGTGCATTTTTTTTTAGCAAACTGGTCATTAATGTAGCTTCAAGCAAATTAAATATGCATGATTATTATTGAATTATTAAAAAAAAAAAAAAAACTTATTGGAGGCCTTTTGTGGAATACCTAGCAAATATAGTCATCTGTTTTTACTTACAAAATACTTATGGAAAAAAAAAATAATAACAAGAGAGATGGTTTTGTAGAGCCTAAGTAGTAACAGCCTAGACATACCCTATAATTTATTCAAGATTAGTTAATTGCAACAAATTAGGAAAATTGATTAGAAAGCATAGTAAAAACAAAAGTGAATCCTAACAATATATGTTGTTATTGTAAACTGATGGAAAAACCTAATAGAATTTTATAGTTTTTTTTTCTGTTTAGTCCAAAACAAAAACTATTTGAATCCACATACTTTTAAAAAAATGACAAAAATATGCAAAACAAAACCAATACAAATCCAAATATGTCAATTAACCAAATCTAAACTAAAATATCAAATAAATACAAGGTAAGTCAGGCCATCCTAACTAGTCAGTTTGATCTACAAACTCTTCTTACAAAACAGCCAAGTGTTTTATATGGCAAAGATCGTTGTACAGCTGTAACTAAAAACTAATTGAGACATACCCCATACTTTAGCCCAGATTAGTTAATTGCAAAATGATCAAATGTATGGAAAAGAGTCTTCCCTAGAAGATTGTAGAGAGCCTTTCAAACTCTATGTGCCACTTGGTAAAACTTGGAAATTTCTTAAAGCCAAAAAAAACTATGGTATTGAATTGCTTTAGTTAGTGTAGAAATTGACCAAAAACCAAAAACACTTTCGCTTTATTCATGAACTAATCTATGATCCTCTTCAACAAACCTTGCATATGACCTAAGATGGTTTTCAGATTTCAGCCTACCCCAAAGATTAAGTTTTCTTGATTTTGAGGGATTTCAGTTTGGTGATGACTTTGTAAATGAGAGTTTCAATTTCAAATAGTGTTTTTATATATGGATTACTTTATGTTGTTAAATTTGAGTTTGGTATTGATTCAAAATTTGTAATGGTTTATTCATATAAACCTGTCATGTTTTCTAAATTTTAGATAACTATTATTAATTACATGGCACACAATCACGTCTTATAGGATCTCAGTTTCTAGCGCCTCATTTATATTGGCTCTTATTAGGAATTTTGTATTAATAATGACATATTTTCCCCCATATGTTAATGCAGATCACTCACCCTTGACTTACAAGTCTTTTGGCCTCTATTCGATAACAACTACTAAATTAAATTGAAGGGTTAGGAAAGCCTAATTTTCCCTTTGTAGCTACTATTTACTTTATAATTCTTTGTAGAAAATGAGTACAAGCTACATTTAATGCTTACCATAAAAATAAAATTTTTTTTAATTTCGATTTAGAGATTTTTATTAGACGGGTTTAAAGGAAAAAGAAATGATAAGCTATCTAACACTGATTCATGTGATTTAGATTTTAGATGCCAGAACTAATTTTGCATTTGTATGTGTTTTTCATTTGGAATTAATTTAACATTTTTTTTTGAAAGTTCTGATATGTCCAGGTATGCAAAAAGATCATCAATGGCTTGGATGCTTACAACATTAGACCCATAAAACTTTTAAGAGACAAAGCATGAAGTCCATAAACAAGGGGTTAAACTATTTGAATTTTGGTTTATTTTAGGATTATAAATGTTATTTTTGAGCTATGAATCTAAATTTGTATGATGTTATGAAGAAATGTATTTGTTTTTCCACTACTGTAAGTTTAATTTTTTCCCCTTATTTAAAGTGTGTTAATATATGTTACCATAATGAAGTATGATTTGATTTACTTTTGATGATGTTAAATAAAAAAGAAAAATACTTTTGAGATGCTATAAAATTACAACAACAAAATTATAAAAAATTTTAAATAAAAATTCCGTGCATTTACACTAGTGCATATAAAGTAAAGTAAAGTATAAAAAAAAAAAAAAAAAAAGTGGTTATCACGCTCTCTCTTTCAGTTTCTTTTCTATGGTTTCTTCTTCTCTTCTTCTCTCTTAGTTTCTTCTCTCCCAACTTTTTCTCTTCCAAACTAACCACAAGAACCTAGAGCCACGACTATTAAACAAAACCCTAAGCAAAACCCAAAAAAGAAGAAACAAAACTGCTTCAGGGTATTTTTCCATTCTAGCTGCCTAACTGAAGAAATATAGTACTTCAATTCCAGCCACCTAACAAAGTATTTATCTGCCCGGTGACAATATTAGCCTAGAGAAATGGAAATGGATTAGCTTAAAACATGTTAGGTTCAAGGCAGTCGCTAGAGAAAAAAACAAAGCACGATAGAAGTTTCATAAAGTTAAATTAAATCTAAACCATTAAATTAGTTTTGTTTTGATTTTGACCATTAATTTAATTTTGAGAATACTTGTTACCATAAACAAAGAAAAAAAATCCTTACGAATTTGTCTCTCTCTCTCTCTCTCTCTCTCTCTCTCTCTCTCTCTCTCTCTCTCTCTCTCTCTCTCTCTCTTCTTCTTTGTCAACTTATTCTCTTCCAAAGTCATGACTACTACTAAACAAAATCCTAAGCAAGACCCAAGAAACAGAGCATTTCAATTCCAGTTGCTCTCTACTCTAGAGACGGTGAGGTTTTTACATCGAGTTCTTCAATCTTCCTCTTCAATTTTAGTTATATGATAAATTCATATTTTGCAAGTCCAAGTTGTTCCTAAAAACAAAATATTATAATATAAGGTGTGTTAGGCTACTGCTTATTTTGCTGAAAATTGAAAACAATAAAAAAATAATTTCGGTTACTGTTCACACTCACAAAACATTATTCATTTGCCTATTTGCACTGTTCATGTCCCATGAACAGTGCAAGAGGCGTTGGTCATGAAAAAAAAAATGCAGACTTGGATATCGCGTGAAATGCGGTATCCAAACGCTCACATAGTATAAAATAATTTATAATAAATAATGAAACTTTCTTTTAATTTTTTTGAAACTTTTTTTTAATTGAATTCTAATATTTATTTTTATGTAAAATGAAAATTTTTTTGAAGATAATGTTATTGTTAAACTATATGCATGCATGTATATGACAATGAAATTTTGTAGATAAATTTTGTCCTTCAAATTTTACTATTTAGGATTTTTTTTTTTATCTAATTATGCACATATATGCATAATACAAAATTTTTTTATATAGAATATTAACACAACTTAAAACCCATAAAAATAATTTAAAATTTAATATTAAGAATAAAATCAACTTATTCGAATTCTAAAATTAAGAAACTGACACAAGTACAATCAAATGTGATGTTAGTACTGCTTAATATGACAATAAAACTATCAAATATAAGAAAAAAGATAAAGGAGCTATCAAATGTGGCAAAAGTACGATCACATGTGATATTAATATTGCTTAATGTGATGATGGAATGGTCAAATGTGAGGAAAAAAAAAATAAGGATACCACCAAATATGACAAAAGTACGGTCAAATGTGATATTGATACTATCTAATGTGTCAATAAAACCATCAAATGTGAGAAAGAAATAAGGGAGCAACTGCGTGTGACAAAAACATAGTCAGATGTGTGTTAGTACAACTCAATGTAATGATAGAACATTTTAGTTGTCAATAGTTGGCAAGTCATTTTTTTAGTTGGCTATGATGACAGATTTTTAGTCATCATCTTGTCAATTGGGTTATCAATGGTTTTTTCATTACCCCATGTATTTATTAAAAATGTTACTAAAATTAAACCTGTAGAAGGTTTAACGCTCTATTTGTTTCAACAATGATGTTTTCTAGACAATGAGTTATTTTTCAAAAAGCATTTTTCTATTATAATATCTCATTTTTCTATGTTTGGTAGCAACCTTAAATGAATTGAAAAATAATCTCCTAACTTTCCTTATTTTGCTTTTTGTGAGATAAAGTTAAAAATAAGCCATATTTTTTATATTGACCAAAAATAGTTTTCTTATGACTCATCTTTCTGATTATACCAAATACTGGAAAATACAAAAAACTATCTTTACGCAAGGTTTTCCATCGAAACAACAGAGCGTAAGAAAAATAATATTTGAAAAAAATATTTCATTTTAAATCCAAATCCAAATTTAGGTATCCAAATAATGAAACTTCAAATATTTCGTTATATAAAAAGACCTAGACAAGGAATTTTAAATCAATGGATTTCAAATCATGGCATTTTAATTAAATCCATTGATTTAAAATCCAAATCTAGATGTTGCCATCCAAATACAACCTTAGGTTTTCTTGTAGGAATTTCAAAATAAAACTTGAAAAAAATTTAAATTAGGGCAATGAGTTGTGAGTTTAGGATGCTATATTGAACATGTCTATAATGAAATTAAGACGTAAGACACAATGAGTGAAGTCGACCCACGGGTTAAGTGGGTTTGGGTGCCTAACACCTTCCCATCCCCATACCTAAACTTCGAACTTATACTCAGGTAGTAAGATCAATCCTTCCACGAAAGGACACTATATATATGGTTCCTAGACCTAAACTAGGTGGCAACTCCTTTTCTTTTCTCCGCCATGGTCCACTCGGCTGAGGCCTACTTTCCCCATTGCGCCCACACCTGTTTAATTCCTTTTCCAAATTAAAACCTTGACCAAATCTTCTCATTTAAGACCTAAACATATTTTATATTTTCCATGTTTTATTTTCCTTTCAAATTTGAATTAAACCTTAAAAGGTTAATGATAGAGCTTAATTTCAATGTAAATATCTTATCTTTAGTTACCTGATCATTAAAGTCTCTACATTTTCCAAATTGATTTTTTAGGATGCAAATTTAAAATCCAAACAATGATTGACCCGATTCTATTTGGAAACACAACATAAATTAACCAATTTCCTTCCCTTGAACTTTGACTTTGGTTTTAAACTTCCTAGCATTCTTAGGAGCCATGACTAAGATCTGAAGAGAGAGGAAACACAAAAACAAAACACAAAACCAAGGGCATATTGCATTAGAGAGAGATTAAGCACAATGTATAAGCAATCTTCAAAATCTATATGATGTATGATGCATAGACTCCAATGATGCATGAGCTAATGCATTTAATTGTTCAAATTTTTTTTTTTTTTTACAATTTTGAAAAATTGACCATAAAACTAAAGTTTTATGAAAAATTCCTAATTTTTGATAAACAAAAACCCTAATCACACAAATTGAAAAATTGATTATCACAAGTGTAAACACAAGTTATAAACAAGCAATCAATCGATAACAATGATCAATTTTAGGCAATTATACCCAATTGAATAAAAACTCCAATTTCCTCAAGAACACATGAATCCTAATTTTGAAAATTTTCACAAATCATGAAAATTTTGAAATCAAAGCATAAGAAATCTTGTGAACAACATGCATACACAAAAACCATTGATCATTATGAATCAAAAATATCAGAAACCCCAAAATCTACACATTTTGAAATTTTTTGAAATTTGAATGATTATGCATGAAATGTTTGTAAAATAATCAAAAAGAAGGGGTAAAAGAGTCATACCTAGAGTGTAGAAGAAAACATTGAAGCTTTTGACTCGGAAAAGGACCAAAAATTTTTTTTTCTAAGAAGAGGGATCTAGAACAATCGAAGGGAATAGGTGAAAAAGAACAAAACTGAACTGTTAAACCCTTAAAAATTCAAAAAATTTGAATTTCAATCAGTCAAGAGGAATCGAGTAGCGATCGAAGGGACAGTTAAATAGATTTCAATTGATCGAGTTGGAATCGAACAGGAATCGAGGGAGGCAGAAAGTTTTGGCCTAAAATTTAACTTTTTCGATCGGTCGAGAAACAGGTTTGATTAATTGAAAACCTAAAAAACTGGAATTTTGGAAAACTTGGAAATTTTTCAAAAACATATTCCATTCAAGCTTTGGGAAATTTTCTCTTCAAATTTTTACCTAACCCAAAGAAAATGTATTAAACATCACACAATGAGTAATTTCAGAGGACCATATTTGTTAACACACAATCAACATGTATTGAGTTTAGCATAGATTTGCGTGTAGTGTGTGCAACTAGTAAGTGTACAAAGCACAAAATAGGTGACATGTAGATAATAATCAAACAAATTTTCTACATCATCAATCACATTGGTTTGAAAGTCACCTAAAGAAGTACATCATATAACTCTCACATCTCTTAGAAAACACGCTTGCAATCATGTAAAAGCTTTTTTTCTTTTTGCTTTTTGCTTTTTGTTTTGTTTTGTTTTTATTTTTTCTTGAGTACAATCAAAGATATCATGCATAGGCATATAGGAGATAGAAAATAAAATACCCTTGTTACACATTTTTATTCTTTTGAGAATAACACCTCGTTTAATCTTGCTGTGCAAGTGCTACACCTTATCGAGCACGACTTTTATAATTTGCACATAGGTGTTCATGATTGGCAAGTAATAGTAGTGAGATGGTTATTTATGCCTTTCTCCTAAGATTTTTTAGTCCTTACGATCAAAATATGTGACATTAGAATCAAGATCGTTTGTTTAAAAACTATAAACAACTCACACAATTAAGCACTATATAGCACAAACTAGCAAAGTGCAGAGAATAGCTTATCAAAGCTAAACAAGGTACACAATCATGAAATATAAATTTTATTGGCCAACCTTAATTACACACTTAGTGGTGTGTAATACAATTTAAAAAAAAAAAACTTAAAAACATCCTATTCAACCCTAGAATGAAATGCATGAACGAAATGCAGAAAAATAAAATCCTAAGCAAAAAATTTTTGATCCAAACGAGTGAGAGATATAGCATGAGGACCATAAGGTTTAGAAAAAACCTAGGGGCATGTGATAACACCAATCACTTGACAGAGATACTCAAATCTACTTCTGTCAAGAGGTTTGGTAAAGATGTCAACATTCTGATGCTTTGTAGGGATATATTCAAGAACAACTGTTAAGTTATGGGTTTTCACATAACATTTATGTTGGCTTTATTCCATGACAAAAAGTGTTGTAATTGCATTAATTTATTTCCTTGTATTTTGTGGGATTTATTTATAATGAGTTTAGTATTAAGTTGGTGGAAATCGCTCAAGAAGTTGTTCTCACGACTTGGTTTGCGAGTGATGCAACCTGCGAAGGTCACATGAGGATGAGGAGCACATGCCGGAAGTTGAAGAGTCAGTGAGTTTCACAACTCATCTTGCGATTGGACCAACTTGCGAGATGACCTGCGAAATGCACCGATAGCTGGAATTTTAATTGTGACTCTTATATTCTTCACCCATACTCTATATATTCTCATTACCCACAAAATTGTAAGGAGGCTATTCAGAGAAAAACCCTACAGAGGTTTCTACAACACACCTACCTTTTAGAAAGAGAGCTACTCATCCTTGATTGAGAATTTCTTTGTAATCTCTTTTCCTGCCCCTCTCCCATTGTTATACCTTGAGAGGAGATTGATTAATTTATATTGATTAATTCAATTGCTTTTTTGCCTTTTTGATTAATTTGTTTCTAAAATTAATTGATTTTTTTGTTGTTGTTGTTGTTGTTGTTGTTGATAACTTTGACTCTTTGGCAAAGTTTAAATGAAATGTGCTAGATTAGGAAGTTAACAAAATGATATAATCAGAATTCTTCCTATTGAGGGACTTTGAATTTGAAAGTTGATTGCTCATTTGAAGGAAACTAAATTAAGGAGATAATTTAATTTCCTAATGCAAATTTAATATCATTTTTCAAACAACTCATTAAAACCCTATATTTTCCATATTGGTTTTTAAGATTCAAATTCCTAAAATGGATGTCTAAGGAAAGAAACATACTTTGTCAACTACATTCAAGGAAGAAAAATGAATTATACCCTAAAAATTATTTAAAAAGGAAAAAGAAAAAGAAAAAGAAAAAGACAGATAGATCCGCCCAAGACTCGACCTGAACTGAATGTTCAAGTTTCAGGTGAGAGTCAGTTCAGGGCCATTACGTTGGGTTGGTTTTTGGGTTGGGTATGGAACCGACCCGACTCGGAAAGTGCTCAGCCCTAGATTTTAGGTTGTGATTTGCCAATATGGGCCTTGAAAATTGCTTTGAAACTTAACTATTGATAAATTAAGGAGAAGAATCGTGCAACAGATGATTAAGAAAAAAGTTAGGGCAAAGAGATGTGTTAGTCAAAGTATTTAATACCAAGTTGAAATGTGTTGTAAAAGTGGCTGAGGGTTCACAGGATACACGTGATCTTCAGAGAATTTTCGAGATGGGCTAAGAAGCCCACATGTTATCTTCTGATGATGCCTAAAAAATGAAAGAGAGGGAGAGAGATTTAAAACTGACTTTTTAGTCTCCATAAGAGAAATGTTGAAACTAAAACTAAAGCATAGTCAGTTTTTGTAGCGGCCTTGCGGGCATTGAATGACAAGCGAGGCATGCACTTGGATCTAGGCCGTATTGTAGGGCCAAAATTTCTATTCCCAAAAAAAAAAGTTGTTTCTAAATCAAATATTATTTGTATTTGAGAAAACAAATACATATGTAATACTGTGATTTAACCGAAAAATAAAAATAAGGTCACTGATGGAACACAGGTTTGTAAGAATAGCACAAGAACTGAGAGCATTAGGCTTTGTTTGAGTGGTGAGTTATCTATCACTCATCACCTTATAATTCATTTCTTATAACTTAAAAATCTCAAAACACACCCAACATTGTTTAGCACCTAAACCCAGTTCAGTTTCCAATCCAAAAACTCACCTTTTTGTGGGACCCACTCACAGGCCATTGTGTAGTGCACACAGAACAGTTACCTATGCGGATTACTTCTCTTTTGTCTCCTTCTCTTTTATTTTCATCCTGGGTCTTATTTCCTTCAGCCAAAAAAACCCCAAAGGCGCCGAACCTAGCACCTCATCTCCTCCATCCTCGCCCAATTGCGTTGAAGCCATGGACCCTTCCTACATCATCTTCCTCCTTCCTTGTACCTGAAACCGAACCCACCAAGTACCTCTACACCTCCTTCCTCCATCGTCAGCCTTGAAACTGAACCCAGTTGCGCTGCTCCTTGAAATTAGATCGGCGGTAGCGTTCACATCAAGAGGAATCTGACGGCTTTAAAGGAAAATTACCAAGACTAGTGTATGAATTTTTCCCACATCCTTTTTGAAATTTTAGGGAAAAAATGAACTTATTTTTCTAGGTATGTCATGGTATTCAATAAAGATAATTCTTTATTGTTGCTAGCTTGCTTATGTGCCTATGTTAATTGGAATTTACAAATCATATGGGTGTTGTTGTTGAGGAAATAAATGGGTGAGAAAATGGCAAAGGAATTAAGTTGATTATTGACATGAAGTTCATTACTTGTTCTGCATCAAGCAGTATTGTAGATTGATGAGTTCATCTAACTTTAGATTCTAGCTTGTTTTATGTTTACTTTACTATGGATGCTCTTGCAAAATAAAATAAAAGAGTATCCAAAACACACCACTACAGAGGAGCACATCAAATGGAGATTTCCTTCAGCTCCAAATTTCTCCTTCAGATGGGTGTGCAAGACCAAAATGGGAGGAGCTTTTGCAGTGGGTTTGGGAGCTTCTTTAGAAGAAAGTGAAGAATGAAAAAGGAAAAAAGACGGTTGTGTAGAAAAGTGATTTATGTCCGTTGGAGGGAGTAAAGCTGAGATTGATGGGACAACACTCTGACCGTGGGACCCAACTGTGTTGAAAAATTACGGAAATGCCACTGAGTTAATAAACCCATAACTTGAAAACTTGCTCTGGCTGTGTCCGAAATTAGTAACTCATCTCGCACAAAACTCAGTTTTGTTACCTAAGTTAACTGACCCAAAAACTTGCCAAACAATGTTTATATATGTGGGCCCCACAGATTTTGGGTTATGAGTTAACAAAACTCAATTTTGCAAAATCCAAACAAGGCCTAAGTAATAGTGGTGCTAAATAGCTATATTGCTATTTTGTAGCACTACTAATACTTAAAATGCATGCTACAACAATGATGCTATAGCTAAAAATTTTTAGCTTCTTGCTATAGTCCACTACCATTTATGGTTGTGTATTGCAGCAAGAAGCTAAAAAATATATATATTTTATTCTGTCTACTCTTGTTAAAAAAATATTTTATCTTTTCTTTCTTTTTCTCTCTCTCTGGCTTCTATTCTTTCTTCCTCCACTTTCCTCATCTTCTCTTTTCTTCCTCCACCGCCAGCTCAATCTCACAGCCCAGCCACCAGCCCAGCTCCGACCCACCCCCGGCATTGACCCATCTCGCTGATCTCCCCACCTATTCTGCCAACAAACCCACCACTCCTTCTATCTTTATTCTTCATTTAGTGACTAGCATACCAAGGGAAATCACATCACAGAGCAGTGAACAAAAAAAGGAATATAGAATTTCAGTGCGATTTAGCATTTGATAAATACTCCGTAATAATAAAAGTATGGAAGCTATGCAGAAAGATAGACAGATGTGTCAGAGCAATTTATTGAATAAGCAAAGTAGTTCTGAGCATAATTGGGGTCCTCCATACGGTGTATATTTGAGCAAAAGCTAATGCACACATGTTTTTTGTGTTAGGAAAAATACATGTTTATATCACATACAAAACATATGCAGCGGAAAAATTAACGGATCTACTTCATTCGCAATTGATAACATGCACTATGAAAGTTTCAGAATTTAAGAACAAGAAAGCGTACCTTGGTGCGGTGAAATTCAAAACCAAAACTCAGAAGTTCTTGGGAAGACTTTTAATCTTCATTCCAATTTCACTTAATGCCCAAGATGTGCGGTCTCTCAATCAGTTTCCAAGGAGAGAACAAGGGAGTGTCCAATATTCACATACAAACCATTTCATTCTTTGTGTAATCTTGATGAAAAACACTTATGAAAAGACTCATGAAAGGACTTATCAAAAGAACCTTATGAAATTCTGTATGTTTCTCTCCTTATATACAACTGATTATCTAATTAGGCTAGCCTTTTGGGCCATTTCAATTGGGCTCTAGTGTATGGCTTGGAGTGGGACCAAAGGGGAACAAATAAGACTCTAGCTTCAATAGGCCTTGGACTTTTCTGTCAACTCTTGACAAGTCCAAAGTTACCATTAATTATATTCAATACCACTATATGAATATAATTGCACTCTAAACCTTATTAATAAATTATATCTCAAGACTTTATTATACATGCAACCCCTTCATTAAAATATTCGTAGTAATACAAAGTCATGAATGTAGACTGCCACTTTGGAGATTACTACATCGTAATCCTTGAGTACTCGGTTTAATCCTTAATGTTATTCATCATATATTTATGAAATCCAATTCCATAAATATATACTTTAGTAACTCCTTACTAAAGTGGTTGGGCCCAACTCTCTAAATAACCAATCTCACTAAACTTATCTCAAGGGAATATTTTATATCTCCGTTAAGAGATTATGAATTCCATCTTGAGAATATATGTTCCATCAACACTAAATGCGGCTGCCCAACATACTGAGGTTTTGACCGTAACTTATAGATCTCACTCTTGATATATCAAAGCAACCTACATCTCATGATCAAGTCCATTATTCTCTCAGGATTTAGAGTTGATGTAAATAGAAGTCGTGAGATTTATTATTTAATTGACAGTCGTTAGGAGAATAATAAAGCTTACAGCGGTCCAATTCAATATGTCTTAACTCTTAAAACATATCAACATACCAACTGGAAATCTCCATTTCCATGATCAAGACAAATCATCTTAGTTGATATGTTATAGTCTTCGCCGATGAAACGCCCAATTTCATCACCGACTACGAACTACATTCTGAGTCTACAAAGAACTTGCAATTTATATATCTTCTGTGACTAAATTACATAAATCGCATACTATGCATCTCATGGACTAAGATAATGTCTCATTAGTTTATTTATAGATAGTCTCATATAATTAAACAATTTAATTATTTATATCATGCCAATAAATTGGATTTAGGGCATAAACCCCAACATTTTGATGGAGTGAAAGCAACCAAATGGTCATAATGTAATGAGGCTGTAGCAGAGCTAACCAAGCTTGCCTCAACAAAAAGAATAGCACCTGGTGATTTTACAAAATTTTTATGGTTGACAATTCAATGTTATTTGATGGGTTTGTGTTTGTGTTGTGGGTGATCTGGGGTGGGGTTGTCACCGCTGGTAGTTGTTGTGGTGGTGGTGCTTGAAGATAATAAAGAATAGAGAAAAAATAATAAATAAATGAATTGTTTATTGTAGTAGATATTTTTTTTTAATGTTGAAAACTATAATAAAACCATTGATGTTATATATTTTATAAAGTAAGAAGGTAAAATAGATAAAGTAGTTTCTGGTGAAGTCAAATAGCTAAAATTATAACTCCAATACTGTGGTACTATTCCCACAAGGGTACTTGGCTGTTGAGCTCAATGGTCTAAGGTAGGACACAAATCCAAAACTCCCAAATTTAATCAAGCACACTGACGTTCATGGGATTCCTGAGACACCACTTTTTTTTTATATATAAAGACCAGCATCTTTTTTGGTAATCATTTGAGATAGAGAGAGAATAACATTTACACAATTTCAATTTGAAACAAAGAAGACTCCAAAAAAGACAGAAAAAAGTTTGTAACAAACACATTAGCGCAAACTACATTGCATTTCTATTTAAAAATTGCTTAATTTCGGTAGCTTATATGCATAATGTGAAGCAAAAAGATAAAAAACAAACTTATTTTTAAAAGGCTAAAATTATATTATTTGAAATAAAGTAAAAACAAAAGCACATGTAAAACCCATTAAATGGAACAATTGGATAAATTAATAGTCTCCAAATGAAACTTGGAAGATTTGGACAATTTGAGATAGAAAATTCTAAAGTACTCCTGAAGTATGGAGAAATTGTATTTTCTTCTCTCACATTCGTGGTGGGTCCTACCATGAGTTGAATGAATAGACTCTACTATGAATATGAGAAATCTGTGATGTAAGAGTACCTAAAAATTACTCATTTGAGACCATCATGTTTGTGGCAGAATGAAACTCATGCGCCATTGATTGGTCATATTTTCTGTGCTCTTTCATTCTTAACCAAAGAAACAAAAGAAAGAAGAGATTGTGACTTCAAAACTCATTGGACATCTATAATTCACCAAGAATATTCTATGATACCTTTGTTTTTCAAGGGTATGGTACTCATTTTGGCCATAACTACACATTTGAAGTGTTTTGATCTCAATCATTCCTTCATGAATACAAATAAAAGGCTACTATTAAAATATTTGAAATAATCGATTCTTTTTCTTGATAAGTAAGAATATTATATATACAAACGGCTACTCTATGCATGAAAAACATAGAGCAAACTCAGGGAATACAAGAAGAAAAAAAAAAAAACAGAGAGAAAACAAAAAAGAACCAGACAACAAAATAATTACAAAGGAGAAAGAGAACTAAGAAAATAAGGAAGAGAATCACTATCACTAATCGTGAGTCCCTATGCCCGAGACCAATAAAAAAGAGTTCCACTAAAGGAAGCATGTATCTGATCACCGGATCTATCCAAATCTACAAAAGTCTGCCGATTCTGTTCCTTCCAAATACACCATAGGATGCACAATGGAACTAAGTTTCAAATCTAAGATGAATGCTTCCCCAACCAATTCCACCAGTCAAAAAGCAAATCTAGGATCGATCTAGGTATAACCCAAGACAAACCAAAAGTTATTAAGGCAAAGCTCCATAGCCAATGAGCTATCTCACAATGAAGAAGTGGTCTACCATCTCTCCATTATGACGGCACATAATGCATTAGTCTACAAAAACCTATCTCCTCAATTTCAAGTTATCACCCGTTAGGATCTTATTCCAAGCTATGCTCCAAATAAAAAAAAAGAAATCTGAGAGAGAATCCCGCAATTTGTTATAATACGACCGGGTGTCAAGCTCCCCATTAGATTTCAACTTTCATCTCATCTGGTCTCCAACATCCAGTGGAAGGGTATTACCTCCTAAAATACGAAGAAAATGAAGCCCTTCATCCATTTCCCACTCATTAAGATCTCGAATGAGACAAATATCCCAAATTCTTCTATCCTCCGTCCCCTGCCTCGACAGAGAAGCTTCTACAGATGCCTCTTTATCAAGGGCAATACCATACAGTCTTGGAAAAGCCAATTAGAAAGGTTGATCTCCATACCACCCATATTACCAAAATCTCACTCTATTCCCCAACCCAACAACAAACTGACAATTTTTGCTAAAATCCTCCCATCCCATATAAATACCTCTCCACAAACCACACCGATGCTTTGAGGTCCATCCCCCCCAATCTTCCCCATATTTTGAAACTGCCACCCTCCTCCGTAACCGATCCTCTTCCTTCCCAAACCGCCACAACCATTTCCCCAATAAGGCCTTATTGAAAGTGGTAAGTTTTCTTATCCCAAGGCCACCATCAGCTATAGGCGCACAAACTTTATCCCATCCTACCAAATGAATCTTGTTGTCACCTCATAGAAAATCCCTTTGCAATTTTTCAATTTTATTAGCCACATAAGTAGGAATGGTGAATAGAGATAGAAAATAGGTAGGAAGACTAAATAATATACTCTTGAGTAACATCAATCGACCCCCTTTAGACAAATACAACTTCTTCCACCCAGCTAATTCTCGCTCAAATTTTTCTAGAATGGGATTCCAAATTGAATGGGAGTTATGCGACGCCCCTAACGGCATGCCAAGATAAGACATAAGCAAAGTTCCCACTCTACAGCCCAAAATATCAGCCAAGGCATGCACATCATCAACCTCCCCTATTAGGACCATTTCACTCTTGTGCACATTGACCTTCAAACCTGTTACCGCCTGAAAGCCTAACAACAACCGAATATGAAGAATTTGCTCCACATCTGCTTCACAAAATAGGATAGTATCGTTTGCAAACAATAGATGCGAAACACTTTCCCCACCACCCTTCCTACCCACAACTTTAAACCCACGGATCAAGCCAGTTCCCTCCATTTTTCTCAACATCCTATTGAACACCTCCACCACAATCAAAAATAGCATAAGAGATAGCGGGTCCCCTTATCTTAAACCCCTTGAATTGCCAAAAAAATTACCTGGAGACCCATTAATCAAAACAAAGAACTAAACTGTGGATATACAAGTACGGATTCACTTACACCTCTTTACTCTAAAACCCATTCTATTCAATAAATCCAGCAAAGCCTCCTAGTTTACATGATCGTAGGCTTTCTCAATATCAAGTTTACAAATGACTCTAGGAACCCTACTCTTTCCTTGGCTATCCACACACTCATTCGCAATAAGAACCGACTCAAGGATTTGTCTCCCACCCACAAAGCTATTCTAAGTCTTCGAGATCAACTGATCTAATACCACTCTCAAATGATTTGCCAAAACCTTAGCCAAGATTTTATACACACTTTCCACCAAGCTAATAGGCCGGAAATCTCTAATATTAGAGGCGTCATTCTTTTTAGGAATTAAAGCAATGAAGGTAGCATTATGAGATTTTTCAAACTTACAATATTGAAAAAACTCTTCAACGACCGCTAAGACATCTTTTTCCATGACTCTCCAACAATGCTGATAAAACGCCATAGTAAACCCATCCGGACCTAGAGCTTTGTCCCCCTCCAAGTCACTTACGACTTGAAGTATCTCCTCTCTCTCAAACTTCCGTTCATGCCAAACCCTCTCCATATCTCCAATACAATCAAACTCCAAACCCTCCACAAAAGGCCTTTGCCCCCCAGACTCCTTGTACAAATTTTTATAAAACTGGATTACCTGATTAGTTACCTCAGATTCCTCCTCAAAAACCACCCCATCCACCTCCAAGGCCCTTAGATGATTAAATCTTCTATGGGAATTAGCCATTTTGTGGAAAAACTTGGTGTTATTATCCCCTTCTTTGATACATAACATCATAGATTTTTGTTTCTAGGAAATTTCCTCTAAGGAAAGCAGACGCTCCACTTAGGACCTCAAATTTGCCCTATGACGTTTCTCTCTATCAGTGAGACCTAAATCCCCTTTCTTAGGGTCCGTTTGGGAGGAGGGAATGAAATGAAATGAAAAGAAATAAAAGAAATATTTTTAGAATATTCTTTCCTCCCTTTGTTTGGGAGTTTTAACGGAGGGAATGGAAGGTCTATTCCCTTGTTTAAGAGTTTAAGTGGGAGAGAATGGAATGGTTAGGAGGGAATGCTCATTCCTCCCTTTTTCTCTCAAAACCTCAAATTTTTGTTTCCCTCAAAATTGGGAGGAATGGGAGAGAATGAATTTAGGTTTAAAAATTTTTTTACTAAAACTCCCAAAATACCCTTATATATTCATCCTTTTATTTTAAAATTCGTTTGGGAGTTTAGAAGAGAATAGAATGAAATTGAATAGAATGGTCATATGGGAATGGAAAGAAAAGGAATGGAATTGAATGTATTTAAATAAGGGAAATGAATGGAAAAGAATGGAATGAGATGGAATTAAGTAACCTTGATTGGATGTTTCAAAATGAAGGAATAGAAAAGAATGAAAATAAATGGATTGTAAGTAATCTTGTTTGTGAGTAACATGGATGGAATGGAATAGAATCATTTTATGACAATATTACTATTAGACTCCTATTTTAAAATAAAAAGTTGAATATATAAGAGTGTTTTGGGAGTTTTAGTAAAAATTTCATTAAACCTAAATTCATTCCCTCCCATTCCTCCCAATTTTTAGGAGAATAAAAATTTGAGATTTTGAGGAAAAAGGAGGGAATGAGCATTCCTTCTTAACCATTCCATTCCTCCTACTTAAACTCCCAAACAAAGAAATGGACATTTCATTCCCTCCGTTAAAACTTCCAAACAAGGGGAGGGAAGAATATTATAAAAATATTTCTTTTATTCCTTTCTATTCCATTCCATTCTCTCCTCCCAAACGGACCTGCTCCTCCATTAATTGTTTCTTTTGATGCTCTACATTATCAAACTCTTGGCGATTCCATTGTACAATGTCCTCTTTCAAGGCCTTTAAATTTTTGGCAAGCACAAAACTAGGAGTACCTACAAAAGAATGTCGATTCCACTAAGATTGAACTTTATCCACAAACCCTACCGTCTTCAACCACATATTTTCAAATTTGAATGGACTTTTCCCCTTTGCCATTCCCCCTGCCTCTAAAAGAATTGGACTGTGGTCAAAGATAGGATGGGGTAAAATCCTTTGAATAACATCAGAAAAGTGATCCTCCCAATCTAAAGTGACCAAAGCTCTATCAATCCTAGACATCGCTGGTTGATTAGTACCACTTGTCCAATTATAGCTACCTTCTTCCAAAGGCAAATCAATCAAGTTAAGATCTTCAATAAATTCAGAGAATTTTTCCATAGATCCTTAATAAAGTGGAAACTGTAGCCTAGAGATACTTAGGAAGAACCCTAATTTTTAAGATTATTCCAACCTAACATCAACTTGTTAACATAACATACCACATCTAGCACATACACAACTTTATATAGCATAACAATATTGGTACTTTTTAAACTTTTCAAGAATGATAGAATCACTTTTTAAATTTAGGTGATGAAAACGTTGACCAAATTTCATGTAGAGTATTTTTCAAGCTAAATTGTATATTATATATCAATTATAGATCACAAATATCCAAACAAATGAGTGGCAGAAGATTACAGTTTGGAGGAAAGGATGACAAGAGAAGCACAGATTCCATTGAAATAGCACAGGTTCCATTGCAACAACAACATAACCAGATGACTAATTGCAAGGCAGTAAGTACAAATTATGTTACCACAATCCAGCTTTAGGCTGATTTGGTGTAAAAGCGGATGCCAACAGCTAAACCCAAGATTGCAAGGGGAACAAGGAATTGGAGGAGTTTAATGATGAACTCGGATGTCTTGTCCTGGTTGTAATGAGGTTGCTTTGGAGGCTTGTATGCAGTCTTCTTGGGGATGGTTGAAGAATCAATCTCTCCAACATAGTACTCGTTCATCGTTTCTCTGGCACTATCACTATGACCCACATCCTCAAAATCATCAGTTGCATCCTTCCCTGAAAAAGTTAGATGAGGGTGCCATCAAATTTTTAAAATATAATAGACAAAAAATATCCAGTAGAGAGCCTGCTTGAATAAAAGGACGTCATCTGAAGTTCTACCTGTTGCTGACAGCAAAACCTCATCACCACCAGGATGATCTTCCAAGAATTTTGTCACATTATATACCTATTACCAGGAAAGTAAGACATCAAAGAAGTAAATGATATGAAGTTGAGCAACTAAATTAAGGGGTTAAATTTCATCTGTTTTGGGGGCATGAGTTTCCAAATACGGCCTGAAGCATCCAAAAGTTTCATAAAGTATACTTTTACAGATTCCCATGTTCAATATCCGTGTTTTTGGATGAGGAATTATTAAATTTAACATAATTTTACATCCCCATTATTTAAAATCTCATCATTTATCAAATTTCTTGTTTGGCTGTACTCTTAAAATTTAAAATCCTACCTTCCCCATCCCCACTCCTGTTATCTGCTTAAAAAAAAAAAAAAAAAAAAAAAAAAAAAAAAAAAACTGGGGAAGCTCGACTGAGCTTTTGATATCTGACTTAATATTTTAATCTGAAAGCTCACTCTTCTAGAAAAGTTGTTTATAATCGGTGGTCTGCATTAAAAATTAAGGGAGAGAGAGAGAAGGAAGAAGAAAAATCAGATCTGTGCCCCACGCTGAGCTTCATGGTCAACTCAGCCATCAAACTTGCCATCTCTGCCCCCAAAACGCTTCAAGCTCGCCCTGGGATGTCCAAGTTGCTGCTGTCAGATCCGCTTCCATGGTCATCGTCATCATCATTTTCAACTCCTCCAGCACATCATTGAGCATTGTGTCAACACTGGAGAAGCTGAGCAAGACAGTGGAGACACTGAAACTAGGGGATTCTCACATCAAACTTCGATTTCTTGGTTGTATCACAATTCTTGATTGGTGGGTATTAGAGATGATGTTGGGTTCTTGAGTCTCAACTAGGAATTGGGGCATGTTGTTGTGAGAATTTTTTTTTTCCTGATTTCCCAAAATTTTTGATAGTTATCATTAATTGATTGTTAAATCCAAGTATGTCGTTGTAGGAAATTTAGAAATTACACCTAGATAGGAAGAATTTTAAGCCCTTAAATCCCAGTTAAAAGTTCCCCCTGAATTTTGAATTTCCTTCCTCTGCTTCATCCAAACAAAGAAACTTTGTCAACAGAAACTAAAATTCTACGATTTGGCCAAATTCCACCATTAAACTTCCTTATCCAAACACACGATAAAGGAATTAGAACTAGTGACAATCTTCAAAACTGTTCATGCTTCCACTACAAAATCTCTCCCTCCCCCTCCCCCCTCTTTCCTGACAACCACACTCGTTGACAAAAAGAAAGGAAAATGCAAAAAACTGTTGTATGGAGATTACGGTTGTGTTATCTGCAGCAACAAATGAAGTTTCATAATGTTTGGCACAAGTATGATGAGCACTTGATTGAGGTTTATAGGGTCATGTACAAAGCAAATTAGCCAAGACCTTTGTTTGCATAACATAGCTGAAGAACGACCAAGGAGCATAACATAAATCAAATAAAAACAGATCAAGTGACCTAATCTATATCAAACTTCTTGGTATATGCAACTAAACCCAAGACAATTAGATCCCAACAGATCTACCTAATTGGTATAGCAAATAGATCATAACATTCTGAACCATTTGTTGCATTAATATATGCAAAGAATAAACTTTTCAAAAGAAAATGTAGCAATTCTTCAAATCTGATGGTCCAAAAATCATTTTAACATGGTGACTTTCTCAATTAATTACTTAGAATGGGTTCCAGATCACTCATCAGTTATGGTGCTTGACACCCCATGCTTGGCAGAGATTCAGAAGCAGATCACTCACCGTTTAATCCATTTCTGACTGAAAGAGAACACAGTAGATACCACAGAGACAATAGTAACAGAGAAAGAAGGGAGGCACACAAAAGAGCAGTCATGAAGCTGGGGCCACCAGAGTGATGCAGGAGATAACGTGTAGCTAACAAAAGTTTTTCTAAAAGAGAACCCTTAGTGATTCCCAAAGTCTCATGAGATCCATGAGGTGAGGTACTAGTTTCAAAACTTCTAGCCACCATCTTGAGGCCACTCCTTGAGATCAAGTGCTCAAAGAGCTCTGGACACTCACGTTTTCCAAAACAAAAAAAAAAATGAAGAAGAAGTTTTCCTAAAAGAGAAACTGAAAGTACATGCTTAACCTCCTTATTCGCTTAGACTCTGAGGCCTTGAAGCACCTAATTGTGGGAAAAGGGGCTAAATTCCTGTTACTCAAATTTTGGTGAGCCTAAGCTGAAGTTTGTAAATGGTAGTCAACATATACCGTTTTCCACTTCTTGCATTTTATTAAAATGCACTGTTTTATCATTAAGAAGAAATTTACTCCCTCAGGAAAAATATGTCAATATTACACTGATTTATGACTAAAAATTTGAGGTTTAAGTTATTCCTGTCCTCCAGTCCAGCTCAATTAGTAAACGATTATAACCCATTAAAAACCAAGTCCAAATTCTTCCTGACTCTGTAAAGCATTATTCTCTGTAAACGCTGGCCTCATGCACTTTAGATGGGTAGCTTATCTTTCACAAATCAAGACTACATGCCTAAATTGCCTCCTCAAAACCCACTCTATTTGGCTACACTGTTAGACCAAAGGCTGTCAAGTCAAGAATCAAGATCAGTAAAAAAAAAAAAATCAGATTTTCCAAGTCAGAACAATAGAGTACCGGTGCCTATTTTAGCTAGTTTTTGTACTCACACTGTTACACAGGGCCTAACTATTAGTATTTCTGTTGAGTCGTGACCCTCATAGAGAAGTGGAAAAATTGATTTAAAGGGGCACATTTGACTACCAAAATATTCCCCAGCATTAAATCTTGATAGTATAAGCACCAATTCAACCAATCTCATAATATTCCAGTTTTATGACCCGAGATGATGTGCAGGATATATTGTCATTTGAATTAGAAGTATTTAAATTTATGCTTAGGGATAGATCTTTACATGAATAAAGTAGTAGTAGTAGATTAGTATTGTTATTTGTTTGAATTCAAAATGACTCCTACGTTTTAGGATAGGATTAGTTCGTATGTTTTAGGATTTGTTAATGAGGTTATCTCATCCATGCACGTTAAATGCAATTAATGAGAATTAAGCAAAAATAAACCCAAAAAAGTCTCTCTTTCTCTTAACATTCAGGAGATTAGTCATCTCAAATCGACCAAACTATCAATTTATATTTTGTTTGTCCCGGTTCACAACAGTAAGCACAAATTCAACCAATCTGATCCAAGCGAGCGTGCTATATAACTAAGGAATTGAACAGCTTCATCCAAGAGTTGAAGCATGACCAACAAATTTACTGAGTTTCAAGTAGCAAACAAACCATTTAGAAACTTAGATAAATTTTGCAAAAAAAAGATCTGGTGAAATCAACTCATTGACAATAACGAGGGCAATCAGAGACCACAACATTTAAAACAACAGGACCGAACAGATCTAAATAAAGAACCCACACACACACACACACACACACACACACACAAATCTTAAAAGGAAATCAAATCAACATAAATAAGTAAAACCAAATTGCAAATTTGACAAATACCCACATGCAAAAACAATAAGAAGATAAGCTAAGGCATATAAAAATAAAACATAAATTAATGGGTAAAGAGGATTACTTTGCCATTGATAATAAGCCAACAGTCTTTGTTGGTGTTGTGCTCAGAGACTTGAGCCAAAGTGAAGACTTTACCGTCACCACCCATTTGCTTATACAATCAGAGACAACAGATGAGATGAGTTTTTTTTTTTGTTGTATAATCAGTGTGGGCTTCCGAACCCAAACTAGGAAAGTGTATGGAGTCCGGAGTCAATGAATTAGATTTGGGTGTGGGTGTGGGTGTGGGTGTGGGTAGGTGAGATTAGGTGGCGCCTTTGACCCTTTGCCCTTTGGTGGGTCCCTCTCAGTCACCTAGTGTTGTCGTAATTGGTTGGTGAATTGAATTGTTGTACTAAAATCAATGTGCTGCTGCTGCTGCTGCTGCTGCTGCTACTGCGCTGTCTCCTGCTAACCATAGAAAATTATAAATCTATCAATTTTCAAAATTAATAATAAATGCTAAATAAATAAAAATGACTGATTAAAATTAAATGACAAATTTTGACCTATAATAAACTTGGTTGAAGTTTAAAACTACAACTTTAGATGTAATTTTCAACAAATTTATTAATAGATTATATATATATATATATATTATTCTCTACTTTAAAACTACAACTTTAGATGTAATTTTCAACAAATTTATAAATAGATTATATTTTTTTTATTCTCTACTTTTGCAAAAAATTCTAAAAAAAAAAAAAAAGATCAATAGCTGCTATATTTTCAATTAATTGTTTAAATTGTAAGTTTTTGTACTCTACAATTATACATAAAAAATAAGTTCATAAATCATATAATAAATAAAAATAACATCCAATTAGCACAAAATTTGACATATATGTTAAAAGTATGAGTTATTAGTAATATCTATATTCTGTATTATTATCATTAGTAGCTGTGGGGACGATGGGCTGGTAGTACAAATGGGCCGAAACAAGCATTGGGCCGACAAAGACGATGGGCTCAGAGGTTCCTACTTACCCGTATAGCGCAAACTACAGGCCCAAGTTGAGGACTGGGGAACGTCCGAGAATAGTTCACCTCGGAATATCATTGCCGAGGTGACACTCGAAGCTCTGCCAACCAGAAGAACCTCCTGGGGAACCTCATTGGGCGAGAACGGTTCTGTGGAGACGTACACTAGAAGAAAGCCCCCAAATATCAAGGAAGGCTACCAACACCGCATTGAATGCCCCACAGCTAATTCCCTGGCCGCATTGATGTGGAGGGGACATCTGAACAGTGGTAAATAGTCCCATCGTTTTTATGAAGCAGGTTCTGGATAAAGTTGGGGGGACAGGTGTCCAAAGAAAAAGGAGAAAATCCACACGTGGATGGTCAAGAAAAGAGGAAAGGAAGTATAAAAGTTGGGGAAGAAGGAAGAAAAGAGATCTTTTGCTGAAAAAGAAAGAGAAAAAGAAATAGAGAAGAAAAAGAGTCATCCTCGGACGTAGAACAAAAACAATATTTTAAATCCATCGTTGGAGCTTGAACATGGTAGATGATCTGGTCCCAACCAATTGATAATCTCAATCACTCCTAGCCCAGTCCTTCTCAATCTACTCTCTACAAATTCATTGTTTAGGGCCTTTGCGGGTAAATCCAACATCTTTGGGATCGAACCACGAAATTGTGTCCCTACAGTAGCTTATATAATTCCCATCGCAACACACTTCGAATAAGATTTATTTTACTCTATATTTCCAAATACACAATTTATATTCTCTTTCTCTCCCACAAATTTGTCTACAATTTATATTTGTTTTAAAGTAACACATTAGAAAGTTGTTCTTGAATTTTCATGAATGAAAGTGTGCCTATCACAAAGGTTAGCACTATAGTTTAATTTTGGGGAATTGTTTGACTAAGAGAACTAATAGCACCAAATTTTATTTCTGGTGACACGAATCAATCTTTAAGGACAACATTTTTTGTGTTGTTCTATAACATTGTGAGATTGTACCTAAATTTATATATATTCATTTTCGTTCTTCCATCTATTTAGGATGGTATTTGTTATATCAAACTTGTTTATTTACTATTATATTTTTAATAAATATAAGAGTACTTTGTTTTCCGAGAATAGGGAGTAAATTATGAGAATTTTTTGTAATAGGGTGTAAATTATGAGAATTTTTTTTGTAATTTTCCCAAATTATAACAAAATATGGTTAAGGCACATGCTTCCAAGTGAAACCGACTTGTTTTTAATTATCTTTTGACTTTTGGAACAAAAAGAATAGAAAAAAGTCTCTACATAATTATTGCAGCACTCAGTAAGAGCAGAAGATCATTTTGATGGAGGCCGGCCCTTTTTCCGTAGCTTTTCTTTTCTTCAATAAAGTCTTTTATTCGTATAAAAATTAAATAAATAAAAAAAAAACTTGATGTTACAGTATATGGCACAACTGTTAAGCCATTCTTTTTTTTTTTTTAGGAGTTAATTTTTATTATGATAATAAAATATTGTGATTACTTTTGATCAATGCATGTTGATAACCCGTACAAATTTAGATACATTTACTAAAAATTGTCCATTAATTACTTCTTTCTCTCTTCTTTGTGTTTCTGTTTGTTTCTCAAAAAAAAAAAAAAAAAAATACTACTTTAACCAAGTGACAACTTTTAAAAAATATAGTAATTCTTTTTTTTTTTCAAGAAATAATTACAACAAACCCTTTTCCCCCAAATCTTTGCACCCTAATCTTTCACCTTAATACAATTACCACCTAAACTATCTAAGTGCGTAATTTGACATCTTTTTCATAAGTTGTCATATTTAGATATTTCTCTAGATGATTAAAAAATTGTTTAGATAATATTGTACCATATAGCATTTTGCCTTGCTTTAAGCATTGAAATAATGCATCTACGTCCATTCAAATTGATATATCCTAGCACGGTCAACTTTATGGATTCAGATTCGGCGCAAATGCTAATATGCTATATACAATTGCACCATGCAATTAATTCCCCCACCCTCTCACAACATTATTTTTTTTTACTTTTTAACTTTTACTTATTTTTTATATTCATCAATTTGAAGTTGCTTTGTGCAATTTTAAATCTAGTCATTTATACCAATTGCATTAGGTGCAATTCCAAGATTATATATTCTATTGACTTAAAAGAAAATGTCTCACCACAATTTTCAAAACAATCCATTTTGATCCCTTAAGTTTTTTCCCAGAAACATAGGTTTTTGGATAGAAACTTCCTCATATAACTCTTAAGTCTTAACAATATATGTTGTCTTTTTATTAAAGAATAATAAGACAATTTGGACTTTTTATAATCAAATATGTCTAGCTTATTACACTTTTTAAACCAACATCTTCTTTTAAATCCATTAGAATGAAGACTTTAATCTAATATATTGTGATTATTGGATCATTAGTTTTCATATATTCATTTGAAACATAGGGCACTCTTACTTAGTAGACTTTTGTGAAAAATCACATTAAACCAATTGTGAAAACTTGTGATTGTAGGTAAAGGACGTTAATTAAACAAGAAGTCATTTAAATTAAAATTTTCATAATCCCAAAAGTCACAATTTTTACCCAATACTTATTTGAACAATAATACTTTAAGAATAAATTAATTTATACATTAATTTGTCATTATTTAAATGTGCCTAAACATTCGATATTATATCAAGAATAAGTGTTTAAGTCTCTAAATTTAACTTCCTAAAAAAAAAAAAAAAGCCTAAAGTGAGAAGAAATCAATGGATAGGAAACTTATGAGGAAATTTATTGTGGCCATTGTCCTTATTCTTGCTAATGTGCGAGCTAGTGACCTTTCTTCTACCTCTTTTGACCCACCTTCACTTCCAATCCCTCTTTCTCATACCTCAAAACTTGATAATTCTCATAAATCATTATCTTTTTTTTTTTTTTTTTATCAAATTATCATTTTTTTTATGGTAAACTCATAAATCATTATCACTATATACTTGTCTTCCCAAAAAAATAAAATATTGTGAAAAGACTTTAGAAGAAGTGGACCCTGCAGTTTTTGCGAAATGTTTTATAAGTGGTTTGATAAATTGCTTGACTGAGGTCAATGTGCAACTAGAAGACCGAGAAATGCATGTAATTATAGGTAAATTTAATGAATGCGCATGAAAACGTCATGATTCTCTTATTGAGACCGTAGAATGTTTTCTTCAATGGTTCAAAATCAAAACTACAAAAAGGAGTTTCTCATAAAAAAAAAAAAAAAAAAAACTACAAAAAGGCACTAAATGTTGTTTATACAGTTAGTACAAGAACTAGCTCCGATTTTTATATGGTAAATAGTTTATAACACTTCTCTCTCTCTATTATAATATTTTGATCTCCTAAAAAAAATACTATATTATTGACAAAATATTACTACAAATTTGAAAAATCTAACTGTTGAATTGTATGTTTTTTATGCTCTTAATATATATGAAAAATTTTGTGTCAATCGGATATCATTTATTATATCATCTATAAGCTTTTAATTTATGCATAATTTTAAATTACAAAAACTTGCAATTTAAACAATTTATTGATGGCATAGCTATTGACCAATAATTTTCTAGAAATTTTGCAAGCATCGAGGATATAAGAAAAAGATGTAATTCAATGATAGATTTGTCAAAATTCACCTCTAATAAAAAGATATTGAGTAAGGTTGTAGCCTAAAATTACAACCAATTTTGTAGTTAAACTTTATTCCTATAACATTTAGAGAATAAATTCAATAAGGACAGATTGTAATCCCTTTGGTTTACACCAGCCAATAAGAACATGCTACATCAGTCTTTTACTTAAAACTCATTATAAAATCAATATATCCTAATATACCTAATAATATCTCAAAAAAAAAAAAAAAAAAAAAATATATATATATATATATATATATATATATATATATATATATATAACCTTTATTTCACATTTTCAGACCAAATGTGAAAAGGAGTCCCTAAAATCTCATTTCACTCCTTAGCTCCTCTGTCTCCCACCACATTAGAAATAATTTGAGAAATACCTTGCTTTAAAAACCCTATAGAATAGTATAAATGAGACACCATATTGGCCATCATCGTTAAAAGATTAAAAATTCAGCAAGTAGATCTAAATAATCAAAGTGCCTGGCAAAATCTTACCCACCCTTTTCTTTTGCCAGAGCTCAAATTCAAGATTCCTAGTACCAAGCACTTGCTCCCAATCATAATTAGACTGTTGGTATTACGTGACTGAAAGACGCCCCCACAAAACGAACAAATCTCATGCGCAAAATTTTGACCATTTAAAGGGAAACATAAAAAATAAAGAAAAGACCAAAGCTTGAAAATTCAGCCTAGGCCAAGCCCAGCGGCTCCAACTGATTTTTTAGACTCCAGCGGCTTTGATGGAGCATCCAACGGTATTTATTGAATTTTTAGTTTTCTGTGTTTTATTTTTCATTGTTCCATTAGGTATTAGAATGTGTGATTGTGTGAGCTTGGTTCTAATATTTTATTTACACAAATCTGACATGACACAAAATTAGTGGACGGGTAAAAGTAGCCTTTTACACCGCATCTTTATCAAATTTGCACTATAATATTTGATACATATATGATAACATGAATGAGAAATAATTCTGAGGAAGTGTAGACACCTCGTTCTCCAATGATGCTTGAACTCTAAGGCCCAAGGCCAGTTTAGAGCCCAATCAAATATTAATTTGACTTGAAGAGTGTTAAAATGGAACATATAACCTTTTAAACGAGCAATAATCTATTTTTGGAAATAAAATTGACCAAAGTGGCCCTTGGCCTGCATACGTGGGTTGCAGCCTGCGTACGCGGGCCAAAGCATGCGTACATAGGCCAAAGCATGCGTACGCAGGCACATTCTTACGTACGCAGCTAGAGTTTCAGAAGCATAAGAAAGTCAAGTTTTTTGCAATTAGGGGTGGTAATTTGTGTTCGCATGTCGGGTTCGTGTCGCGTTGAGCTGTAAATATTATGTTATATGGGTCAACACGAGCCCGACCCGTTTAGTAAACAGGCCAAAATTCCTCAACCCTAACATGACCTGTTTATTAAATGGGTAACCCATCATGACACGTTTAACCTATTTAATTGGTAGGTCATATTAAGGTCGACAAAAATAACCTGTTAACAACCTATTTGATTATGACTCAAATAACTTGTTTAATTAAACTTAACCCGTATAACCTGTTATCAACTCCCATATATCTAAATTTATAATTCAACCATAAATCAAGTAATAAAAATTCAAATAATAACAAAAGCAAATAATTCTTTCATTCCTTCAAAATAAAATTACTAGTCCAAAAGGTTCCAACCTCCATACTATCAAATTCAATAATATGTCAAAGTTCCATAATAAAGAACCAAGATTATTACATGGCATCCAAGTGCCATGTCAAAAACTAAAAGACATTACAAACTAAGAGAATAAAAAACCAAAATGATTACATGGCATATCAAAATATCCTCGATGGCAAAATCTAAGTCTAAGTGTCCAACCATCCAAGTGTCATATCAAAAAGTAAACGACATCACTAATTAAGAGACTGGATTAGAAGAGATTGAGGGTTCCATTGAAGAGATGTCTTCCTTGTGCTCATCCTTATTGATATTCATGCTCATTTTATCTTCAGTGAGCTCTTCCAATTGTGATTGTGCAAGTTCTACGTCAAAAAAATTTAATGAAACATTAAAAACTTATCTAAGCATTATAAATAAGAAATTTGGAAACTATGGGTAATCAAGGAATTGAAGCAATTGAATAAATAATAGTCATTCGCATAGTAGTAATTGCTCGTAATGAACTGGTAGTGTCTACTGTCTACCAAACAACAACATCTATAAATTATTATATTCTAACTATGCGCGAATATAATTTGTATAACATTGGTCAACCATACCATCATGCATCGTTCAGCTCAATTTATTCCATTTAAATTCTCTAAAATATCATGCATATTCTATATGTTCTATTTCGATAACTCAATTCCTCTGTCCATTGAGCAACTTTTCTGCCATTTAAAGTTTTCTCTACACCTTTTCATGATTAATATTTAAAATAAACATTAACATTTTATGGGAAATCCAGAATCTTTTTGACATATATATTATTTTCTTTTTAAAAAATATCATAAAACGTAGAACTCATTTAGCCAACATGTAAATAAAAAGTAAATTACCTATTGCAACTGTAGAAACAGGAATGCTCAATGGTGCTTCAAATTTCCTTGGACATAACTCCAAATGGCGCCTCAAATTTCTAGTACCATATGCTTCAGTAACAATATATTCCTTTCCACACTTCTTGCATTTGCATGTAGGCTTTTCTTCATCTTTTGTAGGAAGTACCTAAAAGTAAAACCAAACAGTTGAATTCCTCCTCCTTTTGATGTCTTTGTTATTTGTCTTATTCTTAGACTTAGTCTTAACCTTCTTTGGCGGAGGAAGTTCAACCACTTCATCAAGTTCATCTTCTAAGTCAATGTCTTTTCCTTCACACTTAATGTCAATAGGAATCATCTCATCACTTTCCAGCTATACCAATTTAAAGAAAAATTATTGATAAGAAATTTAGTAATTCTAAGAAAAATTAAAGAACGACAAATAAATTTAAAATTAACAAAACAAACAAACAAATCTACTATTTGTACTAAACAGTCAACATTACTATGATTAACACAAAAAATAAATGGATCTTCGATTATTTTATTTTAAGATGACAGAAATAGAAAAAACTTGAGAAGAAATCATAGAGCAAGACAAATTATTTTAAAATCAACAAAAAATAAACATGTGTATTTTTTTTATATCAGTAAAAAGATTTCTTATCACGACTATTAGTACTAAAAACCAACAGTATAGTGATTAACACAAAACAAATGGATTTTTTACAGTGTCTGTTTTTCTGCATTGTGGTATTTTCTGCAGTGTTATTTTTTGCATAGTGTTATTTTCTGCACAGTATTATTTTCTGCAGTGTCTGATTTTCTGCATAGTGATGTCTTCCTGCACAGTGGTGTTTTCTGCTCAGTGTTATTTTTTTGCTCAGTGTTATTTTTCTGCAATGTAGGTTTTCTGTTGTATTGTTTTCTGTAGTATTTGTTTATCTACAGAATAGGTCTAGTTTTGCCATTTTTATGTTACAAGGAGAATGTACTATTTAGTATACTTTAACTAATAAAATTTCTATCTTTTATCCCAAAAAAAATAAAAATAAAAATAAATAAACAATGATAGTGATTAACAAAATAAACGAATAGATCTACACTTATTTTATTTTAAGATGACAAATACAAAGAAACTTGAAAATAAATCATAGAGAAAGATGTAATTATTTTAACGAAATAAACGAACAGATCTATTTATTTTAAAATTTCTATCTTTATCCCAAAAAAAAAAAAAAAAATCAACGACGATAGTGATTAACAAAATAAACGAACAGATCTACAGTTATTTTATTTTAAGATGACAAATACAAAGAAACATGAAAAGAAATCATAGAGCAAGCCCCAATTATTCTAAAATAATAAAAAAAAAAGTCTACTATTAGTACTAAATAATCAACATGATAATGATTAACACAATAAACAAAATCTACAATTATTGAAAATTTCATTAGTAAGAAAACAAAACAAAAATATATAACATATATACCTTGCTAGTGGATTTGGTAGTTGAAAGCTGAAGAACAAGAATAGAGGGCAGCCACGGTTTTGAGGAGAAGAGAAATCAGAGGAGTCGGTTAGGAATTTGAGGGGAAGAGAGAGTAGAAGGTTGAGAGACATGGGAAGGCCAGGGTTTTGATTTTACAGTGAAGAATCAATCTGTAATTCTGTATCTATAGTGTAGTGTAGATGAAAGAGGGGGCGCAGTTGGAGTTTTAAGGAGAAGAAGAAGAGTCAGAGATAGAGTAAAGATTGACGGCAAAAACGAAGAGACATGAGATTGAGATTTGAGAGAGGCGTGAGGTTTGGTTCTAAGGGGAAGACTAAATATCTAAGCTTATATACCTAGGTTATAAAGATAAAATGGTAAAATTAACTTTATAAGCTAATCGGGTTAAACGGGTTAAATATGTTGAACACGAACACAACCCGTTTAATAAACAGGTCAGCCGTGTCAACCCGAATATGACTCGAACTTGTTCAACCTCAACCTATGACCTATTTATAAACGGGTTCGTTATGTCATGTTCGTGGGTTGTGTCGGATTTTGCCACCCTTATCTGCAATAATGACTGAGGTTTGGAATGAATCCCACATTGTCTAGGAGCCATTCCAAACCCCTTTTTTTTCAACTATAAAAAGCCTTATATGGTACATTTTCAAAACACACAGAAATCCCAACAGAAAAAACTAAGATTCACCAGAAAATAGTGAATCAAAAGGGAGTTTTTCACAAAACACCCTTAAGTCAATTTTATTTGATTAAGACCTCTTCTGGCCCTAATTCTTTTAGTTTAATGTTGCTAATTACTTTCTTATTGGTTTGTGAATAGATTTGACTAAGGGGAATGGTCAAAAATCAAGCCTAGGAGCTTTTTCCTTTAAGGTATTTTTTCTAGCTTTCTTTTTTATTTTCTATCTTTCTTTTCTTGTTTTAATCTTTTTTTTGGCTTGGTTTATGTTTATGAATGTTTGCCTAGGGTAGTATATAGGTCTATTTATGTTTTGAGCATGCTAGGTTGTTAGAATTATGTTTTTCTTGCTTGTTTTCTTTTTTTGCGTTTTTAGGTTTTCTGGGCAAGGACTTGCATATGCATAATCTTACCTACACAGGTAGGCTTGATTATGCACACGCAGGCTTGTTCTAGCGTGCATGATGTCGTTGCCCAGATCATTTCTTGCTTGTGCTCTGTTTCTGCCTTCACATGTTTGTTTTGTTTACCCTTTTTTTTCACATGTTTTAGGCTATATAAGTTCCTGTTTACCTCTTTCACATGCTTATTTGTTGCAAGGTAAGTAAAAGGTAAGTCATGCATTGGAAATGTTCATGCATTTATGACATGATCTTGTTTTGGTGCTAGAGATGAATGTGAGTGCTTGGATGAATCACATGTTACTTGGATCTTTCCTTATGCTTATGCTTCTTCCTTGATTTGATTGTACATGTTGCTACCATGAATATGCTTTAATGCCATGATTAGATGAATGCTAGGGTTTTCTTATGTGTGTTTGGCTTTCTTTTCGCTTTGTGGATAGATAAGTATGTTTGTTTAGGGTTAAAAATGCCATGTTGTTTGTTAGATGCATGATTAGTGTGTGTGTGTGTGTGTGAGTTTAGGATACAAGTGTTGAGATTTTTTTTTTTAATATGGTTAAGACACAAGACACAATGATGGGAGGCCAACCTTAGGGTTAGGGGGTCTTGGGTGCCTAACACCTTCCCAAGAGCGTACCTAAACTCCAAATCCATACTCTGGTAGTAAGATCAATGATCATTCCTCGAAAAAGACGCTATATGTATGGTTCCTAGACCATTGCAAAAACTAGGTGGCGACTTTAAAAAGACCCCTCTTATGTCTACGATGGCTACTCTGCTAGGGATAGTGAGTTTAATTCCTATGTGTATTGATTCTTAACCTTAATAAAATTATTTCAATACTTGTTTGCACACACATCACTTGTTCTCTTTTGTCCCTTAACCTTTGTTAGTGATGAGTGGGAAGATGGAAGGCTCTATTCGGACCCAAATTTTCTGAAGTTCATCCCACCAACTCACAATTGATGCCATTGCCTATAATGAGCTTTAAGTACGTTAAAGTTTTGCTACCAATCCACTATGGGGTCCACTTAGGCCCTCGGTTAGAATCATAGCTCACCTAGTTGTGAGTGACCTACTTATCTATCCCTTTAGCCTTAGGGAGCCTACTCATACTAGAGAGATCTTAAATCCTATCACAAAGGACACCCTTTATATATCTCTTGTTTATTTAACCATATATCTTGTGATCACCTAATTCTAAAGGACAAATAAAAGATGTAAAGAATTAGAGGATAGCCCTAAAGTTATGGTATATCCTAAGATGTTGTAGGATAAAAGAAAAAAATTTCTCACATATATGAGGCTTGTCCTTAAATCCAAATGTATATTTTAACTTGAAAGGTTCATAAGACCATAGCCTAATTGCTATCATAAGTCCAAGTGGAAAAAAACATTTTGAAAAAGAGGACTTTGGGCCCGAGGTAACAAATATGCTATGGACTTAGCATCCAAAACCCTACAAAGCCAATATGAACTTCCCTAATCTTGGGTCTCCTTGTTGCATGCCTAGGCCCAAAATGATGAGAAATTCATAGACTTTGAGAGGAAGGCTACAATGTATTCTAGCTAGAGGGCTATTTCAAAAAAATAATGATGAAATAGTGAATAAAAATGAAAAGCCCAAAGGTGAGGAATACATTGAGAGCCCATGTTTGAGACAAAGGGTTGAAAATTTCTAAGTGCATTCTAATGAAAGCCCATGAGAGTAAGATGAGAGCTTTATTGTAAATGGACCAAAGCCTAATGAAATAAGGGGCAAAAATCTATAAGAGAAAAGGAAATGATTTTGTAATTGGGCCTTCATAAAATGAACTTAAGAATTTTATAAGGACATTTAAAGTTTAAAAGAAACCTTTAATTAGGACTTGAACTTAAAGAAAATGGGGCTTCTTTTTAGGCATCATTGCACCATCAAAGTCAAGAAAACACATCTCCACTCCCTTTTGGATTCGAGAGAAAGGAAAGTGCTTGATCAAGATAGAAAACACACACTAAGAAGAAGAAAATCCCCAAGAAACAATGACTACCTCCATAAAGGACTTAATGGCACAAAAGAAACTGTAAATGTCAATATCAATGCCGTGAAAGTCCAAGGAATATAGGATGAAGAAGATGAAGTCTTAAAGGAAGCAATAGCAATATGGGGAATACTTCCCAGAGGAGTGACAAAATTGAAGAAAAGGGTTTTGGAGGACAATGTAGCAAATATCACTAGGAGTGGGAAGCACTACAAGCCATCCTTTTTGAAAAAGGATCATCCTGGTAGGTATCTAGGGGAAGGGTCCAAGCCTACAGAACCTAAAGGAAGAGAAGACAAAGAAGAAGAGGATAGGGTCATAATGCAATTGAAGAAGACTCAAGCTCATATGTCCGTGTGGGGCTTACTCATGGCCTCTCAAAAACATCGTAAGGCTCTCTTGGATGCCTTGAATGGGAAAGAGGTATCTATAGAAATTACACCATAAGAAGTTTTGTCTCTCATGGGAGTTGAGGGTTCTTCACACCCTCTCCTTGATTTTTCCGATGAAGATCTCCCTCCCAAGGAGCTACTCACACTAGACCCTTGCAAATCACCATTGAATGCTTGGGTGCCAAGGTTCCAATGGTACTTATTGACAATGGATCCGCTTTGAATGTTTGTCCTTTTAGGACCACCTTCATTGTTGGCCTAGATATGGAGACTATTATTCCTTTCCCCTTGACTGTAAGGCTATATGACAACACTTCAAGGAAGGTCATGGGTACCTTTAAGGCCCCTTACTCATTACACCAAAAGATGAAGATCCCATGGAAAGGAGGGATTGCCATAGTGCCTGGAGATGGTGAGATTCTAGTGTCGGTTTGTGGACTTGAAGAAGGAGAAAGCGAACTTCAAATGAGTGGCTTTGAGTTTGTAAATATGGCTGACTATGGGATGAAAGATGAAAGGTATGCTACCAACTTGTTTCCATATTGTAGCCATGAAGTGGTAGTAATGACGAAGAACATGGGATTCATGTCTAGTATAGGCCTTGGAAAAGAGGGAAAAGGGGTAGTTGAGCTCCCCCAACATCAAGACTCAAATGACTAAGGAAGATTTAGGATTCTTTGAAGGTTGTGACTGAATAAAGAAGAACCTTCGTACTCTCAATGGGAACTTTGTGAAGGAAGGGGAAAACTTCCCTTATTATGGCTTTCCCGAACCTTGGGTAGGCAAGGATGGAAAGGTGTATCTGGGATGGGAAATGTCCTTTAATGAAAAAGTCACTTTTAAGGAGAAGCCTATCGTGGTGATCAAAGAGATACAAAAAGAGGTTGATTGGGTGAACTACATGTACGCTGAAGCAATGAAGATGAGTGGGGACATGTTTGCCATCACTAATGAAGAGCCACGTGATCCTTCCAATTCATCATGCCTATTGAGGGGCCCATTAATAATTGGACTTGGGTTGGGTTTTCAGAAAACATGGAGAAAGAGTTTTGTAATGCAAGTTCCAATGTACGTTTCAATATTTTCAATAAGATGAATTCTTATTTGGCTTACTTTGATGTGTCCTATAACATTGATATTCTGCACTTAAATGATTCAAATGAATTTGAAAATGAAATTAATAAACAATTGGAAAAGAAATTTGAACCTATGGAACTAACTCTTGAAATTATTAATTTGGGCAATGATAAAAATACACGCTTAATTAAAATTGGCTCAACTCTAAATGAAAAAGAAAGAAAAGATCTTTAAGAACTCCTCATGGAATTTCAAGAGGTGTTTGCATGGTCCTATGAAGATATGCCTGGAATTGACCCCGAGATAGCTCAACATCACATTCATACTCATTATCACATGGTGCCCGTCAAGCAAAAGTTAAGAAGAATGAGGACCGAATGGCTTTTAAAAATCAAGGAGGAAGTCGCCAAGCAATTAAAGGTAAGGTTCATCAAACCCGTGCACCAAGCTGAATGGATAGCCAATGTCGTGCCCGTACCTAAGAAATATGGGAAGGTGAGAATGTGTGTGGATTTTAGGGACTTGAACAAGGCATGCTCTAAGGATAACTTTCCTCTCCCTCACATTGATGTCTTAGTGGATAACATGGTGGGAAGTGCTTTGATGTCTTTCATGGATGGTTTGTAGGGATACAACCAAATTAAGATGGTTCCCAAGGACATGACCAAAACCACCTTCACTACCAAATTAGGAATTTATTGTTACACAGTAATGCCATTTGGCCTTAAGAATGCTAGGGCAACCTATCAAAGAATGGTTATGGCCTCACTACATAATATGATGTATAATGAGGTAGAGGTGTATGTTGATGCTATGATAGTGAAATTTAAGGATAGAGGAAACCACACCATAAGCTTGAGGAAGTTCTTCGAGAGGATTAAAGAGTACAGGCTCAGATTGAACCCGCAAAAGTGTACCTTCGAAGTAAGCATCGAAAAATTACTAGGCTTTCTAGTGAGTGATAGGGGGATAGAAGTTGACCCATCCAAGATTAAAGCCATGTTAAAGATGCCTCCACCCAAAAGTGAGAAAGAAATAAGGGGTTTCTTGGGTCGATTACAATACATTAGTCGATTCATTGCCAAGATCACCTCTACTTGTGAGCCCATCTTCAAACTCCTAAGGAAGAATGAACCATATGCATGGAATGATAAGTGCCAAAAAGCCTTTGAACTTATCAAGGAATATCTCCTCCACCCACCTATCCTAGTGCCTCCACAACATGGAAAACCCTTACTCCTATAACTCTCTATCATAGGGGATGCAGTTGGAAGTATGCTTTCACAAGAAGATGATGACAAGAATGAGAGGACCATATATTACTTGAGCAAGAGATTTTATGATTATGAAACTAGGTATACTCCCATCGAAAAGTCATGCTTTGCACTTGTTTAGGCCGTACAGAAATTGAGACACATCATCTTACCTTTCCAAATATGGGTGGTAGCAAGAATGGACCTATTGAAGTATCTTTTTGAGAAATCTACTTTAAGTGGAAGATTGTCAAGATGGTTGATCTTGTTGGCAGAATTCGATTTGAAGTATGTGGCTAGGACAACTATCAAAGGAAGCGTTGTGTCAGATTTCTGTGCCGAGAATCCTATAGAGGGGGAAGATCGTAAAGAAGACTTTCCAGATGAAGACATTTTGGATGTCGAGTTAGGGACATGGAAGATGTACTTTGACGGAGTCGTAAACCAATATGGGAATGAGATATAGATACTTTTGATCATTTCCAAGGGATCTCACATACCTTTGGCAATCAGATTGAACTTTGAAGTAATTAATAACATGGTTGAATATGAGGCTTGTATTGGCAGAATGGAAGCTCTTCGAGAATTGGGGGTAAAGGAAGCCGAAGTCTTTGGAGTTTCAACTCTGGTTATAGTCTAAGCGCAAAAATTATGGAAGGTGAAGAAGGAACATTTGAAGCCGTATCAACAATACTTGGATGACTTGACCAAGACCTTTGACAGAATTGAATACACAGTCATTCCTAAAGCTTAAAATCAATTTGTGGAGTCCTTAGCTACCTTAGCCTCCATGGTTGAAATACCCAAGGGAATATGGACACAACCCTTAGAGATTGAGCAAAGTTACGAGGAAGTGCACAAAGGGAAGACTGATGCTTTAGTAATGATCATAAAGGAAAATTTCTATGGCACTATGACATCATGAAGTTCTTAGAACTAGGGGCATATCCGGATGGTGTCAACAGGAGAGAACGTCGTTCCATTAGGATGATGGCAACTCAATACATCCTATATGGAGCACAACTTTATAGAAGATCCTATGATGGCATACACCTTCATTGCTTGAAGAAAGGAGAAGCCGAGAGAGTAATGGAAGAAGTTCATCAAGGGGTTTATGGCCCTCATATGAATGGAAGAATGTTAGCCAAGAAAATCCTAAGGATAAGGTACTTCTGGAATATAATGGAAACTGATTGTGTGGACTATGTGAAGAGTTGCCATGATTGTTAGGCACACGCCAACTTAAACCATGTACCGCCTAGTGGGTTGTATAGCATGACTTCTTCATGACCATTCTCAGTTCGGGGCATAGATGTGATTGGAAAGATAGCTCCTAAGGCTTCAAATGGGCATGAATACATTTTGGTAGCAATTAATATTTCATCAATTAGGTAAAGGCAACCTCCTATTCCGTATTAAATGCTAAGCATGTGGCTTGATTCTTAGAAAACAACATCATATGTTAGTTTGGGGTGCCCTAAGAGATCATTTCTGATAATGGTTCCCACTTTGAGGGTGAAGTTCGAAGGGTCATGGAATTGTACAACATCGAGCATCACAAGTCTTTGCCATATCAACCACAAGCTAATGGGGTCGTAAAAGCAACTAATAAGAATGTGAAAAATATCCTAGCCAAGATGGTAGTGACATACAAAGACTGGGCTAAGAAGCTTCCATTTGCCTTATGGGGTTATAGAACTTCTATCCATGCGTCGACTGGACCAACACCTTACTCTTTGATTTATGGTAGTGAGGCGATGCTTCCTGTTAAGGTGGAGATACAATCTTTGTGAGTATTGATGGAAACCAAGGTCCTTGAAGAGGATTGGGCTAAGGCAAGATATGAACAATTGGCTTTGATAGATGAGAAGAGGGCAAGGGCACAATATTATTCACAAGGGTACCTAAAAAGGATTGCTAGAGCATTCAACAAGAAAGTGAAGCTGAGAAACCTTAAAGAAAGGAACTTGTTCCTAAAGGTGCTTAGAGATGAGACTTTCGATCCAAAACGAAAGATGAAGCCAAGGTGGTCTGGGCCTTTTATCATTAAGAAGATTATGTCTAGAGGTGCTATAAGAATCACATATTCGGATGGGGAAGAGATGCTTCGCCTAATCAAATAGACTTCGGAAATATAACATCTAAATAAAAAAAAAGAAGGACAAAGCCTACTAGGTTGAAAACCCGAAAGGGCAACCTAGGCAAAAATTAAGGCAAAAGAACCTCGCTAGATTGAAAACCCGTAAGGGCGGTCTAGGTAAATGTAGGACATATGTGATTCACTTGTTAGGAACATATGTTACTACTTTATGTAATTGGCTAATCCTTTGATAAAACACACTTTACTTGTATTTGGGTAGATCTAGGATGTGTTTAATACTTTCAGAAACCGTGTTTCAAGATCAAGTGTTCTATCGAGCTTGAAGAGCTGTTCCAGCCCCGTGGCTAGACAGCTATTTCGACAGATAGGCATCTGTCAAGGTTTATGAAAAACAAAATTTCAGATCTGTTTTGACTCCAATCCGTGATTGTACGTTTGGGCTTTCTTTTCTCACAACTCTAACATATATAAGGGTTATTTTAAGGGTTGAATCAGGTTGCACAGCCAAGAGAAAAAATACGCAAGAGCATAATAGGGTTTTCTGGTCATACTTAAGTGTGACCAGAAACCCAGTTTGCCCTATTTCTTGAAGAAGATGCTATGTTTCTACATCATAGGGTTTTGTGACCAAACAACTTCATGATCTTCATGTGTTGAAGAATAGAAGAACTTTGTAGCCAACATCTCTCTCTATTTGGTGATTGAAGTCACGTACTAGGATCTACGCAATTGGTTAGTCACATACTTGGAGTCGTGTATTGAAAAGAGGAGTTTGTCATTACAAAACAAGTCCAATTGGGTATTGGGGTAAGGATTCAACTGTAGGTTGGTATAAGGTACTGAGATTCCTTTACTTGTAACCGCTTGTTGTGATAATAGTGGATTTTCGGGAGTAGTGACCTTAAAATCACCCGGTGGGGTTTTTGCCGTGTTGGTTTTCCTCATTCATAAATAAATCACCGTGTCATTTATTTTCTGCTGCATACTTAGTTTAATTGGTGATTTGTTTGTGCTACCACACATTTGTATGTTAAATTGATTAATTAATAAACTTAGCTAATTAATCAATTAATTCATCACAAGGGGTTAATACATTCTTGGTCTATTAGTAAAAATTAGGGTAAAAGACCATGGGCATGGCCAAAATTCCCGAAGGGATGTCATAGGCAAAAATTACATGGCAAAGGAAAAAAAAAAGAAAAGAAAAAAGAATAATAATGACAATAACCAAAGATAATAAAAGGAAATTCTCTCATTGCTCAAATTAAAGGATAATAAGATTGTTTTCATAGGGGATTTAGAACATTCCAATCCTTTATTAGATTCAAAAACAAAAACATGAGAATCATAAAAGTGTAGAAAAGTAAAACATGGGGCATATGAAGGTGGTCACTCGGTCCTTTTTACTTTCTTGCTAGTCTTCATGTAAGCCTTCTCATCCTTCAGAATCCACTTCATGTCATCCTCAAACCATTGCTTGTACCTTGCAGTGGGGTAGATGTATTTAGGAGGAATGATGTCTTTCATCACCCTACGACGTGGCCAAGCCTCACTGATCCTGCCCAAGATCCTATTGGTGAACACTGCGGTGTGGTAGGCCCCCTCATCATCAGGAGCTCCTTGACACTCTCCAAATTGCCTTGAGATACGACAAGTGGAGTAGTAAGAACAGCATCGAAGCCCAACTAAGGTCACATAGTGGTCCTTGCAGCAACTATGTACCATGCTTGAGCTATGCCATAATTCCACAACCCACTGAATGTCGGTCTCCTTGAGGTGATCTATATGCTCCATATATGCCTTAAAGCCCATGTCATTTCGATGAAGCCGATGGTACCTAAGGTGCCTAGGAAGGTACGTACTGAGAGGAATGGTGGGAGATTGAAGCAATCGAAGTCTCTCTTATAGCCATATTTGAAAAAAAAAAATGAAGGAGAAAGAGAGGGAGGAGGGAATAAAAACAAAAAAGAAGAAGAAGATAGAGGGATAGGAAGATAAAGAGAGAGAGAGAGAGAGAGAGAGAGAGAGAGAGAGAGAGAGAAAGCGTAAAAAAATAATAAAATAATGTTGAAAGATGATATAAGGTGCCTCGATGGGTTGAAAACCAAAAGGCAATCCATGCAAAATTTGAGGAATCCCGCTAGGTTGAGAACCTAGGAAAAAGTTAAGGATTATACCTGAAGAAGAAGAGGATTACCCACAAAGAATCTTGCTTCCTTCCTATGAAAGGAATCCAAACCATTAAGGGTCTCTACCAAGATCAAACCCACTGGGTTACCTCTCTTTAGCTTATAAGCTATCATGCACATCCAAAGGTCCACACAATATGAGTTTTGAACCAAGAAATACCTTATGAGTTTTGAACCAAGAAATACCTTGCAAGAGCACATAAGCAAAAGGCACGAAGAAAGTATGAGTGTGGCATCTCACCCATAGGGAAGGTTGAACTAGAAATGTACTCAAAAACCAACATAAGGTCCACCTATTTATCATGGTGGAAGGAATGCTTGCCACGACTTGCAGCAAAAAGGGAAGATCCCCGTCTATGGTAAGGAAGATGAAATCATCAATCTCTGGTTCACCCATGATAGTAGAAAATTTCTCGATAGTGGGGAATAGTTCTATTCCATTGAAGCGAAATACATGTTGAGAAAGAACCCAATAGTTGGCAGCAACACAAAGAAGAGGCTCATCCACCCTAATTTAATGGTAGGGAAAGGTGCAAGAAAGACCATAGGAAGCATTGGTGAGGGTTTTAGACTAAAATGGCTACTTTTTTACTTAAGTAAGTCGATTAGGGTTTTTCTGATTTGTGGCCCATGTACGCAGAGTCAACCCTACGCACGCAAAGTTAAAGCTGCGTACGTAGGCTCATTTTCACGTACGCATGGCGCTTGGCAGAAGCTCATGTTCCCTTGTTTTGAGCAGAGTTTTTCAATCCAAGGCATTCTTAAGGGTTCCTACAGCCTAAGGGATCATTTAAGACACATTCCAAGCATAAGATTGCAAGCATCAAAGAAGCAAAGTTATATAGAAACATACAATTTATGATATATCTTGTAAATTAAATGCTAAGATCCCAATCAAAAGCATAAATGTAAAAGGATGTTCTTAATACAATCATTTGTCTTAAACTAAGTCCAAGTGTTTGCTAAAGAAAATAAAAACCATAAAAGCAAAAAAGAAAAAAAAAGCTATGTGTTGTATGCCTATTTGTCTTGACTGTAGGCAATCAACTGTGCCTCTTCCTTAACCGATAGCTAGAAGTCACCTCTGAGTCCTCCTCATCATTGCCATTACCATCATCATCATCACCATTGCCCAGGTGGACCACTCCTCCAAGACTGTACAAGCTCCTCAAATAGTTGGTCACCTCTAACTTAAGATTCTCAGCCAGACATACCAACTCCTCATGCTCTTGGATAGTGGGCTGCAATTCAAAGAAAGAAGAATTAGTGACCAAACCAGAAAGAGATAAATGCCAAAAAGAGAAAGAACAAAGGGAATAAAGGACTCACTGCCTGTGTGTTGGGAGGAAAATGGTAGCCCATGACATTGGGAATATGAGGCGTGCACGCTCCCAAGCAAAGCCATCAGGGTCGTAAACATAGACCGTCCACGGGAGATATGGAGGATTAACTGGCTCACCGGCAGAAGGTTCCTCTTGTTATAGTTTTCCACATTAGGAGTCATGAAAAACAAGGTAAAGGAGAGGAAAAGAAGAAGAAGTTGACCATATACTTGAGCAGTAAGGGAAGGAATGAGGCGGGTGATGTTGAACTCCTCATAGTCCAACCCCTCAAGAAGCTGCTCGGCATAGGAAACGCTACTCCCCCACAAGTTGTATTTAGCATCAGTCATGGAGTGTGTGGCAAGCATGAACTTAGGAGGGTCCATTGGAATCTATAAGTCATCCCTACCTATTAACTGACACCGCACCCTTTCTGCTAGGTATAGCACCCTCAAGCACGCTCCTTCAAAGTGTCATCCTTACCCATCAACTAGAACTCTTAAACTTACCTCATCTGAAGTTAACCTAGCAAGGTCGGCCCTCACTTAAGGAAAATCCTTCAGAACTAGGTTGGTGTCTGGAGTTATGAGACCATACCTATCATCCCACTGCTGCAAAAAGAAGCACAAGCCATAGGTTAGATGCAAAATGAGAGTTTGCAAGATGAGAGATGCAAGATGACAGTTTTCAAGATTACATAGTTTTTAAGGCTACAAGCTACAAGTGAAAGTGCAAAGAATGGAAAGAAAACTAACCTTAAGGAGCTTTCAAGGCCCCATAAGCTGCCACAAAGTGCCCCAGCTGAGAGTGTCGAGGGTGGAGTAAAGATAGGTAAGACATGCCTGCCCTTAGTTGGCCCTCCACGCCTCTTTAAAGTCCTGAAAGAGGGTCAACCACATCAACAACACTGTTTGCCCACCATTGGCAAAGAGATAAACCCTCAACAAGTGGAGAAGGAAAGCCCTAACCATATGGTTTTGGGGACAAGTAGATTGTACCACTCCATCACTTTATTAGTGCTTCCTTTACTAACATAAGGGGATGATGACTACAAAAAAAAGAAAAATTACATTAGTAGAATTCAGAAAAATATGATGTTTTGGTGCAAGAATGAAGATAAAAAAGAAGATGTAGTGATATGCGGATGCAAAAATGACAAAAAGTTGTGTTAGGATTACATATAGAAGTGAAACTGGGCCAAGTAGAGCTTCTGTCAGACGTCTCACATACGCAGGTCAAAGCCTACGTACGTAAACAAGACCCCGTATATGCAGGACCATTCCCACGTATGCAAAGCCTCAAGAACAGACCTGTATACACAAGAACAGAGCTGCGTACGCATGAATGAAAGTTGCGTACGTAGGCCCGAGCCCACGCACGTAAGAACACAAACAGAAGCAGTTTTTCAACATTTTCAAAGATGCATCACCCAAAATCAATCCTAGACATGTTCATATCCCTCCTAAGATGTCAGGTTTTCATCTAAACCCATCCCACAGCAAAACCCAATCATTTACATGGCCAAAAACACATTGAAACAAAAGATCAGAGAAAAACTTGAAAATAAGAAAAAGTTTGAAAATTTACAAATTCAGCCATGGGAATGTGATTCTCTGGCCAGTATGTCAATGGTGGAGGCCCCTGCTAAGCTCGTTGTTCCGTTCCAGCGAGTGAGATGGAATGCATCAGAAGATAGGACATAGGAGGTCTTCTCTTCTTGGCTTTAGGTGCCATTAGAGAGGATGAAGAGAGTTTGGAAAATGAGAGGACGAGAGAGTTTGAGAGAATGAGAGAGTTAGAAAAAGTAAGGAAAAGAAGAGGAGGAGGTTTTTTTAGTGAGAAAAAAAATAAGAGTTATGGAGAATATGAAGAGATAAAGAGAATGAAGAAGAAAAAGAAATGGTTGGTAACCGTTGGAAAAAAATGAAAAGGCGGGAACACACCTGATGGCTAAACTATGTGTAGTTTAGGCCTCACCACTAAACTACGTGTAGTTTAGTCATGAACAAAAAAAAAAAATTCTTTCAAAAGAGAGGGACATCTCAACCCTCAATTAAGGCATAAAATTATCAAAGGACTCCCCAGTGGACAATAAAGGAAGTAGAAGACTTTTCCCCCGATTAGGCACATCAAAAATCATCCCTAATGGATCAAATACATCGAGAACCATCCTCAGTGGTTCAAGCACATTTAAAATATCATCCCTATGAAGGAAACAGATGAGTCTTCCCCAGCAGATCAAGCATCTTAGGAACACTATCCTTAGTAAGGAAGCAGAAGATTCTTCCTCAAATAGATCAAACCTATCAAACATCATCATAGAGGAAGCAGAAGACTCTTACTCAATATTTCAAGCAACTCAAATACACTACCCTCCGTAAGGAAGCAAAAGATTCTTCCTCAAATGGATCAAACCTATCAAACATTACCCTTAATGAGGAAGCAGAAGATTCTTTCTTAATATCTTAAGTAATATCACCAGTAAGGACGCATAAGATTCTTCCTCAAGTGGAACAAACCTATTAACCATAATCCCCATAGAGGAAGCAGAAGACTCTTCCTCAATAGTTCAAGCATATCGAACATCATATCCATAGAGGAGGTAGAAGATTCGTCCACAATGGACCTAAGCACATTAAAGCAATCTCTAGTGGGGAAGCAAAAGATTCTTCCCCAAAGTATCCCTAGTAAGGAAGTACAAGATTCTTCCTTAGGGAATCCTATACACCAAAATTCCTCAGCAAGGAAGCAGAAGATTCTTTCTCAAAATCCTTAGAGAACCATGAAGGAAGTAGAAGACTCTTTCCTAGTGGATCACACATCTACACTACTTCTCAGCGAGTCCATCCATACTACTCAGCAAGTTTATCGTCCCTAAGAAAGTAATGAGAAGTAGAAGATTCCTCCCCATGCACATCTAATCCTCAGCGAGTTTTCACCATTTCTAGTGGGCCCAACAATTAAGACTACTTGTGCACATATTCTCTGGGAATTGAACATGTAGGCATGGTAGAAAAAGGTAGAGCTAGTGATAGAGAAAGAGATGAAGGTCAACCTGAGGCAAGAGCCTCACTAGAAAAGGTAGAAAAAGAAATGAAGAAGACAAGAGGAACAAGTTACTCGGAGAAGTTTGAGGCAAGAGCCCCAAATGGACACCATAGAGACTATATCTTTTTGTTGTTTGTTGGGTTAGCTCGTAAGAGTACCCTTATTTGTTTTCTTTTTCTTTTTAAGTGACTCTAGGATAGTGAGTCATTCGCCATTTTCTTGCAAGTGGCAAAATAGGTTCTGGGATAGTAAACCTGTCGTTGCTCGTTTCCCGAGCAACGAAGGTGGGACATTAGACGTACAAATCTCATGCAACTCTTCAGAGTTACACCCCACCCTATGTATGCAAAATGTGTGTCATGTGCATGGGTTGGGCCCGAGCCGTACATCGAAACAAAATATTTTGTATCTTATTCTTTTGATTCCATTAGTGAGGCTCACGAATCAAAAGATAGGCATCTGTAGACATAGTATTTTTTACCCCTTACGACTCGGGCCTCCGTTCCCTAATGATGCTCGAACTCTAAGGCTCAAAGCTAGTTTAGAGCCCAATCAAATATTAATTTGACTTGAGGAGTGTTAAAATGAAAAATATAACCTTTTAAATAAGCAAAAATTTATTTTTGAAAATAAAAATGACCAAAGTGGCCCTCGACCTGTGTACGTGGGTCGCGGCCTGTTTACGCGGGCCAAAGTATGCGTACGTAGTCATATTCCTGCATACACAGCTAGGGTTTCAGAAGCATAAGAAAGGCAAGTTTTCTGCAATAATGGCTTAGGTTTGGAATTAATCCCACATCATCTGGGAGCCGTTCCTAACCCTATTTTTTCAACTATAAAAAGCCTCACATGATACATTTTCAAAACACATAGAAATCTCACTGGAAAAACCTAAGATTCACTAGAAAAATAGTGAATCAAAAGGGAGTTTTTCACAAAACACCCTCAAGTCAATAGGAAAAATGCCCAAAAACCCCTTGAACTTTGTGGCAGTGGCTAAAACACCCCCTTAACTTTTATTTTAGCCAATGTGCTCCTTCAACTTTAGACAACTGCGAAATATAGCCATCTATTAGTTCACAATTTAAACTCACGTTAGTCAATCACGTGACAAGCACGTGTAAAGAAAACTTGCCCAAGAAACCAGGTTCAGGCATTCACCGAAGGAAAGAGAGGATCTCTCAACGGAGCGGAGGCAGCACTGGAGTTCGATTTCTTGCTGCTAATCTAGGCTTTGGAGTTGCCAATTGCTCAATCCGTTTGACAATCATTGCTGGTTGAACCCGCCAATAACCTAGGATTTTTTTCTTTCCCATTTTCTTTTATTTTCTCTGCAAACTAAGTCTAGTGACCAGCTTGGCCGTCCCCTTATTCTTCCTCAGCAACACCATCTACTTCTTAGTCAGCACTATCATTTATCATAGTAGTAGTAGAACCCTCCTCAGCACGGATTTCAATCTTCAAAAAGTCTAAGTCCTTAAAGGCTGCAGAAGCTTGAGCTTAGAAGTATTCATATCCTCGCACATACTGGATGCCCAGATCATGAAGGTACTCTTATAAGGAGTAGTACATAGCAATGGCGCTTTTCTCGGCATTGCTTAGCTCCCTTTGCAATTTTTCCAACTCCTTAGAGAGGCGTATTTTCTCCTCCTCTACAGCAACGAAGAGGTTTGCCTGAGAAGAGCATCGCTCCTCGAGCTCCTTCATTCTGCCCTACAAAAGAGTAACTTTCTTTGTTAATGGGGTGATAGACCCCTGTAGCTCTTTGATGACCTCATTATTTCCCTTCATACACTTCCGAAGATTGACCACCTGGTCCTCATAGTCCCCACACCATAGCTCAATAGTCTTCATCCTCACCACTACCTGAATGACAGATGAGTAGATGAGTCAGAAGAGGACGGGTAATGAGTATTTATAAAAAAGAAGTGAAGAGGAAATACATTGACAAGGTCATGCAGCCCAGACTCCCCAATAGTTGCAGGAGCATACTTGTCACAATCATCTATATCCTTCTCCTTGATAATAGACATGACTTGCTCTACAGCATAAGTAGCGTTATTAACGAGTATGGGAGGTTTGGGAGGAGTGAGAGGACCCTTTCCCCTGCTAGTGCCCTTGAACGCTCAACAAAAGTCGGATGACCAGGAGTCACTGAAGGATGAGAAGGAGTCTCCTTCGGACGAGTAATGGTCCCAAAGGGCTTTAGGGAAGTATTCACACCAAACTTCGTTTTGTCACCAGGCTTAGGAAGTTGAAACTTTCCGTCATTAATTGTTGCTACAGCAAGAGCAGCCGCCTACTGAACCCTTTTATTTTTCTTGGCTGCACCTACCTCTATCTCTACAAAATAAATGTCAGTACATATGCTAAAAAGGAAATGGACAAGCCAAGTTAAAATACTTACTTCTTTGGGAAGTACTCTCCCGACGAAGAGCTATTGCAAAGGGGACAGGTCCTGAACAATATTTGTGAAGGTTATCTACCGTAACCAAAGCCTTTCTAGTTACGCTCGACAATCGAGAAGCTTGTCGCCCTCTCTATCTTTCCTAACTGTTCTACAGTCAACCTTGGTAAAACCTGAGCTAAGAAATGAAAAGCAAGTTAGTATAAAAAAGGGAGTACAGCGGACGAGTAAGCTAGATGGGAACCTCACCAGAAGTTGGTGACACCCCCTAAGTACAGTCTACTGGTTCTGCAATAGCAACTTCCTTAGGGCTACATACCCAATCTGACCCAAGCACAAAGAAACATTTCTCTTTCTAGTCCCTATTGGATGAAGGAATCTTAATGACTAACTGGCACTATCTTTTTCTACACTTGAAGTAATACATCTCCTTGGCCTTAGGAGCACAAATGTGTTTATAACAGTACAAAAATTCATCTAAGGAAAGGGCTTCTCGACTCTCACTCATAATCCCCTAAAGGATTTGAGCTCCCATGAAAGCACACCAAGAATGTTAGTGCAAAGCACAAAATTGAGCTTGAAAAGTTTAATTGCTGCATAATCAACATATTTGACTCTAGTCCTAAAAAATCCAAATATATTAAATATGACCAGCCATCTAAAAAAGCAAACAAGAAGAGAGTAAAACAATTCAAACTTATAAAGGGTATATAATATATGAACTTTCAATGCCTACCATCCTTTGATTTTTGTATTGTTTCCAAAAAAATAAACAAAGAATTTGGGGAAACAAAACAAACATGGCTAATTAAGAGATTTCACAGATTGCATGAAATTAGGGTTTTGATTCTAACCGTCCAGTTCCACTATATCAAGTGATTTTGATCTTTTTGAGAAACCTTCACCAGTTAGTAAAGCCACGAGACAGAGGCAGAGATTCACCCAAGAGAGAAGTCTGAAGAGAAGCAGTTTGAGAGAGAGGAGTACGTGAGAGTTGATAGAGATGAAAAAGTCTGTGACTTTGTGTTTTTATTTTTCATTTTTCTTGCTTTTATACTATACTTGTTTGAATGGTAATAGGTTTTCATTAAAATAAAATAACGGTTAGGATTAGAGCAAGTAAAACTATGGTTAAGATTTTAGTAGGTACCATAACCACCAAAAAAAATATGGGAATGGTAGAGTATTTTCCAAAATAATAATAATGGAGTAATAATAATCTTTGAATTAATGTTATGAATACCGTTTCGGTACCCATTTCGGTTTTTCTATTGGAATGGAATATTTCGGTACCGGCCTATTTCGATGTACCGTTTTGTAGATTATCGGTATTTTTATTTTATTTTATTTTATTTTTATTTATATATTATTGGTCAAAACTCATATGATTTATTAAAAATCTTAAATTATAAAACTATATTTCAATTAACATATCAATCTTAAGCGTACATATATACCCAACAATTATAATAATAACAATAAACACTTTTTTAGAATATTAAAACATTGTTGAGGACTCTTTTTTCACCCAACATGGTATTACTTCATTGGCAACCCATGCCACATCAAAATATTATTGATTTTTGGGTAAATCTCAAATAAAGCCCAAAATAAGCTTATATCTTATCCAACTACATGGATTGGGCTTACATGACCCACAAAATATTTACTTCAAGAGGCAGATTCATGGTCCACATTTCCGCTTCATTAATTGGGATCATAACCCACGACATCTTCAACATCAACATTGGATCGAGCTCAATCAATGAATCAAAGCTCACAGATCATATTACCTCTCTCATATTTACACATAATGACAACAAAACCCAAGGTATGTCATCTCATCTTCGACTCATAATCCAAGCTCATGAATCTCTTCGGGGAAACTTTGGAAATCGTGGTTTGGAGGGCCAAGAGGTATGCTCAGTAAAGCTCTAGCTGTTTAAAGTTGATAAAAGAAACATGTTGGCGTGTCTTCTCCAACTCCCTAAACTCTGACGAGTCAATGTATAGCAGGTAACATATGGTAAGCCTCTCTTATCACATAACACGTAAAATGATAAAACTCTCCATTGCTCTTTTCCTAAAACTTAATATTCTTTATATGGCAAATACTCAATAGCTCCAGCCATCTAAATGCTAACAAAATAATTATTCATTTAACCTCCAGTTGTTCCTATACGAATTTGGAAACCCAATCATACTATTTCACATAAATTACATTACTACTTTCAGCTAAAATCCAACTCAAACACATGGCTAAATCTGGTTAGCTATTTTCAATCTTCAAATATATAATATTCTTGATATCTTTGATACCTAGCTGCCATCTGCCATAATCAGACCAAATATTCCCCTGCCAGCTGCCAGAGCAGAGCATTAAATGTTCTTCTTACTCACCAAGATTAAGTCACAATACAATGGGACCTTGACTAGATCTCTAAAGCTTTATTAACTATCAATGAATCATTCTATTACTTACTAAAAATGTATTGTAATAGAATCCTGGACCAAAAATATAAATATCCAAAAAAGGAAACCTTTCTAGCAGAATACCAATAGTGTGTTCAGCACTTGACACTTGGCTGAGAATGACATCACCAGCATTTAATGCTCAAATCCCAGCAGCAAACTGCTATACCAAAAACAGCAAGATACCCTTAAAAGAGATCTTACCATTTTTAGCCAAATCCATGAAATAAATGCTGAATATTCTCTCCGACAGCCTAACATCATCTAGTTGACCTCATCTACTTCAGCCCCAAGCAACAGCTGTCTTATGACAACTGTGACAGCTTTTTCAGACAGTTAGGACAGTTTTTTTAGAACTGATGGGACAACTGGCCTAATAGCCTTAACATTACATAATTTCCTTATTTGGTTAAAAGCCAAAACCAAAACCAACCAAAGAAACTATATATTTTTTTTGCTAAAATCCTTTCCTTTTTGCTGGTCTTTCCTCTCGCTGATATTACTTAAAACAGCAAGAACACCTTAAAGCTGAACATACCATTTTTGGCCAAATCCTAGGACGGATTTTTTGAAGATTTATTGCTGATTGGATAGATTTTGGCTGAGATTCTTTGCTAAATACCCTCTTAAACTCAACTATAAATAGAACCCCTCATCAACACACCAATAGAGAAGAATGACTCTCTCATAAACTTCTCTATTCTCTCTCCCTCTAATTATCTTCTTAAGCTCTTAATAAAGTTCTGAGCTTCTGATTTTTTAGTTTCCAAATTAGGAACTAAACTCTTTAACCCTTTGCTCATAACTACCCTTCATAAACCCTTATCCATTCTCTAGGAAAAAATCCTAGCAACATTGCTAAACACACTACAACACTATTACTCTTCCTATACTCATTCTTTTATTGTTCATATTTTGAAAATACAACTGTCTTGCTGCTCATATCTCCAAATACCTAAACACATCTCCATACTCCTCTTACAAAATCTTTCCTCTTGGAAATCAATCTCTACAATTTCTCCAGTAGCTATAATCTCATATCTTTACTATATTTAACCTCCATATCTCTCATAATTCCATGTATCTTACAAACTACAAATACTACATCCCACAAAACATCTATATCTTTTACCATCTCCATACTTCTCAAGAGATATCAAACACTCAAATGGAAGACATAAACTTCCAATACTAAAGCCCTTCACCTATAAGGCATAAATACTTCCTACAAAAACCCTTCTCATGGAAGGCACAAATTGATCTTACAAAAGCCCTTCCCATGGAAGATAATTCTATTCATAGTTTCACAATAACTAATAGTGCATTACCAAAGGGAAAATTCATTTAAGTGCATGATAAAGGGGACAAACTTAATCAGCCTTTACACATAGCTTGACATATTCTCTCTCCCTCTAGTTGTACCCATTTTTCTCCTTTAATCTTGAAGTTATCGTGGCAAACTGCCTCTTCACCGCTGGAGTCATTCTACTGGAATGCTATCAACTCACTAATGCTATATAGTTGGAGTAACAAATCATACAAAGATAAGTCACCATGTTTCCATATCTCTAAATCTACATTATTGAATACATGATTCCTTCACCTTTAAATACATATTACTTTATTTCAACTACTATTACAACTATTAATCAAAGTTATTATATCAAACACATATTATTTATTTATTCAACCACTATCATTATTCTTAGACTTTGGGCTTTACCCATTTTGTAGGCCTAAAAATACACCAGTAGCCATTGGACTACGTGGCCCAATGTTAAGTTCCGAATGCAACTCCTAAACATATTCAGGTCTAGCAAGGTCACCCCTTCAATGGACAACACGTGGCGCACCGAAAAAATGCCTCCCAACAAACATAAATATGAATTTTTTAGGGATAAATATGAACTTTTTTGATAAAACATAGAAATGTACCTTTTTTTGTTGTTGATAAACACATAGATATCAATATGTACTTATATAATCTATATATATATATATATATATATATATATATATATATATATATATAACTGAAGCCTGTGAAGCTCTCACAATTTTCCACGTCAACACAATATTTAAAAAATAAAAATAAAATTAAAAAATCTTTTCACTCAAAAACAAAACCGGATACTTATCTCTTAAAAAAAAACAAAAAACAAAGCTGAGCTTAGGACTCTTTTCCTACCTTTACCCGACTCCTCGGTTAAGTTTTATCCAAACCTTATGCATTTAAATTTCAGATGCTCTCTCTTTCCTTCTGATTCCACTTCTCCTTCGACAAGTTCAGCCGTTCTCTCTGTCTTTATTAAAACCAAAAACCGTTTAGTTCTCTTTTCGTCAATGGCAGAGAGAAAAAGAGATCTAAGGGCTGCCACCATGTTAAACCATTGCCCCACCTTCAGCCTAGCCTCCACCCATACACCGCCGGAACCTCTATAGTGTAGGTATTTTTGGACAAGAAAAATTGGTGTTAAATATGATTCAAGTTTTGTTATTTTGGGTTGAGTGTCTTTGATTTAGGTATATGGGTTATTGGGTTGATGATCTTTAATTAGGCATTTGGGTTATTGGTTTTGATTAAGGTTGAATGATGAGAAAAAACAAAAAGAAGGGCATAAACGAAAAGAAGCCAAGAATGGGTTTTTTCAGAATTGGTTTCTTTTGTATTGTATGTACCAGTTGATTTTTTGGATTGATATTATTGAACTTTGGTTTGTGTATGTGATTCAAATTTATGAAAATTTTTAGTTGAAATTTTAGATACAGTAATTTTGGATAGATTAGTGGTTGATTAGAGTTTAAATTTTGTGTTTTTGATGACCAAGTTTATGGATACCCAGATTTGTTTTTATTTTTTATGAATGACCAAGTTTGTGATTTTTTAGGGACATTTCTGGGTTTTACATGTTGGTTTATATTCTCAAAATTTTAATTAAGCATCTATTTAGGCGTTGAGGAGAAAAAAACAGTGAAGCACAAGTAAATGAAAACTTAATCAGTTGTGAAGGGTCTTTTTAGATACATTGGTGAATTGTGAGTTTTGCTTTGTTAATTAATTTGTCAATTGTGGATTACTTTATAGGTTTTGGTAGATAATTTGTCAATTATGGAATGAACTATAGCTTTGCTGTTAATTTTTTTCTAATAAATGTTTCCTTTATATTCTTTCTACTGCAAATACCTCCTACTGTAAGAATCCATATCTTGAGCAGGAAAATTAAAGAAGAAATCCCAACCATTCTGAGATTTTTTACCCCAATTATGTGTTGGATAATTTTATGATTTTAAAATTTATGCTGATAAGTCTGTTTTGTATTCTAGAGTTGATTGACTTGTAGTTTTAGGTGTGTTTCTCTTTGTATCTGTAATTGAGTTTCTCTTTGTATCTAGGTGAACACACTTAGATAAGTCTTTAGGTTTGGAACGCTGTAACTGAGTTTAGTAGTGTGTTCCAGTAAAAGTTCTTGCTTATCAAAAAAATTTTGACTTTTGACAATAATATTTTTCGAAGTGAGTCACATCTTTAATATTTTAAATAGATATTAAAATGGTGAAAATCAATTTGATTTTTTTTTTTTTTGTGTGGAAACTGACCGAAATTGGTGTGGAGTACGTTGGTTCAGGTGGAGTTATCAGCTTGCTTTCATCACACAACATTCTTGATAATCTTAGCGAAATTGGTGTGGAGTACGTTGAGGTTAGACATTCATTACATCGTTCAAATTGTGTGTTGCAACACAATCTAAATTTTATATGTTGAAGATGCTATGCTACCCTAGCTTATTGTGAAGGTCTCTAAGACTGGTTCATTAGGCAAGGGGAATGCTACTACTGTAGTGTAGCACATAGTCATATTGGTATCCATAACTTTTCCCAAGTTAGATATAAAATTGGATATAATTTATAGAATTTGCTTTTTGTGGAGTAATCTCTCTCTCTCTCTCTCTCTCTCTCTCTCTCTTGAAAATGATACGCACCATTTATAAGGTCAACCTTTTTATTATGACTTAATGCAAATCACAAACCCCATGTAGCTATAGTTATTATGACATTGTACAACAATGGAGATGACAATGGGAGAGAGATTTTCCAAAGATTATATTGAAATTTTATTGTTTAATAGATTGTGGTGATTATTTTTGGAACCAATTCTTTTTATGTAAATAATTATATTAGAGGGTACTTATTATTGTCACTATCCAGAATAATTTGTGCATCATGTATCTTAAAAAGCTTAATTGAGATCATAAATTAAATTTTCTTTTTAATATATATGTGAAGACTCCTAAGTATCATGGTCATAATTTTAAACCCACTACTAAGGAGAGCTTAGTGGTTCAGCAGGCCCTAGTGGTGAGTCAGCTAATTGATTCCATGAGTTTCATAAAAATCTGCACTACGCTGCACTGTTTCAAACTTTCTGCACTGTACTATTTCTCTTCTATTAATGTTTCTTAAATGTTGGCTGAAAATTGAATTCATACTGTTTTGTAGGTAGGGATTTGGCATTTTGTTATCTGGCTTATTTGGTAATACAACTACAAGACAAGGATAGACAGTTTGTTATTTGGATTCTTATTGTTTTGCAGGTAGAGAATTTCTATTTAGTTTTTTTTGGATTTAATTTTGTGAATTCTTATCTGGGTTCATGTATGGCCGCCAATGTTTGAATTCAATTTTGATTTTGAAATTTATGCTGATAATGTGGGTATTCCTGTGTCTGTTTTGTATTCTATATTTGATTATATTGTAGTTTAAATGAGTCTTTGGGTTTGGAACAGTTCTTTCTTATCACATAATTAAGCTTTGTCACTTCAAGCATCATGGAAGGTTAATCGATAGTAGATGCATCAAGCTCAATTTTCACATCATGTATACCCTCTGATTTGTTGCTCTCTGAGTTGATCTTTCTCATCAACCGGTGGGAAGTCTTCCTTCTCAGTAGTAAACAACATATCTGATTCTTCATTCTGTTGACTTTTAGGTTTGAAGATTGAACTATGTGTAGCACAAAAAAAAAAAAAAAAAAAAAAAATACAAAAAGAGTAATTATTTTACATCAATTTGGTTTTTTTACTTGATGGATGTAATCAGGCTGAGACAGACTGGTTTTGCAGTTGACAGCTTAGGTGACATGGGGGAGGCATTGCTTACTTGAGTGGCAGTGCTTTTGCTCAATCCTTCTGTAGATACTATTTCATGTGATGGAGATCAATAATGATTATTCTAATGAAGCCATAAATGTCATTGCAGAAAATTTTATTAATTTTGAGTGAACATACTCAGCAAATATCTTCTCAACTAAATCAATATCATTAGGAAACAAGCATGATGGGACATATTCCTAGATTGGCATATGGAGTTTATACATAACCTATTTTGGTCCTTAATTGTATCTTATTGTGAAGGAAAATCTCTCACTTTGGACTTGCCTTCTCTGTGCTTTGACTTTGCATTCATGAAATAGAAAAATGAGAATTGTATGAGGCTAAGATACTGCTCACTTGAGTCACTTCTTTGCTTAAAATATAGATTAAAGCTTCTCAGATTGTGAAAGAATCTATTGCAAAGAGATAATTAGAGTCAAAGCAATTATTTTGCTGCTGCAATTCTTATAATTCTTTTGAATAAGAGTATGAATTGAAACTTTGAAATTTTTTTGCCTGTTTGTTGTTGGTGCTTCTAACTACCAAAAAATTTCATTTATTGTTGTTTTGGTTATCATCAGCTGTCTCATGAAAGAAAAGCTTTAATCAATTTGAATATTTTTAGTGGAAACTAAGCTATGGGTTTGAATTTTTCATGATTCATATGTTAGAAATTGAGATTGGTATTGATGGTGAGATAGGTTTATATAGTAGAAAGGAGATTAATTGAATCATAATGGTCTCTAAGGTTATCAATTTGAAAGTTTAAGGGATATTGATAAGTAGGTTTGATTTTTTAATGATAAGAGTTTTGAACATAATGGTCTCTTCTATTAATGCTTCTTGAATGTTGGCTGAAAATTAGATTGTTATGGTTAGATTGCTGAATAAATATATTGCTTGAATAAATATATTGATCGCTACTCATTCTCTCTCAATTGCGCGCTATAGTCCGCCCCCTCAATCTTTGCCTTTTATCAACGCCACCACCATGGTTTGCTACTTTCCTCTAATTTTTTTTTCTTTTTTTAATTTTTCTAGCCTACTTATCTATAAAATATAAGATAGTTGGCCATCACAAAACCTTCTTGAAGGTTGTCCAAAAAGGGTTTCACTATTGGGTCTATGAATCTCTGTCAAAACTATTGAAAAAAGATGAAACTTTTCAATCAAATATTATTGGCCTTCTCTTTAAATATTGTTGCAGCAAAGGACTGAGCACACATGCTACTGATACAGTCAACTTCCAAGGAATGATTTATAATTTATTGGAGAATTTGTCAAATATTTGCGAAATTTTCACAATAACTAAATCATTTCTGCTTCCGACCATTATGTATAACATTTTATCCTTCAAAATAGTCAGCATTCATCATTAAGTTTACTTCCAATCAACAAAAAAGTTCATACATACCTCATTATGAGACAGCCATAGGAAACATGGATCAGTAGAACTCCCGTTTATTGCTATAAACAAAAGAATTTTCAGTAGAACATCTTTGTCCAAGTTTTACTTGAGTGTACAATTTGAAAAATATTACTTTTGTTATGTGCCCGAGGAAGTCGTCCTTCCTATGCAGATAGAAAATCTGAATGGAATAGAAATTGTTTTCCAAATACAACTAAATGACTATAATCTCAAGCATGGATAGGAATTCTTCACTGTCAAGAACGTTTTTGAATCTTTTGAAAAAAACTGACAAAGCAATTCAGCTTGATAAAATGACAGAAGTATGTATTTTTTAATATAGCAAAATTACAAATTAGATATTTAATTTGTATATGTTGCAATACATTTATCAACCTATTTTATTTTCAGGCTTACATCAGTGATACTTCAAATGAATGTAGTAGCAATTTATCAAGTGAACAAGGTGGTGATTCTACAAAGTTTCAAAAAGTTGATGTTCAAAGCAATGTGCAACTCACACCAAAGTTTGTACTCAAGGAAAACAAAAGGACATATTCAATGACTATTACAAAGAAACAAAGGAAGAAGATACAAAAAACACTTTTTAAAGTTTTTTTTTTCATTTTATTTGAAATATTGATTAAGTAGTTCTTTAATTTGTGTTTCATACATTTTATGGATAATTGAGGATGTTAAAGATTTAATTCTTCATTTTATTTAAACTTAAGTTTGGTTTCTATTTTTCATTACGTAATTTAATGTTTCATATCAAAGATAGGAAGTTATAAGACTGGAATCCTAATGTACAATCAAAGAGGAAGAGAAAAAGAATAGTTTACATCTTTATACACAATAGCTTTCTCGTGCATCACACAGGTTAGCAACAAGTGAAAAACAATAACCAAATACAGCTCAAAGTAAAATATACTATATAATTAGATATATATATATATATATACACACACGTTGGGGAGGGGTAATACTCAATAAATAAGTTTGAAACTTTCAAATTATCTTTTCAGTCTAATTTTGTCATTTCCAATGCTTTGTCACGTGGGTGGGCTCAGCAAACTAAAGGCAAAACATAAAACAAAGCAAAAGTTAAATTGAAGGCAGAGGATAAAGTTAAAAAACAAAAACGAAAGAAGAGGCAGAGACTATAGAGTCTGAGATGAAGCATAGAAAAAGAACTGTGATGGCTGGGTTTGTTCTTTAGGCGATCGGGGCTAGGTGGCAAGTGGAGACATGTTATGCTAATGAGTTTGTTAGTTTAAGTTTAAGTTTAAGTTTTTGTTTTATTTTAATTTTTTTATAGCTAAACTCAAGCACATGAGGTAGCTAACACTTCTCCTCTATGATTTTGTATATGTAAACCAAACGCCATTGTTCAAGCAAGGGTGGTGCCACCGAACCTGAATTTTTTTATATATATATATTAATTTAAAAATTTTTATTTGTCTACCCTTCAAAAAAAAATTTGAGAACCCCCTCAGTTTTTTATGCCAATAAAATTAAATTTTCAGTGGATGAATGATTGCATGGTTGTGTACATTGAAAGAGATGCAGCTTGTAGCATTGATAATGAGACTATCATGCACTAATTTCAAAATATGAAAACTCTTAGAAGGCAATTGTAAAATTTATGTATTTGCATGTTTTTTTTCATTGTTGCTATTGTCAATATATGAATTTCTCTTTTTATTAGATTGTATAATTTATGCTTCTTAAAAAACATCCTCAGAAAAATTCCTGGAGCCACACAGCGTTCTTTTTTTGAGAAATGGTCAAGTTTATCTTGTGGATTAATTCAGATTGAGGGGGCTGCCCAAGACCATAAGTCCATGGAAGAAGGAATTTTATTTTCAAAGATTAGCTTATTTATACAATTCCATATCATTTAACAAGCTATACAAGGAGTATCAAAATTCGAAGGTTGATATTTTATGAAGGGCAGCTTCCATTGCATTAGTGTAATTAATTTGATTGGGTAACCTAAAATCATTCCAAAATGGTGCTCACACCAAACAGCTTGTGCAAATGAGCAAACCCAGAATAAATGGTTACATGTCTTAATTTCTTCATTACAAAGGACACAATTAACAAAACATGAGAGATTTTTTTAGGACCTTCCTCAATCGCCAAACAGCGAAGCTCCTGAACAACCATTGCGATCCCAAGCCCTCGGCAATTAAGGCTTAATATTTTCATGTTGGAGGAGGGGGGTCAAAAATAGAGGAACACAGGCTATCTCTTTCAATTGCTTTTTTTTTTTTTTTTTTGGGCCAAAATTGTCAAAGAGAGGGGATTACAATCAATAGTATCAGAAGGATGTTTAGCAGGAATATGCAAAGCATCAGAGAAAGAAGGATTACTAGATTTATGAATGATACGCTTCCATGATTTAAGGGAGTATTTGTTTTGGCCCGAACAATTCTCTAGGATACTTGGGATTATTTGCATTTCAAAATTCGAATTTGAAAACCCTTCATCAGACTTTTGTTTATCCTTCTCCAAAGTACCTTCCAGATTTTGTGCAAAGAAGTTCAGATTATCCATCTCACCAGTCAGCAGCTGTCTTGGATTCAAAACGTTGAACTTATCTGATTCATTGTACCCTTGTTGAGTCCCTCAAATTTGAAATACTTTCTACAGATATCGGGTTGTGCTTATCTGAAATAATCACCGTAGGATCATGGGATGAATCTAGAATATCTGTGTGAGAATTTTCTAGTATTTTAGGTTTGAAATTAGGAACGGTGATAGGATTTTTTGGATTTTTGAATTTTGAAGGAAGGGTTTCAGGCTTGAGATTGGGAAATGGTGAAAATCATTCCTCTTATGGCTAATCTTTGGAGCTATAGCACAAAGCCACAAACCAAATTGGAATTCATCTACTTACGAAGATAAGTAACCCTTAGTAATTTTCTTGCATTCACGATCTTGGTGACCAAGTATACCACAGCGGTAACAAAAAATAGGTAACCTTTCATATTTAAAAAGGACCCAACCTTCTTCCACATCTTCAATATGAACCATTTTGCCTCTCATGAACGGTTTTGTGATATCAACCTCCACTCGAATACAAAGGAAAGTACCCCAAGCTAGTCCACTCTTGGGAGCATTAATCAAAAGATGACTACAAATCTCCTTAGCTATATGAGTGCCAATAGTACTATTCATACTTTTTATAAGATATCAAAAACTCGAACCCAAAAAGAAGAATGCTGAAAATTAACATTACCCGGGCTAAGATCACCATTGAAGCGCTTCAATAAAATAAGCCTTTTATCGAAAGACCATAGGCTTCTGTCTAGAACTTCAATCATGTTCTCCTCTTTGACAAAAATAACTAGGAATAAATTGGTTCCCACTTCTTTTATAGTTACACCATGTGAGCATCGCCAAAGCTATTGAAGAGTAGACTTAAAGGCCTTCTTGTTAAACTCTTTGTTTGTTTGTAACTTGAAAAGAAGACTGAATTGGGCTTGTTGTTTAGAAAGAACCACTTCTTGAGCATTAACAAAAAAAAACCTCATTTTCTTCTTTAGAAAGGTGTGTGGGCGTTGTGTACACAAGGGGGGAGTCACCACCTAGATTTTGCAATGGTCTAGGAACCATATATATAGCATTTTCTTAAGGAAGGACCTTTTGATCTTATTACCAGAGATATGGGTTCAGCGTTAAGGTACGGTCTTGGGAAACTGTTAGGCACCTAAAACCGCCCAACCCTAAGGTTGGCTTCCTATCATTATGTCTTATCTCTTAACCTTATTAAAGGCATACCAAATACTTGTATCTAACTCACACACATGCTAACATACTTCTAACAATCAACATGACATCAAACATCGCTAACCATATTGTTAGGATTCGTGCCCTTAAATCCTATTGTATAATGCTATGTATGACTTAATGTCGTGATTAATAAAGTTTTTTTATTATTATCTAAAATAATGGTAGCATGAATATTTGAACATTATCATTTAGTCCATGAGATGCATAGTATGTGATTTAGTCACAAAAGATGTAAATCACAAGTTCTTTGTAAACTCAAAATTTTAGTTCGTAGTCGGTGATAAATTTGGGCATTTCATCTGCGAAGACTATAACATATCAACTAAGATAGTTTGTCTTGATCATGGAAGTGGAGACTTCTAGTTGATATGTTGATATGTTTTAAGAGTTAAGACATGTTGAATTGGATTACTATGAGATTTATAATTCTCCTAACGACTGTCAAATGAATAATAAATCTCACGACTTCTATTTACATAAACTCTTAATCCTGAGAGAATAATGGACCTGATCATGAAGTGTAGGTTGCTTTAATATATCAGGAGTGAGATATAAAGTCACGATCAAAATCTCAATATATTAGGCAGTCACATTCAGTGTTGATGGAACATATATTTTCAAGATGGAATTTATAATTTCTTAACAAAGATATAAAATATTCCCTTGAGATAAGTTTATTGAGTTAGATTATTCAAAGTGTTGGCCTAACCACTTTAGTAAGGAGTTACTAAAGTATATATTTATGAAATTGGATTTCATAAATATATGATGAATAACCTAAAGGATTAAATCGAGTACTTAAGGATTAAGATGTAGTAATTTTCAAAGTAGCAGTCAACATTCATGACTTTGTATTACTACGAATATTTTATGAAGGAGTTGTGTGTATAATAAAATCTCGAGATATAATTTATTAATAAAACCTAGAGTGCAATTTTATTTATATAGTGGTATTAAATATAATTAATGGTAATTTTGGACTTGCCAAGAGTTGACAGAAAAGCCTAAGGCACATTGGAGCTAGTGTCTTATTTGTTCCTTTTTGGTCCCACTCCAAGCAACATACTAAAGCCCAATTGGAATGGCCCAAAAGGCTAGTCCAATTAGATAATCAGTTATAAGGAGAGAAACATATAGAATTTTATAAGTGAATGAAATGGTTTGTATGTAAGTGTTGGACACTCTCTTATTCTCCCTTGAACACACATATATAAACTGATTGAGAGACCACACTTCTTGGGCACAAGTGGAATTGGAATGAAGGTTAAAAGTGTTCACAAGTACTTCTAATCTTTGATTTTGAATTTCACCGCACCAAGGTACACTCTCTTGTTTTTATATTCATAAATTTACATTGTACATGTTATCAATTGTGAATGAAGTAGATCCATTAATTTTCTGCTGTGTATGTTTTGTATGCGATACAAACATGTGTTTTTCCAACAATTGGTATCAGAGCGGTCTTCAATTTTGAATTTGTATAACATGTTTTGTTAGTTTTGAAATTAGAGATAGTAAATTCATGTTGTTAGATCATACAATTAATTTTCAGCATGTTCATTGAAATTATTGTTTGACGAAAACTGATATTGATGTTATAATGTTGTTTAAGTTTAATGTTAAGTATGTTAAATTGAACTTTAAGGCTATAGCATCAATGAAATTCTAGTTTGATATCAATTTCTGTCTATTATGTTCATATGATGGTTGTTTGTTCATGAAAAATCGTTGAAAATTGCTTCAAAAATATTTTGGAAAATTTGAGTTTCACGAGATTCGATCGATTGAAAATTACTTTTGATCAATCGAGTGAAACAGTGACTAATCTGTTTCATTCGATTGATATTCGATTGCTTGTCGATCAATCGCATGTTCTTTTTCGATCAATCGAGCGGCGATTGAGTACCAATTGAACCAGGTAAATTGTTAAGTATGAATTTTTTAATTTTTTCAACCGATCGAGATACACATTCGATCGATCTAAAATTGTGAATTTTGAATTTTTCTGAGTGTTTTCACATGGATAAATTGCAAGGTTATGTGTGATAAGATTACATATGTTTTCTAATTAAAAGCTTTATTTAAAACATCTAGTGGGAGAGAGATACAAGGGTTGGATCTCATGACCTCCATTATTGGTTCATAGTAGTCTGGGTAAACACCTCATCTTGGCGTATTTGCCTCGCGATCCCAAAGGAGGGTGTTTACTTCATAGTACTACAAGATTGAACTTACCTATTTAAAGTAGTGTAAACAAGCACCTCGTCTTGGCGTATATGTCTCGCGATCCCAAAGAAGGGTGTTTGTTTCATGGTTTACAAGTTTAAACACTATAAGGGAGATGAAATGTGGCTACACATGATTCTAGATAATGGTATACACTAGACTAAGTGTAATGTTAACGTCCCAAAGGAGCTATGTCATTATTACTTAGAGGCTAAACGTAATACGGCATATTATTAGAGTTTAATAAGAGTTATCATGATAACGATAATAATGAGAATAGTTCTCAATTAATCATGGTGTTTATAATATACTTGCTACTAAGGAATTATAGACATGAATTGGGTTGTCGTTGCATAATTTATATTATGGTTTTATTAAGGTTCCATATTATATACTTATATGCTAAATTGATAATGTCCAGTTTAATTATTACATTCATGTTTATTGTTTTCAGATTTAATCATGGCATCATTTAGCCCACTTGTCGCTATTCTTAATCAAAACAAACTGATTGGATTCAACTATGTTGACCAAAAAAGAAATTTGGACATTGTTCTTACTGCTAAAAATCACAAATATGTGCTTACTCAACCATGTCCTAGTTTTCCATCATTAGATGCTCCTTCTGAGGAAAAATAGTGATATGATCGTTGGTAAAAATCTAATGAGATAGCCAAGTGCTATATCCTAACATCTATCTCAAATGCTCTACAGCATCAAATGCAGGATGTAGAACTAGTTTTAGACATAATGTTAAGTCTGAAAGAGATGTTTGGTGAGCAAGGCTGTTTTGCGAGGCAAGAAACTATAAGACAAATTTACAATACCAAAATGGCTGAAGGTACTTTAGTGAGGGAGCATTGTCTTAAGATGATCTCTAATCTGAATACACTGGAAGTTTTAGGTGCCGATATTGATGAAGAATCACAAATGGATATGATACTCCGATCATTACCAAAATCATTCAAAGAATTCAGACTTAATTATAATATGAACAAAAATATTTATTCCTTGTCTGAATTAATGAATGAATTAGTAGCGGCGAAAGGCATTCTTAGTACATCCAGTGTTGATGCTAATATGGCTAAAGGTTCACCTTCTCAACTTAAGTCGAAAGGCAAGAGTAAAAAGAAGAAGAAGGACTTCACCAAACAAGATGGTAAACAAATTGCCTTAGGATTTTCCAACAAGGGAAACAAGAAGTACTATGCCAAAGGAAAGTGTTTCTATTATGGTGAGAAAGGACATTGGAAGAGGAATTGTCCAAAATTTAGAGCTGCCAATAATAAGGGTATGAAAAGTTCATTCCTTCTTGAAATATATTTAGTAAAAAATCCCACGGATTCCTAGTGTGTGAATCCAGGTTGTACTAACCATATTTGCAATACATTGCAGGGGTTCCAGAAGACCAAAAAGCTGAATGAAGGGGAATTATTTCTTACTTTGGCTGATGGGAGCAGAATTCCAGTTGTAGTTGTTGGAGTGTTTAATTTATGTTTCAATTCTTGAGTTTTAATATTGAAAAACTGTTTATATGTACCTAATGTTCGTAGGAATTTAATTTCTGCAACTTGTTTAGGTAAACATGGATATTGTGTTATCTTGAAAGACAATGTTATAGTAAAGAAGGATAAAGTGTTTATCTGTTTTGACAATATTGTGGATGGTCTTTATATTTTAACTCCTGATAAGCATGAATAATATAATTCTGAATTAGATAATGACTCTTATGTAAAATCATTAAAGAGAAAGTCTCCTTCTACTAATAATGCATATCTTTGGCACTTGTGTTTGGGTCATATTAATCCAAACAGAATTCAAAGACTGATTAAAGAAGGACCTTAGAGCCATTGGACTTTAATGGATTTCCAGTTTGTGAATTTTGTTTGGAAGGTAAAATGACCAAAAGACCTTTTAATGCAAAAGGTAGAAGAGCCTAAGAATTGCTTGAATTAGTTTATACGGATGTATGTGGTCCTAGTTCAACCCAAGCAAAAGGAGGTTATGAGTACTTCATCACTTTTATGGATGATTACTCAATATATGGTTATGTATACCTAATGAAACGGAAGTCTGAAACTTTTGATAATTCAAAGAGTTTAAGGCTGAAGTTGAGAATCAATTGGGTAAATGCATAAAGGTCATTCGATCTGATCGAGGTGGTGAATACCTTCTTGGAGATTTCAAGGATTACTTAACTCAAAATGGGATTGTATCCCAATTGACTGCACCTAGAACTCCCCAACAAAATGGTGTAGCAGAAAGAAGGAATAAGACTTTTTTAGAAATGGTTAGGTTCATGATGAGTTACTCAATTTGTCCAATTTTTTTTAGGGGGTATGCCTTAAATACAATAATGCATATTTTAAAGTTAGTTCCATCAAAATCTGTTCCCAAAACACCTAAGGAATTGTGGAGTGGGCGCAATCCTAGTATGAAATATCTCCACATTTAGGGATGTCCAGCACATGTGTTGAAAGGGAAGTCAGATAAGTTGTAAGCAAAAATGGAAGTATGCATGTTTTTAGGATATTCAAAGGAAACTAAGGGTTATTTATTCTATAATCATAAAGATAACAAAGTGTTTGTTAGCACCAATGCAAAATTTTTAGAAGATGATTATGTGAATAATTTTAATCCTAGAAGTAAAGTTGTTTTGGCTAAAATAGATGAATATGTAAATGAACAACCAATGGATGAAACTAAGGATGATGTGGCTGTATTAGATACTCCACATGATACTACTCATGAGATGTCTAGTACGCAAGTGCCTCGTCGTAGTGGAAGGATTGTTAGGCCACCTATAAGATTTATAGATCTGGGAGAAACTTATGAAGCTATCTCAGGAGAGGTTGAAACTGATCCTTACACTTATGAAGAAGTAATGAATGATATAGATGCACATCATTGGGTCAAAACTATGAAATCTGAATTAGATTCAATGTATATCAATCAAGCTTGGGATCTTGTAAAGGCGCTGTTAAGTTCTAAGGAATTAGGAACTAATGTATTAGAACTTCATTTTGTAATGTTGACAAATCATGATCAAAACGTTTTTAGTCTTGTTTAGACTTGCTCAAAGTATGAGGTTTTTATGTAACGTTGGAATCGAGTTATTGCAGAAGTTATTGTGCATTTCTGCCTGGCTCGATCGATCGAGAATTAGACTCTATCGATCGAAAGTCGTGCAGATTGTTTTTTCTGCAAAATTTCCAACTCAGCCCAAGCCCATTTGACGTGTAGGGTTTTATGTTTTGCCCTAAAAAGAGAAAATCCTAGCCACTTTTTTAGAGTTCTGAATGCTATGTGTGTGAATCTTTTTGTGAGATCTAGAGGTGTCACGTGGTCGTGGTAGTAAGTTTCCTACTCAAGGTAGCAATAGGATGTTAGTGGTCTAAGTCGCTATTATGTAAACTTTAATTCTTTCATAGTGAATTCGGTTTTACCTTGAGGATAGCTAGGTTAAATCCTTCCCAAGTTTTTTACCGGTTTGGTTTTCCTGGGTTATCATATCGTGTGTTCTTTATTTTTTGCACTTTGCATGATATGATATATTTGTGTTAACCAAGAATTGCTTAATTTACCTAAGTTAATTACTTGGCTAAATATCTAGGTTAATCTGATTGGGTTTAAGGGGTCTAAACTTCTTACAAGTGGTATCAGTGCGGATAGCTTTTTGTGTAGATCTTTTGATCTTAAAGTTGATCCTTGACCCCGGTTGTCATGGAACATGGACACTCTCTTGTTATTCCACCTCTTTTTGATGGGAATAATTATGCTTATTGAAAAGTAAGGATGAAAGCATTCCTGAAATCTATTGACGAGAGAATCTGGAATTCTGTAGAATGTGGATAGGAGAAGCCCACTTCTCCTGTGAGTGAGTGTCAAACTTCTCAAAAAGAGGTAGCCGCTTTTAATAGCAAAGCTATGAATGCTATCTTTAATGCTGTTTCTATGGAAGAATTTAAGAGAATCTCTAATGTTGAGATTGCCCATACTGCTTGGAATATCCTCCAGACTGTGCATGAAGGCTGTTAAAATCAATAAATTGCAGCAATTGACTACAAGATTTGAAAGCATTAGAATGAATGATGATGAATCTTTTGATGAGTTCTATGCTAAACTGAATGATATTGTTTATTTTTGCATATAATTTGGGTGAAATCTATGATCAACCTAAAATTGTTAGGAAGATACTTATATCTTTGACTGAGGATTTTAGACCTAAAGTGGCTACCATCACTAAAAGCAAGGATGTGGACTCCATCCCTGTTGATGAACTTGTAGGATCTCTTCAGTCCTATGAGTTGAACCTACCCAAGTCTAACAAATCCAAATCAATGGCTCTTAAGTCTGTTGATGATGTTGAAGCTAGTGGATTTGATGATGAGCTCTCTCTACTACAAAGATTGCTTATCTTACTAAGAACTTTAGAAATTTTCTTAGGAACAATAACAGAAGGGCAAGAGGTAAGAACCCTGCTGAACCTAGAAATTTTAGGAGGAATGATCTCACTAAGGTTAATAACACTGAAAAACCTAAAGAGAAAGTAGGTCAACCTTCTAATAATTCTATTGGGCAACAATGTTTTGGATGTCAAGGATATGGTCATGTGAAATCTGAATATCCTACATACTTGAAGTCTAAGGATAAAGCTATGGCTGTAACCTTTAGTGATGATAAAGTTTCTGACAATGAATCTGGCAGTGATGAGGATGGAAACTTCATTGCTTTCACTGCTACTGCTGTGGTTAATAAAAGCGTGTCTGTTGAAGAGAACCCTTCTGATGAGGAGCTCTCTAAAGATGCAGATTTATAGGAAGCCTATAATAAACTTTGCAAAGTTGCTGCAAAGGATGCTATGAATGTTGATCTTGGCTTAAAGAAAATTGCATCTCTAGAACTTGATAAGAAAAATCTTCTTGTGAAACTGTTTGATGCTAATGAACTTTTGAATAATGTGAAAACTGAGAACATGCTTTTACTTGATAAAGTTAAGAATTTGGAACTTGAATTATCTGTTGCTAGAGAACAAACTAATAGGTCTGCAAGCTCCAAACTTGATCACATGCTAAGTGTTCAAAAGTCTCCCTCTGACAAAACTGGCTTAGGTTTTGTGGATAGCATCTCTATGCCTGAGTTTCGTTCGACACACTTTGTTCCTTCTACTGAACTCCCTAAGAGTGAGGTTATCAAACCTTCTGTGAGTGAAGCTGTTAAATCTATAGAAGTTACACCTACTAGGAAGATTAGTGTTGATCTTCATGAGTCTAAATCTAAAGTTTCTAATTCTTCTAAGGGCAAGTTGCATGATAAGCCTGCATGGGTGTGACATTTTTATGGAAAGTCTGGGCACATTCGTTCAAACTGTTTCAAGTTGCAAGCTGCTAAGCGAGCAAATAAACCAAAAGTATCTATGCCTCAAGCATAAGATCCTATGGTACTTATTGGTGAATTGGTAAAGGTTTTAAACCTTTATACCAATCCTAGAGTTGTTCAGAATTCAAATGTGAATCACAACTCCAATGCAAGGGTTGCATCTAAAAGGTTTTGGATGCAAAAGGCTCAATCTAATTGAGTTTGTTTGACATGGTTCTTGTTCTTCTTTGTTTTATCTATTGTGACCATTTTTTTTTTTTTTTTTTTGGATTGGCATTGCATAACATTCATGCATTTCATTCTAGGTTGTTTTTTATTTTTAAAAAAAAGGGGATAACAAGAATAGGTTTGGCAATATGTGTTTTGCAGCAATTTTTCTTGAATTTGAAATCAAGGTTGGTCAATCTATTTTTACATAACATGTTTATGTACCTTGTTTAGCTTGGATGAGCTTATTTTTTTATGGCACTTTACTAGTTTGAGCTTTGTAGTGCATGTTGTGTGGGAAGATGTTTATAGTTTTTGGTCACATGATCTTGATCTTGAAGTCATATGTCTTTGATTGTCGGACTTGAACTTTTTGAGAAATGCATAAATAACCATCTCACCACTGTTTACTAACCAATCATGAACACTTTAGTGCATATCATAAGATTTTGTGCTCGAGAAAGTGTAGCACATGCACAAAAAGAAAATAAGGTGTAGCCTCAGTTAAAATGTTAAAATTGGTGTGTATATTATTAGGCTATAATAATTTCACAATTCAAATAAAATTGGTGTGTACAATATCCCGGCTTTTTTAAATAAGTTTATGATCAATTAAAATTGGTGTGTACATTATGAGGCAAATCAAGAAACTTATATGATTGTAAGCTTTTAGTCTTGGAGATGTGAGAGTTATATGATATAACTCTTTAAGTGATAGTCTCTTTCAAATCTATATGATGAATTTTGTAGAAATTGTGATTGATTTCTATTTACAAATCACCTCACATATATTTCTCAAGCTTCTGCTAGTTGCACACACTACACAAGTTACTCTTTTCTAAACTTTGTACATTTTACTGTGTGAGTATCTGGTCTGACCAACCAAGTTTGATAATTTCTTGAATTTGATGCAAAACATGTTTGCTGTTTGAGAATTTGAGGAGAATTAAATGAAAATCTTACTTTGGGAAAACTGGCATAAATACGTGTGTTTTTGAAAAGCATTTCATCTCATACTCATGCATTTTATTCATAAAATCTAATGCTTTGAGGAGTTTTAGCACTGAAATTGCTTCGTTTTTCAAAAATTTGTTTTTTCTAGAATTTCGATCGATCGAATCTGTTTTTCGATCGATCGAAATTGTTTTAAAATCCCTGGAAAGTTTCTGTGTGTTTCGATCGGTATTCAATTGATACTGGATCAATCGAAGTATTTTCGACCGATCGAATCTTATTTTCGATTGATTGAAAATCGGGCTGAAAGTTTTTTAAAAAGGAATTTTTGTTCACGTGTTCATCACTTTTCAAAACTTTTCAAACTTCTTTTTCTCTCTCACCAACCTGTCAAGCCTCTATTTGGAATTTTTTGTCATTTTCCTCCGGATCTTTTGCAAGGTTTCTCTCTCCCAAAGCCAGTATGTCCATTTTACCCTTCCTTTTCTTTTTATTTTCATTTTTCATGCATTAAAATCATGCATTTTTGGGTATTTTCGGACTTCTTTCTTTTTGCAATTTTTGTTAATTTGGTTGTTTTCTTTCACAATAAATTGTTAGGTTTTTGTGGGGACATCATATACAAGTGATCTATGGGGCTTAATTTGATTAATTTGATGTTTTATGAAAAATTGAAAATTCTAGGGCCTGAAAAATGTCGAATTTGGGGCTTTTGTTTGAATTGATGTAATTTGATGAAATTGGCTTGTTAGATTGACTTATTTGATCATTATATTGTACTTTCTAACTTGTGTAATGATCAATTTCTCAATTTGTTGGGTTTTGTAAAATTGGGATTTTCAAATTTGGGATTTTTTTTTGATATAAAATTCTTGCTCAAGCCAATTTTGTGAATTTGAATCATATTTGAACTGTGTTTCATTGCATTAGACCATGCATCATTTGGTTATTCTGCTCATGCATCATATAGAATTGTTATTTCTATATTTTTGTTATGCTAACTTGTAGTCTACCCTTGGTTTTCTTATTGTTTGTCTTTTTCTTTCTGTGTCTCTCTTTGTGGTCTTTAGCATCATGCCTAGGAAAACTAGAGCCCATAGGACCTCTTCCTCTTCACCATCCTTCGATAGTGATAGGTTTCTGAGTGAGAAACATCAGAAGACGTATGATACACTTAACCTTAGGCGAAACATTTGGGGTGAGCGTAAGGTTCTTCTAGATGAGGTTGATGATGAGGTGAGGCGTAACTTTGAGCGTAGGGACTGGCTACCCTTATTAGATATAGATCATTCGCCTCCGGCTACCCTAATTAGAGAGTTCTACTCGAACCTCTTTATCCACATCTATGATTCCAACACTTTAATAAAGAGTTGGATACGAGGTGTAGAGTATCGCATTACCCCTTCAGTAGTGTCTAATGCTCTTGGGGTGCCTATGGTTTCTCATCTTGTCTTTCCCTATGATAAGTCTCCTCCTCTTGACGACGTTATGTCATACATCACTGGGTCATCTATCCGGTGGGGTTCTGATCCTCAGATCACGTCTGCTGAGCTTTCTAAGCTTCACTATCTTTTCTTTAGGATTGCTTGTCATTCCTTGTGACCCATTTCTCATCTACACACTATTCCTCTTGAGTGATGTGTGTTCCTTTATGCTCTTGTCACTGATGCTCCTATCAGTTTTTCTCACTTGTTTCTTCGTTCTTTGAACGAAGTGCATCAGAGCAGTTCTACTGCCCATGCTTTGTTCTTTCCTGTTTTTATTCATAGGATTCTTCTTCATTTAGGTTTAGGTGATTTCCCTGCCTCTGAGCCTGTTCATATAGTTGCTCCCATAGGTGCCACCTTTCTTAGGCAAAGGGTTGCTCAACTTCGAGCTAGCTTTAAGCGTCCAAAGGGAGAGCCTTCTAGTGTCACTCCTCCTCCTTCTTCTGCAAGTGCTCCTTCGGCAGAGACGTCTGTTGATCTGACTGCTGTTGCTGCTGCTGCTATTCCTCCACCTTTACCTACGGATGATTTGGACATTCGTCGGATGTTAGACACTGTCATGACCGTTCAAGCAGCTCATGGTCAGCTTCTGGTGGATGTGCTTGACGAGATTCAAGCATTGAGGGCAGATTTGGCAAGTCTTCGATGTTCTCCTCCGCCACCTTCTTTTGATGATGAGTGAATGCCCTTTGGCAATTCGTCACAAAAAGGGAGAGTACATTGTAGAGGAGCTTTTTGTCTTAAGGGGAGATTTTTTGTTTCTTATAGTACTTTTGATGATTCTATGGAGCTGTGGAGCTTTTAGATTGTATTTAGGTGCTTCATTGTGTATTTACCTTCTTGGCTCATGATAGGGAGATATTTTTTGAGATGCATCTTTTGTATATGTTTCTTGTTTCACTGTGCTACATTGCTTATTGATTTATATTTATGATTTTATTCATGATATATGTCTTTATTTTGTGTTATGTGAAATCAAGAGTTATTTTCTATGTTACTTGTATTTTCCACACATGCGTTTATGTGTTTGTTAAGTGTTACAGGAATATACAGGTTGATTTATTCGTGCTGTTGTCTACACTTGCAACTGATAGATAGTAGTTAGGTTGAGTTTGATTAGTTGGGCTATTGTTTTGTAATGGGCTGTTTATTTTTGTAAACTTTGAGCATTTTGTTAAGTTTGTGTTTTGTCACAGATTGCCAAAGGGGGAGCTTGTTAGGTTCTAAGGAATTAGGAACTAATGTATTAGAACTTTATTTTGTAATGTTGGCAAACCATGATCAAAATGTTTTTAGTCTTGTTTAGTCTTGCTCAAAGTATGAGGTTTTTATGTAAAGTTGGAATCGAGTTATTGCAGAAGTTACTGTGCATTTTTGCCTGGCTTGATCGATCGAGAATTAGACTCGATCGATCAAAAGTCGTGCAGATTGTTTTTTCTGCAGAATTTCCAACTCAGCCCAAGCCCATTTGACGTGTAGGGTTTTATGTTTTACCCTAAGTATAAAAGGGAAAACCCTAGCCACGTTTTTAGAGTTCTGAATGCTGTGTGTGTGAATCTTTTTGTGAGATCTAGAGGTGTTTACCTTTACATACACTTAGAGTTTCCAAACTCAAGATTGATGTCAAGAGCTTGGTGATCGTTCAGTTGCCGAATCAAGAACTTCAAGATATACAAGCAGGTGTGCTTGTGCTTTGCTATGAATTCAAGGAAAGAAGTAGTCCGTGGACTCGGAGCTGTCACGTGGTCGTGGTAGTAAGTTTCCTACTCAAGATAGCAATAGGATGTTAGTGGTCTAAGTCGCTATTGTGTAAATTTCAATTCTTTCGTAGCGAATTCGGTTTTACCTTGAGGATAGCTAGGTTAAATCCTCCCCAGGTTTTTTTCCGGTTTGGTTTTCCTGGGTTATCATATCATGTGTTCTTTATTTTCCGCACTTTGCATGATATGATATATTTGTGTTAACCTAGAATTGCTTAATTTACCTAAGTTAATCACTTAGCTAAATATCTAGGTTAATCTGATTGGGTTTAAGGGTCTAAACTTCTTATAGTGCCTAACAGCATTAAACCTGTTGGTTACAAATGGGTTTACAAGAGGAAGAGGGGGTAGATGCAAAGGTTGAAACCTTTAAAGTATGGCTAGTGGCGAAAGGGTATACACAAAAAGAAGGTATTGATTATGAAGAAACCTTTTCACCAGTAGCAATGCTTAAATATATTAGAATTCTCTTATCCATTGATGCTTATTATGATTATGAGATTTGGCAAATGGATGTCAAGACTGTATTTCTTAATGGTAATCTTGAAGAAGAAATCTATTAGATGCAACTGGAAGGTTTCATAGCAAAGAACCCAGAGCATATGGTATGCAAGTTGAAAAGGTCCATTTATGGACTTAAGCAAGCATCTAGGTGATGGAACATCATATTTGATCAAGCAATCAAGTCATTTGGTTTTGAAAAAAATCTTGATGAACTATGTGTGTACAAAAGACATCGAGATAAAGTAGTAATGTTCCTAATGCTTTATGTTGATGATGTAAGGTTAAAATTAATCAACCATTTTGTTGGCTTTATTCCGTGCCAAATTTGCTTGTGATTCAGAATTTAGAAACCTTGTATTTAGGTGGAAATCATGTAAGGGTAGTGTGTGAGAGAGTGTGAAGAAATGCTTCAGATTGTGTAGTGAAGCAGGGACTCGCGACTGGATCTCGTGGGTGGCTCGCGGCTGGCAATCCGCCAGAAGAAGCACATGAGTGAAGAATGTAGAGAAGCTAAATCGTCATGCCAGCTGTAGCACTACAGGACAAAAAGTCCAGACTGGCCATTCAGTTAGCTCGCAGCTTGAACTCACGACTCAGTCAAGTCGCGAGGCCAAGTCGCCAGCCAGCTCTGTTTTGGAAATATGACACTTCGCATTCCAAACACACACTAGTATAAATAGACCCTTATACCCACGAAATGTAGAGAGCTTCCAGAGAGAATTTTAAGAGAGAAACCCTAGAGAAAAACAAGATTGACTTATCCACAATCTTTACATAGTGACTCTTCAAATTCCTTTACTCTCACCCTCTCCATTGTTAGATCCTTGAGAGGTACATTACCCAAATCCTTTTCTCACTTTACCCATATCTGTGAGAAGGCTATTTGGTGCTTGGGAAGCAGTTAAAAATGGACCAATTGATATTGATTGATGCTATGGGCTATAGTGAAATCCGGTAAATCCGGTAAGCTAAAGAAGACAAAGGTTTGATGCAACCTCGTTGGAGAAAGAAGCTTGGAGGGCTTAGGTACACTGGGTAGATTAGCCTTGGAGGGTCTTCTGTTGTTCATGTATCCCAACTTCATTCTTTAGTGGATTATTGACCGCTTGGAGGGCGGCAGAGAGGCTTTACGCCGAGGGCTTCAGTTTCCTCTTCGATAACACATCATTGTGTTATCCTTGTGTTTGCATCTCTCTTCCCGTGATCTTTTGCCATTTAATTTCTCATGTAGATGTGATTTGATTTGGTTTATATTGTCTATCAATTCTATTATAAGCTTATGTTCATTTTCCGCTCATACATTGTTTGATATTAAGCTTAAATTGGTAATTTGTAATTTGGGGGTTTAAACGTTCAAGGTTTTTTTCACACTATTTGAACATTCAATTGGTATCAGAGCAGGTGCACTTGCTGTGGTTAAATCACCTTAGTGCGATCCTTGACCCCGTATTAAGATGGACCGGTCTCAATCTTTAAATGCTCAACTATGTTTTGATGGTAGCAACTATGTCTTTTGGAAAGTCCGGATGAGGGCATTTTTGTGTTCAATTGATGAAACTGTTTGGGATGCTATAGATGTAGGATGGGCCAGGCTAGAGGCCACTAAATCCACTTGGGATAAAGTAGCCCCTTGCGGCATTTAACGCTAATAGTAAAACTTTAAATGCAATTTTTTGTGGTGTATCTCTAGATGAGTTTTATAGGATATCTCACGTTACTGTTGCCAAGGAGGCTTGACAAATATTGGAGACCACGTATGAAGGCACCAAGAAGGTGGAAGATTCTAAGTTACAGATGCTAACCACCCAATTTGAGGAGCTCAAAATGAGTGAGGACGAGTTCTTTGCAAGCTGAATGAAGTGGTCATTGAAAAGTTTAATTTGGGGGAGAAAACGGAGGATTCCAAGATAGTGATGAAGATCCTTCGATCATTGTCGAAAATCTTTTGTGCCAAGGTGACAGCAATTGAAGAGAGTAAGGACCTTGATGATATCGAAGTCCAAGAACTGATTAGCTCGCTTTAGACTTATGAACTGTAATTGCCCACACAAAGGAAGGGCAAATCTCTTGCTATTAAGACAATTAATGAAAGGGTGGAAGTTCATGAATCATCGGATGAGGATGTTGTCAAGAAGGATGTTACCTACCTTGTGAAAAATTTCCAGAAGTTCTTGAAATTCAAGAACAATGGAAAATTTGGTGATAAAGGGAAATTCCAAAGTTCCGAGAAGGAGAAAAAGGAATTCAAAAGGAAAGATGGAAACGAATCCCAATCTACATAAGGAATCATTTGCTTCGAGTGCAACGGGCACGAACACTTCAAGAAAGAATGTCCTAATTATTTAAGAATGAAGGGCAAGGCATATGCCACAACTCATAGTGATTCAAACTCTTCTAATTCAGATTCGGACAAAAGTTGTGACAGAGAAGGGAATTACTCTGCTTTAATGACCATTGATCATGTTGAATCGTCAAATAACTTGAGTATGCTTGTAGAAGAGCTTTGTGAGCATTCTGAATTGGAGTCAATAGGGATAATAGAGGAATCCGATGATGAGGAAGATGAAGGAACAGTGGGACTGCAAGAGGTCTACAGTTCCCTCCTTGAGAAGACCGGTGAGTATGCAAAAGTGGCTAACTCAGCCATTAAGAAGATGAAGAGGGCATAGGAAGATTATAGAAGTCTTCTAGTGCGATACAAGGAGACCAAATGTGAAATGGAGACGCTGAATGGAGAGCTAACTGAAGCGTACTTAAAGGTAAAATTTCTTGAGCTTGAGGTGATTCAAGTGAATGCTAAAGTAGAGCGGGTCTCCTCTAAGAAGCTTGATGATGTACTTGCTCATCAAAAACCATTCTCCGACAGAAGCGGATTGGGATACACTGGAGAGAACAGTTCGAGTGTCAAAGTGTCCACGAAAATGAAGTTTGTGAAAGCCAAGGAACCAATGGTAGAAACTTCAGTTGTTGAGAAAGTGAAGCCGAAGAAGAAGCGGAATGTGACTGACTAAGGGTTTTTGGCTAAACCTCCTAATCAATCAGTTGTCAAACCTAAGGCTTAAGGGAAATCACTCCCAAAGTCACATAGATGTCCGAGAACTCAACATTTCTGCCATTACTGTGGAATTCAAGGACACACTAAACTGAATTGTTGTAAGCTGTGGGCATTAAAGAATGGCAACTATCAAAGGCCAAGTGGACAAAGAAAAGATAAAGGGAACCCCAAGCAACCAAAAAGGGGAGAAGTTGTGTCTAATATTGGAGATGTGATAAAGATGATTGATGTTTTCACCACCTGTTTAGCAAGCTTCTCCAGAAGGTTTGACAGCCATAACTCTTGTACACAATCCTTTAAGGATATCACCCCAAATGCACGTGCTGTGTGGGTGAAGAGGGGTACTCATGCATAAGCATTACAACATGTCCATGCATTAATACTTCCTATGTTAATGTGACTTTGTTTGGTTGGCGCTTTGTGTTACCACTCTAGTTTGATTTGAATAGTTGTGTTTGTTTGCTTTTTGCATTAAATGTCTTTACATGTTTTTGATCAATCTTTTCTTGTTTTTATGTCAAATATCCAAAAAAACATAAAAAGTAGAAAATCCAAAAAGTTTGATTGACTTTGTTGAGTTTTTGTCTTAAACATGTTTTGCCTTGTACCTTTGTGCAAATGGCTTTGTGCATCTACGAGCATAGCTTATTCTCTATGCACTCATATTATTGTGGGAAAAATCTAGAAATCTATGTGACTATTGTAAATTGATCTTCAATCTTGTAATGAATGATTAGTCAATGGTTTTGTTGATCTTGAGACATGCATAGACTTGTGTCTATATATCTTCCCACTCTTTATATTATTGTTTTTGCTTAAAAAGCTCAACAAATGTAAATCTCCAAATGAAAAGAGGTAATAAGCTGCAAAAGCCTATTGCACATACTAGTATTTGACTAGGAAAAAGGGAAAGCGACTTAAAATAAAATGTATGATGCCCAAAAAACCAAAGGCTAACTCATCAAATTGAAATATCAAAAATTCAAGCATCGATCTCCAAAAGAGATGTTATGATTCAAAAAGATCAAATGATATGATGTATATGGAGTCAAATGAAAAGCTTCAATGTTATGTTATCAGGTCATCAAGTTTTGTGGGAGGTCATATATGCATATTTCTATAATTGAGATAAGTCACTTTTCCTCGTGCTAATTGTATATGCCAAGGTTGAATTGATCATTGAAGCATCACATTAGGCTAATGACTATCTCATTTTTGGTACCCACACATATCACACATGTCTATGTTCAATGAATACCTTATTCATTTGTGTGATTGTACTTGATTAAATGTGTTTCACATGCTTAATTTTTGTTGATCGAGTACAAAAATATTTTTGAGTATTAGTTGTTTTTGGAAAGTATTTTGTTTTTGCAAAAATGTCAAAAATTTCAAAAACAGTGTTACCTTGTTTTGGCGACTTGGTCGCGGGTCAGTCCAATCGCTTGCCCTTAGTCGCGAGTTCATACAGTAGGTTTTTGCGACTCACTGGCGAGTCAATGTCCCAGTCGCAAAAAATACTTAGAAAATTTTTCAAAATCTGGGTTTTTAGGTTTCTCGCGACTTAATGTGGCGACTTGTTCGCGAGTGGAGTTCTAGTCGCGAGAGTCATACTGAAAGTTTCGCGGCTCAACTAGCGAATTTCTCGTAGGTGGAACTTCTAGTTGCGAAAAACACTTAAGGAAAATTTTCAAAATTTTTTTTTTAAGTGTTCTGGCTACTTGCACGCGAATTGACACAGTCATGAAAATTGCTTGTTTTGCATAATAAGGGTTTTTTTTCTGGACTGTTCTAAAACTTTTCATTTGTCCCATGCATCTCGTGAAATATTCATCTTTCTCACTTTCAAATTCATCATGTTCACACACACAATCTCCATATTTTCTCTTCATCAATCTTCAAGAAAAGGAATGAAATTTGTTTCTTTCTCAATATTGTTCACTCTTAGTGTCATATATTCTTTGGATTGTGTGTTTCTGTTAATATCTGTTTGTCTGATGCTTGAATATGGGTTTTTACCCTTTTGGTGAAATTGGTGTGTGATTTTTGGGTGTTTTTGTAGTGATCTACTCTGCTTTACTTATATATTATGTCATTTATGACACACACACACACACACACACACACACACACACACACACACACACTGTCATGAATGAGACCTACATTTCATGTTTTTAGGGCTTTATTCATGCTTTATGATTTGAGACTAACTTAGTGCTACTAAAACTTATTGTCGTGTGTGGTATTTCTTGCTTTGTGGTGTATCGTGATGCAGTGTGAAAATGTCTCTGTTCAAGAGAGCAGCTGTGAAAGGGGGTAGTAGTAAAGGAAAAGAGCCTGTGATTGATGTTGATGACCTTTCTCCTAGGTCAAAAAGGACCCGATCACCATCAGGAGTGTATGATCCCAACAAGTTCAGATCCTATGCCGCTTTTTAGACCCATGAGAACTATTTCAGAGACGCAACACCATTGGTTGAAAGGGCAGTTGATCAATCGTCTCTCTTGACACAACCATCCCTAAATGGTTTGCCACGAAGGATTGGAACTACCTTCTCTCCAATCTTGATGATGCATATGAGATCTTGGTGAAAGAGTTCTATGTTAATGCCATTGTTGAAAGTGAAGAACTCAAATGCTGGGTTAGAGGAAAGAGTTTCTCAGTGACTCCCGCTTATCTGTCCGAAATCCTACATATCAATCGGCTGATTCTTCCTAATCCCCAAGTATATGATAGTTTAAATCCAGATGAGGACTTACTTCGGGATGCACTTGGAAGAAATTTGGAATTCTCTCATAATGGGAACTCAGTCAGTGTCTCCTCACTTTCTTCAAAGTTAAGGGTGCTAACAATAATCGTGTTCCACAATCTCTACCCTCTATCTAGCATAGGATACATGAATCTCGGGAGAGCCTTGTTCCTTCATGATCTGATCACTGATGAAGAGATCGATATCTGTGCTCACATTTTTCATATCTTGTGCAAAACTGCTGCAAGAACTGAATCAAGGAATTGTATTCCTTTTTGCCATCTCATTTCAAGAATATTGAAACTCAAAGGCATTCATCCATCAGAAGATGACTCTCCCTACCCGAAGCCTAGTTCAATCAACATTCGTACGCTTAACGCTAGCATTGGTCATAGCCAGAAAGGAATTAAAACAAAAATTCCAGATTCTGATAGTGGTTCACGCTCTAGCTTCATCCTCCTATGAAGAGATGCTAGACAACATTATGGCATCCGTCAATGACATAAGCACTAAGGTGTTCGGACTCGCCTCTCTCCTGCATCATCACAAAATTCGCTGTGATATGAAGTTCACTTCTCTCTAAACTCAGTTGGATGAAATTCAACGAAAGCTAGAAGAAAATGAGACCTAGCTATTCCATGACAAAAAGGGGGAGAATGATGATGATAGGGGAAGTATAATGATAGGGGGAGGAAGAGTTGCATCAAAGGGGGAGTACTAATGTTGAAGAGCAGGAGATAGAAAAGGCCTATGTTTAATATAATATTTTGCTTTTTATATGCTTATACTATGTACCTTTGCTTATGTAGCTTTTATTTTGTACCCATGCTTTGTAGTTCAGTACTTTTAGTTAATGTTTTTGCATTTCTATAAGTACATCACTCTTGTGCCCTTGTTGGATTTTTATCCTTGATACAATTACATGGTGTTATTGTATTGGTTGAGTGTTGGACATGCAAATGATACTTTGCATTAAGCTTTTTAGCTTGCATGTCCGGATGTTCATTCCTTGTGTGAATGAGCATTATGGTCACTATTTATAGTGATTGTTTGTTTTTGGTCAAGACTTGCTTTATTGCTTTATTCTATATTACTTGATCGCATTGTGTTTTCTTCATATGCTTTACAAGTTTTTCTGCATACAATGATCATATTATGTGGTTGTTTTTCTGGAGATACTTGTACTTATGATTCAAGAGCGTCACAGATTCTAGAGTTAGGTGTGAGTGAGTTTTGTTCAACTGTTTCCAACTCACACGTTAAGTCTAGAATTTTTTGTAGGGTTTTGTCACGGAATAGCCAAAGGGGGAGATTGTAAGGTCGAAATTAATTAACCATTTTGTTGGCTTTATTCAATGCCAAAATTTCTAATAATTCAGCATTTAGAAACCTTGTATTTAGGTGGAAATCATGTAAGGGTAGTGTCTGAGAGAATGTGAAGAAATGCTCAAGACTGTGTAGTGAAGCAAGGACTTGCGACTAGATCTCGCATGTGGCTCGCAGCTGGCAAGCTGTTAGAAGAAGCACACAAGTGAAGCTGCAGAGAAGTTGAACTGTCATGCCAGCTGTAGCACTACAGGAAAAAAAGTCCAGACTGGCCATTCAGTTAGTTTGTGGCTTGAACTCGCGATTTAGTCAAGTCGCAAGGCCAAGTCGCCAGCCAGCTCTGTTTTGGAAAAATGACTCTTCGCACTCCAAACACACAACAGTATAAATAGACCCTTATTCCCATGAAATGTAGAGAGCTCCTAGAGAGAATTTTGAGAGAGAAAAACAAGATTGACTTATCCACAATCTTTACATAGTGACTCTTCAAATTCCTCTACTCTCACCCTCTCCATTGTTAAATTCTTTAGAGGTACTACCCAAATCCTTTTCTCACCTTACCCATATCTGTAAGAATGCTATTTGGTGCTTGGGAAGCAGTTAGGAAGGGACCAATTGATATTGGTTGATGCTATGGGCTATAGTGGAATCCAGTACGCTAAAGAAGACAAAAGTTCGGCGCAATCTCGTTGGAGCAAGAAGCTTGGAGGGCTTAGGTACACTAGGTAGATTAGGCTTAGAGGGTCTTTTGCTATTCATGTATCCTGCCTTCATTCTTTAGTGGATTATTGACCGCTTAGAGGGCGGTGGAGAGGTTTCACGTGGGCTTCAGTTTCCTCTTCAATAACACATCGTTGTGTTGTTCTTGTGTTTGCATCTCTCTTCTCTTAATCTTTGCCATTTAATTTCTGCTGTAGATGTGATTTTATTTGGTTTAGATTGTCTATCAATTCTGTTATAAGCTTATGTTCATTTTCTGCACATACATTGTTTGATATTAAGCTTGAATTGGTAATTTGTAATTTGGGGGTCTAAACATTCAAGGTGTTTTTCACACTATTTGAACATTCTGATGATATTCAACTCATTGGAAATGATGTAGGGAAGTAATGTCATCAGTAAAGATTTGGTTGTCAAGCCAATTTGATATAAAGGACTTGTGTAAAGCTAACTTTATTCTAGGGATTAAGCTTTAGCGAGATTGCAAGAATAGAATATTAGGTTTGTCACAAGCTGGGTATATAGATAAGGTTCTCAAACAATTTAGCATGCAAAACTCCAAGAAAGGATTGCTTCCATTTAGACATGGAGTTCCTCTGTCAGATGACTAAAGGCCAAGACTCTTAAGAAAGAAAATATGATAAGACAAGTTCCTTATGCTTCTGTAGTGGAAAGTCTCACGTATGCCATGCTTTGTACTAGACTAGATATCTGTTATTCATTTGGCATGGTTAGCCGATATCAATCAAATCTAGGACCAAAACATTGGCAAGCTGTAAAGCGTATCCTTAAGTATCTACAAAGAACGAGAGATTATATACTTGTTTACTGGTGTGAGGATTTGATTCCCATTGGTTATACAAATTCAGATTTTTAAACAGGTATTGATTTCAGAAAGTCCACTTCAGGTTGTGTATTCACCTTGGGAGGTGGAGCCATAAGTTGGAGGAGTGTTAAGCAATCTTGTACTGCTGACTCCACCATGGAAGCTAAATATGTTGCTGCTTGTAAAACGGAAAGGGAAGCTGTTTGTCTCAAGAAATTCCTTTCTGATCTTGATGTTGTGAGAATGAAGTAGTTCCTATCACATTGTTTTGCAACAATAGTGGAGCGGCTGCACAATCCAAGAATCCAAGGAATCACAAGAAAGGAAAGCACATTGAAAGAAAGTACCACATCATTCGAGACATTGTTGCTCGAGAAGAGGTAGTTGTTGGGGTTTATGCCCTAAAATCCAATTTATTGGCATGTCATAAATAATTAAATTGTTTAATTATATGAGACTATCTATAAATGAACTAATGGGACATTATCTTATTCTATGAGATGCATCGTATATGATTTATGTAATTTAATCACAAGATATAAATCACAAATTCTTTGTAAACTCAGAATTTTAGTTCGTAGTCAGCGATGAAATTGGGCATTTCATCTGCGAAGGCTATAACATGTCAACTAAGATGATTTGTCATGATCATGGAAGTGGAGACTTCTAATTGATATGTTTTAAGAGTTAAGACATATTGAACTAGACTTCTGTGAGATTTATTATTCTCCTAACGACTGTCAAATGTATAATAAATTTCACGACTTCTATTTACATTAATTCTAAATCCTAAGAGAATAATGAACCTGATCATGAGATATATGTTGCTTTGATATATTAGAAGTGAGATCTATAAGTCACGATTAAAACCTCAGTATGTTGGCAGCCGTATTTAGTGTTGATGAAACATATATTCTCAAGATGGAATTCATAATCTCTTAACGGAGATATAAAATATTCCCCTGAGATAAGTTTAATAGGTTTGGTTATTCAGAGTGTTGGGCCCAACCACTTTCGTAAGAAGTTACTAAAGTAGATATTTATGGAATTTGATTTCATAAATATATGATGAATAACATAAAAGATTAAACCGGGTACTAGGATTAAGATGTAGTAATCTTCAAAGTGGCAGTTAACATTCGTGACTTTGTATTACTACAAATATTTTATGAAGGGTTTGCATGTTTAATAAAGTCTTCGGATATAATTTATTAATAAGGCCTAGACTGCAATTATATTTATATAGTGGTATTAAATATAATTAATGGTAATTTTGGACTTGTCAAGAGTTGACAAAGAAGCCCAAGACCTATTGTAGCTAGAGTTTTATTTGTTTCCTTTTGGTCCCACTCCAAGCCACACACTAGAGCCCAATTGGAATGGCCCAAAAGGCTAGCCCAATTAGATAATCAGTTTTATTTAAGGAGAGAAACATACGAAATTTCATAAGACTTTTCATGAGTGCTTTTCAGGAAAGTTTTCTAAGTGGTTTTCATTATGATCACATGAGAACATGAAATGGTTTGTGTGTGAGTGTTGGACATTCTCTTATTCTTTCCTTGGAAACCGATTGAGAGACCACACTTCTTGGGCATTAAGTGAAATTGGAGTGAAGGTTAAAAGTGTTCTCAAGTACTTCTAATATTTTGGTTTTGAATTTCACCGCACCAAGGTACGCTTTCTTGTTCTTTCTTGTTCTTAAATTTTGAAACTTACATAGTACATGTTATCAATTGCGAATGAAGTAGATCCATTAATTTTTTGCTACGTATGTTTTATACGAGATACAAACATGTATTTTTCCAACAGTAGTAGTAGCAAAGATAGATAGTGCAGATAATCTAGCAGATCCCTTTACCAAAGCCTTGCCCCAAAGGACCTCTAAGTCACATTTGGAGGAAATGGGAGTTGGATTAGTGCATAATAGTCTTTAGGGCAAGTGGAAGATTGTTAGGATTAGTGCCCTTAAATCTTATTTGTTAGGTTCTAAAAGTTTAGAACAATTGGCAAATCGTGAGCACACAAGAACATACAAGCTGCAAAAAGAAGAATTCAGAATCTGCCTGGTTCGATCGATCGAAAAACAGGCTCGACCGATCGAGAATCGTATCTACAGAATTCTAAGTTGGCCCAAACAGCAGTTCTAACCCATTAAGGATTAGGGTTTCAAATCTAATTCTCCCATTATATAAAGGAAACTCTAAGCACGTTTTTTATAAGGCTTTTTAGAGAGAGAAGAGTGTGCCTCTTTTGTATTTAGGGTTTTGTTTCTAAAACCTCTCTTATAACTTCTACCGGTGTTGTTCCTTGAAGAATCTCAAGATCCGGTATTGCTGAAGTTGCTGCCTTCTCTAATCATCAAAGGTGTTGATGATCTAAACCTTCAAGGGTGGTCTTGGAGTCACAAACAGGAGAGTTTGTGTTGCTAAACCTTTGAGTGGGATCTCAAAGTCACAAACGGTGGTGTTTGTGTTTTGCAAAGGTCAAAGAAAGAAGGAGTCCGTGGATCTCGGAGCTGTCACGTGGTCGTGGTAGTAAGTTTCCTACATTGGGTAGCAATAGGATGTTAGTGGTCTAAGTCGCTATTGTGTAAACTTCAATTCTTTCTAGTGGATTTGCTATTTTTACTTTGAGGATAGCTAGGTTAAATCTTCCCCAGGTTTTTTACCGGTTTGGTTTTCCTGGGTCATCAGATCTTTGTGTTCTTTATTTTCCGCTGCTTTATTGTTTTTCAATATACTTGTGTTAACCTAGTTCTGTTTAAATTACCTAAGTTAATCACTTGACTAATTCTCTAGGTTAATCTGTTGGGTTTAAGGGGTCTAAACGAACTCACAAGTGGTATCAGAGCGGGTAGCTCTTCTGTTTTAGATCTTTTGATCTAAGAGTTGATCCTTGATCCCTGTTATCATGGATAATTTTAAGTGTCTTACTGTTTGTGATTGTGATGATTTGAATAAGAAGGACACTGTTGTTTCTGTTGATCTTTTTGATGCCTGTGAAACTCTTCGTAAGGAATTATTGAAAACTATGAGAATTGCTAAGAAATTCAAGGAAGAGTTAAAATTGGCTAATCTTGAAAAAGAGGAATTGATAATGAGATTAGATGAATCTAATAAAAAGAATGAATTTTTGAGAAATCAAATTTCCTCTCAAGATGAGAAGATGAAAAGCTTGGAACAAGATTTAGTTGAGTCTAAAGTTAAAATTGAAAATTTGACTAGTACCAAGCCTGCTGTTAATAACAGAAGTGTTTCTGTTTCTCTTAAGCCTAAAGCTGAAAAAGTTTATATCCCTCATTTCAAGAGAAATAATAAAGAAAAGGCTTATTTTGCTAGGTTAGATAAAGGTAAAAGTTCTGATGTAGACGCTGAAGTTTCTAAACCTAAGTCTAAACCTACTGTTAGAGAACATAAGAAATCTGTTTTTGTGCCTACTTGTCACCTTTGTGGTGTTGTTGGTTATATAAGACCAAATTATTCTTTGTTGAGGCAAAAACCAAAATCTGAGACTAGATTTGCTGCTAGGAATACTGATGTTCCTAAATTTTTTCCTGTTTGTCACTTTTGTGGTGTCACCGGTCACATACATCGTAATTATCATAAATTGAAATTTAAGCATTCTGTATTTCAATCTAGGACATGTGATGATATTTCTCCTGCCATAAGTCCATATAAACTGTTTCATATGCTTTTGAAAAATTTAAGCTTGTTGGCTTGTGAAAGGAAACTGTAGGATTTCAGTCTTTCTCAGAAGATTAGTGTAATCCCTCAAATACACTCTACTTCACATGGATTTTCACCTACAAAACCAAAGACTCGTGCTATATGGGTGAGAAAAGATTCTTTAAGGTGGGTGTTGCTAACTTGTCCCTGTTTTAATTCTTTCAAATTTTTGTGGACATGTTTTGTTTTTGTTTTTGGTTGTTTTTTCTTTTTAGGTTGTTTTTTTTTTTTTTTAAATCCAAAAACATTGAAAATTTTCAAAAAGACAAAAATATATTATTTTGTGTCTAGTTTTAATTTTTTCTTGAGGATTACATGAATTATGATATCTCTCTTGATTTAGAACATGCTTGACATTGTAGAGAAACTTGAATAGCATGTGTTCTATAAGTCCTAAGCTATTTTTTGATTTTGTTTGAGTATGTACTAGTTTGTACATGTACTCAAGGGCTAATTAAGAAATTGATATTTCTTGTTAGTGTACCCTCTATAGCTTAGTTAAGTACTATCATGCATTGCATTTACATTTTAATCATTTAACATAATGTATGCTTTTTGTTTTTGGTCATAAATTTTTTTAAACCAAAAATATTTTTATGTGTTTTGTATTATATATCTTGGATTTATAATTAAGGTTGGCCATATTTATCTTTACATAACATGTTTATGTACTTTGTTTAGCTTGGATGAGCTTCTTTATTGCACGTTACTAGTGTGAGCTTTGTAATGCATGTTGTGTGGGAAGATGTTTATAGTTTTTGATCACTTTGTCTTGATCTTGAAGTCACATGCCTTTGATCGTCGGACTTGAACTTATTGAGAAAGGCATAAATAACCATCTCACCACTATTTATTAGCCAATCATGAACACCTTAGTGCATATCATAAGATTTTGTGCTCGAGAAAGTGTAGCACATGCACAAAAAGAACATAAGGTGTAGCCTCGGATTAAATGTTAAAATTGGTGTGTACATTATTGGGCTATAATAAATTCACAATGAAATAAAATTGGTGTGTACATTATGAGGCAAATCAAGAAACTTACATGATTGCAAGCTTTTATTCTAGGAGATGTGAGAGTTATATGATGTAACTCTTTAGGTGATAGTCTCTTTCAAATTTATGTGATGAATTTTGTAGACTTTGTGATTGATTACTATTCACATATCACCTCACATGTCTCTTAAGCTTTTACTAGTTGCACACACTACACAAGTTACTCTTTGCTAAACTTTGTACATGTTATTGTGTGTGATTTTATTGTGGCCATCCAAGATTAAAAATTCCTTGATTTTGATGCAAAATTTGAGTTTTGAAGACAAATTGATTGATAAACTTGTTTTTGGAATATCTGGGTTGAATTTATGTGTTTTTGAAAAACTTTTAGTCTCATACTCATGCATTTCATTCATGAAATATTGTGCTTTAAGGAGTTTCTGCATAAAATTGCTCTGTTTTTCAAAAATTTAATCTTTCCAGAATTTCGACCGATCGAAGCTGTTGCTCGACCGATCGAAATTGCGATAAAATTTTTGGTTTTATTCTGTCTGACTCGATTGGTATTCGATCGATTCTCGATCAATCGAAACAGAAAAATTTTCAGTTTTTAGAGTTTTTGACCAAATTTTTTCATGCATCATTTATGGTTAGGATTCACATGAGTTGCATTGTTTTTGTATCCATCTTGCAGTTTTGCAGTCATATCTCTCATTGTTTTCACACATAACATGCATACACTTTGCTAAATTGGGTACTCAACTTGTTTTAAAAATTGATTGATTAATTTTTGAGTCCTTTGTACTTTTTAGTATATGCTATTTTTTCTTGATGTGTGAATTACAGAAAATATTTTTCTTAAGAGATATGATGGATAATCAATGTGCAAATATTTTCTCTACTCATGCAACTATTTATGGGTCACATAGTGTCAAGTTTGCATTTATTGAAAGAGAGAATATTTTTCTTCATGTGTATCCTCAACTCATTTTTTTTTAGGTTTGTATGTTTTTATTTATCCCCACCTCCTAAATTTTCCCCAAAACTGTTTTTCCCAAAACTTGTTTTGTTTTTTCCTATTTTTATAGAGAGAGAAAAGTTTTTTTTTGCCTATGTTGTTTATCGGGGGAGTTGTTGCTCTTTATAGGGGGAGTTATCTCTTTTTTCTATAGAGCTAATCTATTTTATGTTCCCTTGGTTCTCTTTTTTCTCTCATGTTTACTCTTTGTTTGAGTTGTATTTGTCAATACGTGACAAAAAGGGGGAGAAATAGATGAAATGTGGGAATCCTGTTTGTTTTGTTTAGGGAGAGAATATAAAAACTTTTTGATGTATCTAGCTTAGGGGAAGAGTTAGTTTACTTTTGTTTTTATATTGTGCTTCATTTTGTTTATATGTCTTTCATTCCACACATGCGGTGATGTGTTTGTTGAGTGTTTCAGGAAAGACAGGTGCACTCTGATCAAGACCTTTTATCTCTTCTTGGCAACTTCTAGGTTAAGAGTCTTAGATTGGGATTTGTGATGTAATTGGGCATTTTATTGTATTGGGTTGTTCTTGTATTTTAACATTTCATTTTGTATGAAAGTTTTGTCACGAATTACCAAAGGGGGAAATTGTTAGATTCTAAAAGTTTAGAACAATTGGCAAATCGTGAGCACACAAGAACATACAAGCTGCAAAAAGAAGAATTCAGAATCTGCCTGGTTCGATCGATCGAAAAACAGGCTCGACCGATCGAGAATCGTATCTGCAGAATTCTAAGTTGGCCCAAACAGCAGTTCTAGCCCATTAAGGATTAGGGTTTCAAATCTACTTCTCCCACTATATAAAGGAAACCCTAAGCACGTTTTTTATAAGGCTTTTTAGAGAGAGAAGAGTGTGCCTCTTTTGTATTTAGACTTTTGTTCCTAAAACCTCTCTTATAACTTCTACCGTTGTTGTTCCTTGAAGAATCTCAAGATCCGGTATTGCTGAAGTTGCTGCCTTCTCTAATCATCAAAGGTGTTGATGATCTAAACCTTCAAGGGTGGTCTTGGAGTCACAAACAGGAGAGTTTGTGTTGCTAAACCTTTGAGTGGGATCTCAAAGTCACAAACGGTGGTGTTTATGTTTTGCAAAGGTCAAAGAAAGAAGGAGTCCGTGGATCTCGGAGCTGTCACGTGGTCGTGGTAGTAAGTTTCCTACTTTGGGTAGCAATAGGATGTTAGTGGTCTAAGTCGCTATTGTGTAATCTTCAATTCTTTCTAGTGGATTTGCTATTTTACCTTGAGGATAGCTAGGTTAAATCCTCCCTAGGTTTTTTACCGGTTTGGTTTTCCTGGGTCATCAGATGTTTGTGTTCTTTATTTTCCGCTGCTTTATTGTTTTTCAATATACTTGTGTTAACCTTGTTCTGTTTAAATTACCTAAGTTAATCACTTGACTAATTCTCTAGGTTAATCTGTTGGGTTTAAGGGGTCTAAACGAACTCACACTATTGTATAATGCTATGTGTGGCATTATGTATGACTTAATGTTGTGATTAATAAAGTTGTTTTATTATTATCTAAAATAATGGTAACATGAAAATTTGGATATTACCATTTAGTCCATGAGATGCATAGTATGTGATTTAGTCACAGAAGATATAAATCAAAAGCTCTCTATAAACTCTAAATTTTAGTTCGTAATTGGTGATGAATTTGGGTATTTCATCGGCAAAGACTATAACATATCAAATAAGATGATTTGTCTTGATCATGGAAGTGGACACTTCTAGTTGATATGTTGATATGTTTTAAGATTTAAGACATTTTGAGCTGGACCGCTGTGAGATTTATTATTCTCCTAACAACTGTCAAATGAATAATAAATCTCATGACTTCTATTTACATGAACTCTTAATCCTAAGAGAATAATAGACCTGATCATGAAGTGTAGGTTGCTTTGATATATCAAGAGTGAGATCTAAAGTCACGATCAAAACCTCAGTATGTTGGGCAGCCACATTTAGTGTTGATAGAGCATATATTCTTAAGATGGAATTCATAATCTCTTAACGAAGATATAAAATATTCCCTTGAGGTAAGTTTAATGGGTTCGGTTATTCAGAGTGTTAGGCCTAACCACTTTAGTAAGGAGTTACTAAAGTATATATTTATGAAATTGGATTTCATAAATATATGATGAATAACTTAAAGGAATAAACCGGGTACTCAAGGATTAAGATGTAGTAATTTTCAAAGTGGCAAACAACATTCATGAATTTGTATTACTACGAATATTTTATGAAGGGGTTGTATATATAATAAAGTCTTGGGATATAATTTATTAATAAGGCCTAGACTGCAATTATATTTATATAGTGGTATTAAATATAATCGATGGTAACTTTGGACTTGTCAAGAGTTGAGAGAAAAGCCCAAGGCCCATTGGAGCTAGTCTCTTGTTTGTTCCCTTTTGGTCCCACTCCAAGCCACATACTAAAGCCCAATTGGAATGACCCAAAAGGCTAGTCCAAATTGATAATGAGTTATAAGGAGAGAAACATACATAATTTTATAAGTGAATGAAATGGTTTGTATGTGAGTGTTGGATACTCTCTTATTCTCCCTTGAACACACATGTAAACTGATTGAGAGACCACACTTCTTAGGCACAAGTAGAATTGGAGTGAAGATTAAAAGTATTCCCAAGTACTTCTAATCTTTGATTTTGAATTTCACTGCACCAAGGTACACTCTCTTGTTCTTATATTCATAAATTTATATAGTATATGTTATCAATTGCGAATGAAGTAGATTCGTTAATTTTTCGCTGCATATATTTTGTATGGGATACAAACATATGTTTTTCCAACACATACATCTATTGTGCTCACAAACAAAGCCTACCATACATCTAATCATGTATATCACTTTATCCTCGCATTCATCTAATCATAGCATCAAAGCATCATCATAAACCCTGGCATCATACATCTAAACATGCTTCACCGTATTACATCACAGCATACCCTAACATACATCCCATCACATCATCCTAGCATTCAACTAGCATGGCATCATATCATATTCAAGGCAGCAATATGTAACATTAAACCAAGGCAGAAACACAAGCATAAGAAAAGATCCAAGCAAACATGTGATTAAACACAACTCATCCAAGCAAACATGTTCATCCCTATTATCAAAGTAAGACCATATCACAAATGCATGGACATTACAAATGCGTGACTTACCTTTTCCTTACCTTCTAGAAACTTAGGACCTATGGCATCATGCATGAGCATGTAAGTGCATGTTCATAGCATTGAAACCATAAAACCTAATTCTAACATGTGAGACAAACCAAGCAATTAAACATGTGAAACATAGACTTTGAAAGCATAAAAACATGGAAAAAAAATGCTAAACAAAACAAACAAGTGGAAGTAAAAGCAAAACAAATAAAACAAAATTAGGGTTTCTGGGCAAGTTCATGCACATGCATGAATAAGCCTGCGTGCACATAATCAAGGTTGCGTGCGCAAGCAGCAAGATTATGCGCATGTGGGTTCCTGCCCAAAAAACCCTAAAACACAAACAAACAGAGCAAAACACTTAAACACACATTCTAGCAACCTAACATGCTTTTAAAACATACAAAAACGTAAACCTAAGCTAGATAGACATATTAAAGCATATTATAAATAGAAAAAAAAAAGATAAACAAAAAGATTAAAGAGTAGAAAATAAAAGAAAATAAAGAGAAAGGTTTAAAACTAATACTTCAAAGAAAAGCTCTTCAAGCTTGATTTTTTACCATTCTCTTCAGTCAAATCTATTCACAAACCAATGAGAAAGTGATTGGTAATCTTAAACTCAAAGATCGACGCTAGAAAATGCCCTAATCAAAAGAAAATTGACTTGAGAATGTTTTGTGAAAAACTCCCTCTTTGATTCACTATTTGTAGTGAATCTTAGTGTTTCCCATGGGATTTCTACGTGTTTTGAAAATATACCATGTAAGGCTACTTATAGTGTGAAAAATGGGGTTTAGAACGATCCCTAGACGATGTGGATTTCGTTCCAAACCTCAACATAAATGTTGAAAACTTGCCTTGTATAGTTTCTAGAAATCGCTATAGGTGTGCAAGAACAAGCCTGCATACATATGCAGAAAGTTGCGTGCGCAGGCTAATTCTTGCATATGCATAGCTAGGCTTTCCTTTGGCCTTTTTTTCAAGAATAGATTTATTTGCTCATTAAAAGTTATATTTTCCGTTTTAACATTCCTCAAGTCAATTTAACATCTGATTGGGTTCTAAACCAATCTTGGGTCTTAGAATACCAACATCATTGGGGAATGGGGGCCCGAGTCATAAGGGGTACAAAATGCGGTGTCTACAAGCGTAACAAGAGGGAAGTACGTCTCGGCCAAGTGGACCGAGGTGGAGAAAGGAAAATGGCGTCGCCACCTAGATTAGGTTTAGGAACCATATATATAGTGCCCTTTCGTGGAATGACTAATCTTACTACCAGAGTATGGATTCGAAGTTAGGTATGACTTGGGAGGGTGTTCGGCACCCAAGACTGGCCGACCCATGGGTCGGCTTCCACTCATTGTATCCTATGTCTTAATCCCATTAAAGGCATATTCAGTATCGTCATTCTAGACTCATACACACACTAACATGCATCTAGCAAACAATATGGCATTTCATCCCAACCCTAACATACATCTATCATGCATCTCATATCAAATCCTAGCATACATCTATCACACATAACATCATATTACATCCAAGGCAGAAACACGTATATGTCAAATCAAGGCAGAAACATAGGCATGGTAAGATAAAGAAAACATGTGATTGCATCTAAATATCATCCAAACAAACATATTGATATCCATCATCAAAACACATATTCCAAATGCAAGTTCATATGAATGCACGACTTACCTCACTCCACCACAGCACCTATGCATCAATGCATGGACATGTGAATGTATGTTCATATAAATAAAGAAAAACATTAAAGGAACCCTAATCTAGCATGTGAAAGACAATCAAAGAAACAAACAGAGAAACAGTGACTCAAAGGCAGAACAAAAGAGATTAAACAGAGGATAAACATGTGAAAGAAAACAAAAGAAAAGCAAACAAAATTGAATTATGGTTGTTTGGCACAAGTATGTGTGCACATACATAGGGCCTGTGTACATAGCCCAGTTGTATGCGTACGCATACTTCGAGTATGCATGCGCAGGCAGAAAGCATGCGTACGCATACGTGCCCTAAAACCCTAACCCAAACACACAAGAATAGCATACTAGAAACTTTAAATCTAAAAACCTAACATGCTTTGTATCAAAAAATAAAGAAAACCTAAACTAAGTAGACAAATTACAGCATATTTAAACAAGAAAAACACAAGAAAAATAAGAATCAAAACAAGAAGAGGTTAAGAAAAGGAAAAGAAAGTTTAGAACTCAAATGTCAAAAACACAAAGCTCCTTGGCTTGATTTTGACCGTTCCCCTCAGTCAAATCTATTCACAATCAAATAGAAAAGTGATTAGTAATCTTAAAACTCTAAGATCAAGACCTGAAAAGGCCTCAATCAAAAAAATACTGATTTGAGAATGTTTTGTGAAAATCTCCCTCTTTGATTCACGATTTCTAGGAATCTTGTGTTTTCTCTTAGGATTTTCTGTGTGTTTTGAAATGCTACTATGTACAGTTTTATATGGTGAGAAATTAGGAATTTGGAACAGCTCTTAGAAGATGTGGGATTCATTCCAAAATCCATCTTCAATACAAAAAAAACTTTCATTTCATAGTTTCTGGAACCCTAACATAAGTACGCATGCATGAAGCATGTATATGCAGAGCTTGAGCATGCGTGCACATACACGTGTATGCGTATGCATGCCCTAGGGTTTCCTTAGTCTTTATTTTCCAAAAATAATTTATTTTATTCATGAAAGAGTTATATTTTTCCTAAAACATTTTCCTTATGTCAATTTCAATCTAATTGGGCCCTAAATTAATCTTGGATTTTAGAATTTCAACATCATTAGAAAACAGGGGCTCGAGTTATAAGGGGTACATACAAGGTGTAACTTTTTCCATAGTTCCTCCATTGAAGCATCCATAGTTAGAATAAAGCTAAGCAAAAAGAAAGAGAACAAAGATGGGAATATAGATGTGAAAGAAAGGAAAATTTCGTCAGGAGCTTCTAATGAGAGCAAAAAGAAAATCCCCTTCTACAATCTGGAAATTAGATTTGAGGGGTTTGAATCTTATGTAAGAAAACGTAAGTTGTTTTTCTTTTCACTTTCCAAAACTACAGAAAGTCAGGGAGAGAGAAGTTTGAATTTTAGGGGAATTTAAAGTTTACCATCCTATGTTATAATTCTAATAAACACTCTTTGATCCTTCTAGTTCGTTAGGGGTTTATTAGTTCTTTGGTAACTATTTTTTTTTTTTTTTTCAATTAGATATTTTAAAATTTAATTTTTCTCAAAACCATTACAATGTAGCCCGATAAAAATTTCAGACCCTACAGAAGTTCCCTAGGTGAAATGTTTTTCATGGTCCCAAGTTGAAGTGGCATTAATGGGGATTGATATAGTACTTCATGTGACTTATAAGACATCAATGTCAACCAGACATGTCACCTGCATTGTCATCACAAACAAAGATCATGGTTTTGGGTCAAGATTCAAATTCGTTTCCTTGCTAGTTTCTTAAAGATCCTTTGATCAGCTTATTTTATTTTTTTTATTTATACATTCAATATAATTGATTTTGAAGAATAATCTAGAAAGCAAGGTCCAACCTAGATCAAGAGTAGATTATTTATTGGATGAAACAAATTTCATGTGACTCTAGATAGCACATGTTTTAATCCATCAGTTAACTTCTTACTCTAAGTAGGGTGCACATATTAAATTAATACAATTGACAATTTCATATCAATCAAAAGTACATAATTTTTTTTCTTTTTTTTGCGCTAAAGTATATAGGTTTAGTGTTGATTTTGCATAACATATGAGATAAATTGGAAGATATATATATATATATATATATATATATATATATATATATATATTTACATTGGTATAAACATATGAAATTAAGTAGGTGTCATAATCAGGTCATGCTTCTAAAATTCCCTCGGTTTTATATTTTTCTTTCTTCGGAAATCAAATAATTGTGATATTTATAAATTTTATTTTTATGAGAAAACTACTTGTTTTCATATTTTTACTTATGAGATTAGAGAAAATTGTGATAATTATAAGGGTAAACTAAGTATTTGGTCTCTATCCTTTACACCATGTTTTAATTTAGTCTCCAACTTTTCAATTGTATCAATTTAGTCCCTAACCTTTCAGTTAGGGGTGTCTACTAGAACCCAGAAATCAACCCACCCGCCCAAACCGCCTGGGCCAACCTGACAATGATGATGGTTAGCGGCGGGTCTTTGCCACCAAAAACCGACTTAAGCGGGTCAAATGGCGAGTTTTCTTCTCCAAAACCTGAAGAACCCAATGTGATCGACAAAACCCATGAAAGAAGGCTGGATTTACCTAGATTCATTCAGGTCTAGGGATATTTCGCTAAAGGTTTGGTAGTTTTTGGTTAGATCCGGCGAAGATCTAGCTTTTTTTAGCTTAGATCCTGCGATGAGATGAAGTTTTCACTCAAATCTAGGCTTGATGTGGTGGTTTTTGCTTCAATTTGGTGAAAATCCGATGGTTGAAACATTGATCTGGTGAAGCTCCGGTGAAATTTGGTGGTTGTAACTCAGATCCAACAATCAACCCAACTGTTGTCCACCAGAGACCAATCCAACTCGACCCAAGGTTTTCCGCGGTCAGCGGCAGGTCATTCAACCATCCACCCAATGTAAGTGGGTCAGTTAGGGGTTGGGCACAAATCCGACCCAAACCGACCAATGGAGATCCCTACTTTTCGTGTTATGTCAATTTAGTTTCTACCGTTATCTCTTGGATAGAAATTACTGACGTGGATAATAATAATAATAATAATAATAATAATAATAATAATAATAATTTATTGCCATATTAACGAAAACTAATTTTTTATTTTGACCATTTGTCACGTTAGCAATTTCCATTTAAAAGATAACGGCAGAGACTAAATTGACACGATACTGAAAGGTTAGAAACCAAACTGAGACAATTGAAAGATTAGAGACCAAATTAAAATATAGTATAAAGGATAAAGACTAAATACGTAGTTTACCCTAATTGTAATTTAAACAAAGTTGTAGAATGCATAATTTAAATCTTTTTTGTAGTAAATTTCACAGTATCATGGTTTGCATAATTTTTTAACATGATACGTACTTTCATAATTATGAAGAAAAAAAAGTGAATGTATTTGTTATAAAAATCTAAAATTGACTAAGTGCTTGCATGTTGTGATTTTTGGAGAATGATACCCTAATTGCAATAATTGTAAATCTTGATTATATACTTATCACTCTTAATTGCAATTTCAATAGAAATTGAGGAATAAAAGCATCCACAATGGTGGTGCTAAAAAGCTAAAAAGCTATTTTTAGCACCACCATGTACAAAAAGGGTGCTACAACGGTGGTGGTATAGGTAAATTTGATAAGCTAAGAATGTATTGACCCCTTGTGATGAATTAACTAATTAATTAGCCAAGTTGATTAATTAATCAAATTAACATACAATATGCGTGGCAGCACAAAAAAAAAATCACCAAATAACTAAATATGCAGCAGAAATTAAATAACACGAGTGATTTGTTTACGAATAGGAAAAACCATTGAGGCAAAACCCCACCGGGTGATTTTAAGGTCACCACTCCCGAGAATCCACTATTATCACAACAAACGGTTACAAGTAAAAGAATCCCAGTACCTTATACCAACCTACAATTGAACCTTTACCCCAATACCCAATTGGACTTTTTCTGTAGTGACAATCTCTCCTTTTAATGCACAGCTCCCAGTATGTGACTAACCAATTATGCGGATCCCAGTATGCCACTAAATCACCAACTTGAGAAGGATGTTGGCTGCAAAGTTCTTCTAAAAATCAACATGATGAAGATCACGAAGCTCCTTGGTTACAAAACCCTACGGTGTACAAACACAACAACTTCTTCAAGAGAAAGATGAACTAAGGCAAATTCTGTCTCTGGTTACAATTTGCATGAACAAAACTTTGCTTCACACTTAAGCAACTGTGCAACCTTTTACGGCCCTTAAAATGATCCTTATATATGTTTAGGATTGTAAAAAAAGAAAGCTCAAACATCTATTCATGGATTGGAATGAAATTAGATCTGAAAAACTGATTTTCATAAATTTCAACAGACACCTCATCTATTAAGCAGCTGTCGAGCCTCGAGCTAGAATAGCTTTTTAAGCCTCGATAGATACTAGCTGTCGAGCTATAAAATCCAACACTTCTTCACTTGATTCTTGGACGGACTTGCATGGTTTTAACACTTGAACTTGAAACCTTGTTCCTTGAAGCATTAAATACATCCTAAATCTACCCAATTACAAATAAAGTGCGTTTTGTTAAAGGATTAGTCAATTCTATATTGACATATGTACCTAACATGATTTACATATGTCCTACCAAAAAATTTCCCAACATAGCTACAGTCACTGTAGCTGAAAGCTAAAAAAAAAAAATATTCTACCTCCTATTAAAATATTATTTATTTATTTATTTATTTTTCTATTTCTATATTGTTCAAAACTCTCAACTCACACCTCTCTCTCAACTCTCTCTCAACTTCCTCTCACCACCACCAGTCCACCTCCACGTTGCTGACCCACACTGCCGACTCGCACTGCAGAGCCACGCCGCCGACCCATCTCGCCCTCGCTGTTGACCCTACTTGGTTGCCTTTTATTTATTTATTTATTTTTATTTTTTTTGCTGCTGTGGGCTGTGGTGTGGTGGTGGTTGTGGTTGTGTGGGTAGATCAAGCTGCTTGGTTTTTTTTTTTTTTTTTTTCCTGCTATGGGCTGTTCTGGTGGTGGTGGTGGTTGTGGTTGGTTACTGAAGTTTGTGGTGGATGTTTTAATTATTATTCTAATGAGTTATTTGTATTATTTTAATCAAATAGCTAAAAATATAGATCCATTGATGTTGGGTGTATTGTAAAGTGAAGAGGTAAAATAGATAAAATGACTTTTGTAGGTGCCAAATAAATAAATTTTTAGCTCCACCAATGTGGATGCTCTAACATGAGTGAAGCATATTGTAGTCATAATGGGCGAGCTTATTTAACTAAGCTTAAATGCATCTATATATAAAAGCTTTTAGATACAAGTACAAGTTATTGATGCACATGATTAGGTGTAGCAATTTTTGTTCGTGTATCAGATTCGTGTTGTGTTGACTTATGAGTATTCGACTATATGTGTTGACGTTTCTAAAAAACAAAAGACCATATGTGTCAACACTAACATGACACGTTTATTAAACGACTTAAGATTCATTAACCCTAACATGACATATTTATTAAACGGGTCAATCATTTCAATCCATTTATCATATTTTATCAAAGTAAAAAAAAAAAAATGCAAATTTTAGTGTGTGTGTGTGTGTGTGTGTGTGTGTGTGTGAAAGCTATTAGATGCAAGTACAAGTTATTGATGCACATGATTAGAGGTAGTAATTTGTGTGTGTGTGTGTGTGTGTGTGTGTGTGTGTGTGTGTGTGTGTGTGTGTTGGGTTATATACATGTTTGTATCGAATACAAAACATACGCAGTGGAAAATAAACGGATCTACTTCTTTCGCAATTGATAACATGCACTATGTAGGTTTCAGAACATAAGAACAAGAGAGTGTACCTTGATGCGGTGAAATTCAAAACCGAATGAAGAAGGACTCGGGAACACTTTCAATCTTCACTCCAATTCCACTTGGTGCCCAAGATGTGTGGTCTCTCAATCAATTCTATGTTTTCTAGAGAGAATATGAAAGAGTGTCTCTCTTCCTTATTTCATGTCATTACACATATTAAACATACAAACCATTTTATTCTATATAAAATTCTGTATGTTTCTCTCCACATAACTGATTATCTAATTGGGCTAGCCTTTTGGGCCTTCCCAATTGGGCTTTAGTGTGTGGCTTGGAGTGGGACCAAAAGGGAACAAATAAGACACTAGCTCCAATGGGCCTTGGGCTTTTCTGTCAACTCTTGACAAGTCCAAAGTTACCATTAATTATATTTAATACCACTATATAAATAAAATTACACTCTAGGCCTTATTAATAACTTATATCCCAAGACTTTATTATACATGCAACCCCTTCATAAAATATTCGTAGTAATACAAAGTCATGAATATAGACTGCCACTTTGTAAATTACTACATCTTAATCCTTGAGTACCCGGTTTAATCCTTTTAAGTTATTCACCATATATTTATGAAATCCAATTTCATAAATATATACTTTAGTCTTACTAAAGTGGTTAGGCCTAACTCTCTGAATAACTGTACCCATTAAACTTATCTCAAGGGAATATTTTATATCTCCGTTAAGGGACTATGAATTCCATCTTGAGAATATATGTTCCATCAACACTAAATGTAGCTGCCCAACATACTGAGGTTTTGACCGTTACTTTAGATCTCACTCCTGATATATCAAAGCAACCTACATTTCATGATCAGGTCCATTATTCTCTCAGGATTAAGAGTTCATGTGAATACAAGTCGTGATATTTATTATTCAATTGACAGTCGTTAGGAGAATAATAAATCTCACAGCGGTTCAGTTCAATATGTCTTAACTCTTAAAACATATCAACATATTAACTAGAAATCACCATTTCCATGATCAAGACAAATCATCGTAGTTAATATGTTATAGTCTTCGCAGATGAAATGCCCAATTTCATCACCGACTACGAACCAAAATTCTGAGTTTACAAAGAACTTGTGATCTATATCTTCTGTGACTAAATCACATAAATCACATATTATGCATCTCATGGACTATTTGATAATGTCCGAATATTCATGTTACCATTATTTTAGATAAGAATAAAAAAACTTTATTAAACACAATATTAAGTCATACATCATTTCTCACATAATGTCATACATGATATCATACATGGCATCATACAATAGGATTTAAGGGCACATATCCTAACAGTGTGTGTGTGTGAAAGCTATTAGATGCAAGTACAAGTTATTGATGCACATGATTAGAGGTAGTAATTTGTGTTCGTGTGTCGGGTTTGTGTTAGGTTAACTTATGAGTATTTTATTATATGTGTCGACACTAATACCACACATTTATTAAACGAGTTAAGATTCTTTAACTCTGACATGACCTATTTATAAAATGAGTTAGTTATGTCTACCCATTTATCATATTTTATCAAAGGAAAAAAAAAATACAAATTCTAGTACTAACCCAATTGATCTGAACTATGGAAACCAAACAAATAGATTTTTTTTTTTGACATATAATTCAGAACTAACAGAGTAACTGAATCGCAAATAATCATTCAAAACTAAAGTATATCTTAATATCACAAATAATCAGTCACAATGTGTCAAACAAAATAAACCGCAATAGCAAATAAGTGTATATACCTAGGGTTTTGAAGGGTATATTGGTAAAATAACATTTAATTAAATAGCTCAGACAAGTTAAACAAGTTCCGTGTGTTGGAAACGAAAATGACACATTTATTAGGTAGGTCAGTCATGTCAACCCAAATATGACATGAACTCATTAAACCTCTACTCAGAATCTACTAATTTCATGTTGCGTCATTTTGTGTTCATGGGTTCTGTTGAATCTTACCACCCTTACACATGATTGGTTAAATTAGTTTTGCTATCCAACAGTCAATTATTGGGACAACACAAATTACAAGCTTTAATAGTTTTTTTTTTTTTTTTACTTCCTTTTTGTGCATTAAACATCATATTTTAATAACTTAGAGCATTTGCATTCGGGTTTGTAAAAAAATTGTTACTTTAACTACTAGAAACCTACTTTATCTATTTTAACATCTCATTTTACAATTCACCTAACATCTCATTTTCTATTTTTACATACAAATGATTAAATAATATAAATCAACCTAATAAAAATTCTCTCTTTCTCTCTCACTCTCTACATCTAAACCCAAAACACATCCACCATCAATAACACAACCAGCACCAAACCTAAATCAATCTTGTGAAACCTAACCAAAACTAAAACTGCCACCCAACCACCATCATTAACACAATCACCATTCAAACCCAAATCAACCCAGTAAAAACCTATATAAACCCAACTAAAACTAAAACTAATACCCAACCACCACCAACGCAACCACCACCCAAACCCAAATCAACTCAGTGGAAACCTATATCAACCCAACCAAAACTGTAAACGCCACCCAACTACCACCAATCTGAAAACCCACCACCATCGGTCAACGAAACAATAATCTAAAAACCCACCACCGATCAACAAATCCATGATCTCAAAACCCATTAACAAATCCAACACCAATATGAGAGAGAGTGAGTGAGTGAGTGAGTGAGTGAAAATGAGTGAAGTGAGAGAATGTGAATCAAATAATGAAATTTAAATTTACAACTCAACTGTAGTTGCTGTAAATTTAACAACTTAGAGCACTAGCATCAAGTGTGCTAAACGCTAAATTTTATAGGATTCAACACACCAAACATGAAAAACACCCTTAGAGCATTTACAATGGGCATTGGATATGGCAAATGTAAAGAAAATTTAACATTGGAGGCCAAAGTGCTCAACCGGCAGACGTGAAAACATGTAAAGTGGCAAATTTTTTTGCCATAGTGCTACAGTGCCGTCCCAAAGGTAGGACGGCACTACAGCACAATGGTATAAAAAATATTGTTTTTTTATTGCATTGTTCTTCTCTCTCCTCTCTCATTATTGTTTTTTTTATTTCATTATCTTTCTCTCTCTTCCTTTTCACTCTTTCTTCTCCCTGCTCTCTCTTCTTCAAACCCGAACCCGAAAACTCTACCCTCCTCTCTCTCAGATCGGCATGGAGGCAATGGCATTGGAGGCTCAATCAACTTCTGTGGTGAAGGCGTGGAGGTCGTGAGCCGTGGTAGAGCCATGGTCGGCGTTGGGTTCCGATGATGGGTAACGGTGGCCACCACCAATAGAAAACCCATTTTCTTCAAACCCAAAACCCAGTTTCTTTGAACCCATTTTCAAAGAACCCGTTTTCTTCAAACCCAAAACCCATGCACATGAAAACCATCACCAAAGCCACCCATGGCCGGACCCACTAAGCAATGTTTATGTTTGGATTGATGGCAGTGGCAGTAATTATTTTTGGGTGATTTGGTGGATTTGCTGCTTTGTTCTTGGTTGGTTTTTTTTTTTTTTTTTTTTTTTTCAAGAAAAATCTTGGCTGGGTTGTTAGCGGTTAAATAATGGGTTTTAGTGTAGTGGTGCCTATTGTTAGTGGCAGTGTGGCTGAGAGAGAGAGGCAGTGAGAAAAAGTGAAGGAAAGAGGGAGATAATTTTATATTATTTTTTTATTGGATAATTTATATTATTTTAATGTGTAGTATGGTAAAATAAAAGTTAGGATGTTGGGTGTATTGTATAATGGTATTATACAATTGATAAAGTAGGTTTTTGAGATAGTAAAATAGAATAGGATAGGATTTGTAGCCGTGAATGCTCTTACATCAAATTTCTCAAATACTATAAAAATTTAGAATTTGGCGCAACATACTTCTACTATTAATAGAAGTGTACCATACCATGTGCCATTATTTTTTTTATTATTTCTTTTCCTTTTCTCTCTCATTTCACATCTTAGGGCTTTACTTTTGAGGTTGAATTTTTTATTTCTTTTTTAACGTCAGGTGTTCTATACTTTGTGGCTGAGTTTTTTTTTTTTTTTTTTTTTCTTCTTCTTTTTTTAATAAAAGGTTGATGTTATTTTAGGTTATTTTAATGGAGATGTGTTATAATAAGAGATGTGATATAAGAAAATTGTAAAATTGTGTGTAAAAATAAATAAAGTAACTTTTTAATATGTCAAAATAACATTTTTATTAGCACAGTTGATACTTGATACTGATGCTTTTACTGTAGCAAACGTCTAAAATTTTTTAGCGATAACAATCCGGTTGTAGACGCTATTTTGGTGTTTGGGGGTGTAAAATAGCCTTTTGCATTTTTTAGCAATCCCATTGCTAATGCTGTTACTTCTACTTGTTAGACAAGAAGCATATTCTTGTATGTTAATCATTATTTTTTTTTTACTTATTAACTTATGTTTCACATTTTAGCTATTCATTAGTGGAATCTCAAGGTTGGTGCAATAGCATGGCCTTAAAGAGGCTTCCATATATTTTCTTAATTTATTACACAAAGATGACATCAATTATTGGGAATAGTGTAAAATTTTTTTATACACATGATTACTGGATAAGTCTTGTTATTCAATAGTTCCTTATTGGTGCCTTATTAGCGCCACAAACATAATAAGCTTTTATATTTTCTTGCTTTTTTTTTTGTGCATTAAACATCATTTTTGTTATGACTTACCTTCTACTTGTTGTACTAGAAGCATACGCTCACATGTTCTTCATTATTTATGTAGCTTATTAACTCGTGTTTCACACATTTTAGTGTGCTATGCTTTCAGATTCATGGAGACATCTTAGGGTTGGTGCAATCACTAGACTTGCTATATGGAAATTTTTAAGTATCCTTTATTTTAGGCATTGTTTTAAGTTGTGTAATAAAAATATTCAGAGATACCATATTGCCTAATTATATATATTTTTGTATATTTGTTCTTAAAGCTATGGTGATTGGGGTGTTTCAAACCCAAGAATGATGTCATGTGAGAGTTGATTTACATCTTATTTCGTTGTACCATCTATTTGATGAATTGTGATGTTGGATACTTGTAAGAGACCACGACCTTGACTTAGTTTTTATTTTGATCGCCCAAACTCATGTGAATGGGGTGAGACCCAGTCATTGTCTCTCAAAATGGCAATCCAACTGTTTCTCAAAAAAAAAAAAAAAAAAAAAAAAAAAAAAAAAAAATTGGCAATCCAACCGATGATATTTTTCCCCTAGGTCAAAGATTTTACATTTGCAATTACCTTTTTGATAAACACCACTTATTTTAATAAATGGAAAAATAAGAAAAACCATAAAAATAGACTTCATATTTTATTTATACAATTGAATGTTTACATTTTATAAAAAAGTAAAAAAATGAAATTAACGGCTTTGATCCTAAATACAATCTAAGAAAGTACTTGGCTTTAATTCTTAGTTACATTAAAAAAAAAAAGAAAAAAAAAAAAAAGAAAAAAGAAGAAGGAAAGTACATAATAAAGCCTAATCTACTCTTTGCTTAAGTTCATAGATCTACTCTTTTTATGTCAAAAATGCTTTTCCTAAATACTATAAGCTTAGATCTAATATTTTTAATACCAAAAATGTTTTTCTACATAATAAATACTTAGATCTATTATCCTATATATTAAAAACATTTTATTTAATGTCAATTTCTTTCTTTTGTCATATGAAACAAATCTGCTATTTTTTTTATAAAAACACTTGTTCTTTTTATACATAAAAATAGATTACCTTTTCTTCATAGAAATGTTTTCGTCTATAAAATAATTCTAGATCTACTTTTTTATTATTTGATTAAATGTTTCCTCTTGCATCATAAAATTTGTATTTTTAAAATTTGTAGTTTTAAAAATGGACCTATGAATTCTGGTTAAAGGTTTAATCCTAGATCTAAGAAAGAGCCTAACAACTAATGTTTGCAATTTAATATTAACACATTGTATGCTTGTTTTTGTGTCAATATCTGAATGGCTATCCTAAGTCTAGAAGATCGGATTTTTTGGGCAAAGTAGATGCCTAATCCCTTCCCATTTTGTAACCTAGTACTCAAACCAGGATCTTGGGTTTGTAGCTAGTGATTTATTCAGTGTTTATACTTTATTTAGATTGTAACTATGACACAAAGCGATGCAATTGATATCAAATGTAACTTCCATGCAATATTCAATGAAAAATTCAGTTATTTAATTTGCATTTTAGTTTTTCTTATTTTTTGTAAATAAAAAATAAGTGGAGAATCCATAAAATATTTTCCTCCAAAGAGTTTCCACGAGTCTCTTTTGAGAGCACCCAAGGTTTATTCTCCTTCTCTCACACACAACTCACCATGTGGTAAATTGTTGTAAAACCTGTAAAATGTTATTGAACTAGCATTTTTCCAAAAATAATGACAATTTTTTATTTTGTTCAAAAGAAGTTAAGGGCATGGGAAAGCGTGAAGTTAGTCTAGAAACTTCATCTTTCACATTAATAGTCTAGCCACCAATACACACTTAAATTTTAGGATAAAATATCATTTTTGTTCTTAAACTATTACAAAAGTTATTTTTTTGTTCCTGAACTTTTAAAAGTTTTATTTTGGTCCCTAAACTTTGCAAAACATTCTCATTTCGTCCTTCCATCTATTTCCGTTAGTTTATGTCTTATGTGGCCTAATGGGGTATTGATGTGATACTTGACTTGGACTAAATTATTTTACTTATAAAAAAATAGACACGTGGCAAAGAGTTATAGGTAGATGTGGGAATATTTTTTAAAAGCCCAAAATTACCCCTTAGACCAAAATCTCCAAATCTCAAGTAGGTGTGTTAAAAACCCACAATTCCTAAACTATGAAAACCCACTAGTGCCAGACATGGCAAAACGGGTCAGAATTTTTACGACCTAACCCGAACCCGATTTTTTTGACCCGAAGTAAAAATGAGTTGACCCGTGACCCGACTCGATTTTTTTGGTAGGTCAACCCGACCCGACCCGACTCGGATAACCCGTGACCCAACCTGTTAAAAAAAATTTGCTAAAAAAATAAAGCACAAAGCACCAGAACGGCAGCACTAAACCAATAGACAATAGTCAATAAATTATTAAATTACAAGAAGACAAAAGACAATAGCTTTTTACATGCAATTTGACTATTTGATTTTGAGGGCTTCATGAATCACAAGTTCACAACCAATAAAGCTTAGCTTTGCCTTCACAGGACCACAAACTTGACATGAGAATGAGACAAGACTTAAACAACACAACCATTAAAAAAAAGAAAAAAAAATCTAATTCAATTGACTAGCTTAGCTAGACTCCAAAGCCAAAATTGTGATTCACAAACATGAAAGAGTGAAACAAAAGGTGACAACACAACCACATCCATAGACCACGAGGGCCAAAGCAATAAAACTTCCTCTGCCCTTCTTTTCTTTTCACACTTCCACACTTTTTTCAGAATATGAATGCCCCAAGCCTATGGCCACTACAAATGTTTCATCTTGTGTTGGGAGTTCTAGTTATACTAGTGGTGCTGTGGATGATCTTGATGATGATGAAGATAAGGAAGATGATGTAAGTGAATTGCATTTTGTTTGATATATGTTGTGCTATGTTTTTTTTAATAATAAAGATTGTAATGTTGTGTGGTATTGTTTTTCATTGCAATTTTTTTTAATGATTAGGAATTTGATCATTATGGAACTGGTCGTGGTGCCAAAACAATTAAATCTCAGTTGGACTTGTATTTAGAAGAGCCTAGATTTAACAAAAAGAAAAATTCAAAGTTGGAAGTTCTCTCTTGGTGGAAAGAGCATTACAATTGGTTTCCAGAGCTCTCTTTAATGGCACGGGATCTCATAAGCATTCCAATAACCACTGTTGCTTCTGAATCAAGTTTCAGCACTGGGAAAAAAATCCTTACTCCGTATCGATCACGTCTTTTACTTGAGAATGTGGAAGCTGCGTTGTGTACTAAAAGTTGGCTATATGGATTTGAAGGTAATTTAATTTTTTTATAGTCATAATTATACAATTTTAATTCTTTATTGATTTACTTTCATGGCACATTAAGTTATATTAAAATATTGTATTGTAGATGAAGATGCTGACGAAATTAGCCAACTTGAGCTACAATTTGTAAGTATGAATATTTGCAGTGCTGAATCTGCTACCAACGTTAAGTAGATTGAGATTGAGGTGTAATTCTTATAAAATATTTACTTATTCTTCTTTACTTAATATGTTATGGTTATTTTTAAATCTTTTTTTGTTTAGTTTATCTTTCTAAGTAATCTAACTTTACTATTATTTTAAATCAATAAAAACATGTGCACTTAAGAATACCGATAACTTGCTACTTTGTTGGCTTACTTGTTTTGTTTGTTTTAAGATCTATCTGTTTTTGAAGTTGTAAACTTGTAATTATTTGTATTTTGACAGTGAACTATTAACATTGAAGACTTTTTCCATCGTGAATTTATGACTATAAATAACTTTTGTCATGCTCAAAAGTCAAAACTGTCAGAATTGGAAGGATATTAACAAGTGGCATTAAGTGCAATTCATTTGCTTAATTGATTTTATTCATTCTCTCTAAATAGGTTATCATTGATTTGTTTTTGTAATTGAAAAAAAAAAAAAAAAAAAAAAAAACTTGTTTGAAAAATACAGGTCAACCTGATCCGACCCGCAATCCGATTAACCCGTTTAAAAATGACCCGTTTTGACCCGCGACCTATTTACCTACAAACCCGATTGACCTGACCCGACCCACCGGTTTTGCCACGTCTAAGTGCCACCACCCTTAAACTGGCAACCCCAATCGGCAGAATAGTCCCTATTCAAATCAAACCATGAAGCTTCGCTTGCGTCGAGATATGAAATTGAACGTTGCTTTGCCTTGAAGCTCGGGTTTGATCTTAGGTTCTTGTTAGTTTTGATCTATTCTGTATTTTATTTATTCTATTTTCTTTTCTTTTCATTTAATAGGTTCATATATCCTTTGTTTCTCTGTTATTAACAAAGGGACTCAAAACTTTATCTTGTTCTTTCAAATTTAGTTCTCAATTCTGGGTTATTAATTTTTTGTTCATAATATACTATGGCTTTTCTTTGTATTTTTTATTTTTTTTGAGATCAAATGACAGAAATTTTTTGCCCAAGCCATGACTGACCACCATTCTAACTCCAACAATGACAGTTTTTTCTTTATATGTTTGAAGAGCAGGAAGAAGTTGGGACCATTTGTGGTTGCTGCAATAGATAGCTTATATGGGTTTGGAGATAATCTTGTTTATCCAAAGCATTATGTGTTGTTCTATATCGTGCTAGGAATCTACCAACTATATTTGATGAATGGTTTGATCTTATTTTCTTGTTTTTGTCATGGATAATGGCAGTCTTTTTTTGTTTGGTTTTATGTTGTTGGTGGTTAAAATCTTTTTCACGATGTCTTGATTTTAGGTTCAGCTTGAATGAATTGGCAGGGAGCAAAGTATGTGCAAGTGCAAAGAAGATAATCAAATTCAGCAGGTTTGGACCTGTTGATTTTGGTAGCCGATTGGGCTGGCGTTATGGGTGGGGTTTTACGAATGGAGGGAGCGAGGATTTCACAAATGGAGGGAGTGTGGGTGACCTGAGAGAGCGGGGGTAATTGGGCTTTCAAAAAATGGTTTCCACGTGTATCTATAATTCTTTGCCATGTGTCCATATTTTTAATAAAAAAATAATTTAGTCTAAGTCAAGTACCACATCAACACTCCGTCAGGCCACGTAAAACTCCGTTAGGCCACATAAAACATAAAAGTAATGGAAATAAATGGAAGTACAAAAGTTGTTTATGGACGGAAATAGAACTTCTAAAAGTTTAGAGATGAAAAATAAACTTTTGTGATAGTTTAAGGACGAAAATGATATTTTATCCTAAATTTTAAGTTTGAAACTCAAACCAACAACAAAAGGGGGAAAAAGAAAAAAAGAAAAAAAGAAAAAAAAGTACAGGAACATTGGGGGAGTTTTTTTTTTTTTTATTGTCAATTTGTATCAGAACTTTCATTGATGAAGACTAAAGTCCATTGCAATTACATCACTTATAAGTTGGTTCTCAATACAAGGTGGGGAATCCTCAACCCAGATTACACATTCATTCACATTCTTTGCCTCTCTAGCCAATACATGAGCAGCCGAGTTGTTAATTCTATTCGTGTGTACAGCCTACCACGAGCTAAATAGCTGCAGATATTTCCTTGAACCTTCAATTATCTTCAATATTGGTATAGCAGGCACAGTAGAGCCTTTCAGGCTTGAATTATCAATTGAGCATCACCTTCAACGATAATATTCTTCAGCCCCAAGTCCCACGCAAGAAGGATTCCAGCTTCCATTGCTTTGGCTTCTACTTCCAAAGCCCCTAGTTGGAATTCCAATTGTTTACACATAGCCCCCATCTGCCACTGATTGTTTCTTATGACCACACCGATACCACACTGTCCCTGTTCCTTAAAAACAGCAGCATCTACATTTACTTTATACCAACCTTGTGGTGGTGGGGAGGGGGGGGGGGGGGGGGGGTGTGGGACCAATGTTTGTGAATGATTTTGGGCTTCGAGGTTCTGCCATTGGAAGGCATAACAGACTGGATCTCTGCCAATATTTCCTTGTCTCTTCTGCTATAGATATACCATTTTTACCAGCCTCACCATGCTGCGCCTTATTCCTATTGTTCCATAGACACCATGCCAAAATAGCAAGAAGCTCCCCATCATTTCCCCCCTCAATATCCATCATAAACCACAACACATCTAAAAATTCCCTGGGGGTTGGGGGTAAGATACTGCAATTGATCCCCACTTCCTTCCATGTTTCTTTCGCAATCGTGCAACTTTAAAGTATGTGGCCCAAAGATTCATTCTCTCCACAGAAGACACAGCAGTCCTCCTTTAAAATCTTCCTATGCATTAAGCATTGTTTTGTAGGGAGTATGTTTCTACTTGCTCTCCAAACGAATTGCTTTATTTTATTTGGGCATTGGAGGCTCCATATGGTCTTCCAAATTTTAATCATCCTAGAGTTATCCGAGCACCCAGGGACTTCCTCAACTCTTTCCATGTCAGCAAGGCATTTCACCGCTACCCTATAAGCACTTTACACAGAGAAGCATCCGTTCGGAGTTTTTGCCCAAACTAGAGAGTCTGCCTGGTTCAGAGGACTAAGGGGGTTGCTTAGTATGGTCTCGGCTTCATGGGGTAAGAAAGTGTTTTTGACCAGCGAGGTTCTCCACTCCTTCTACCATTTCACTCTGCCCCAATGCTGGCATTGGAGTAATCACCTTGCCTGAAGCTGATGTAGGCAGCCACCTCGCCTTCTATGTCTCAATACTTCTTCCATTTCCAACAGCCCACCAAGCCCCCTCATTGATGATGTTTCTTGCCGCCATGATACTCCTCCATATATATGATGGCTTCCTCCAAAGGTGAGCATCCAAGAAGGAAGTACCTGAGAAATATTTAGCTTTCATGACCCTATGAGCCAGTGAGTTGGGATTTTGTTGTAGTCTCCATCCTTGCTTGGCGAGGAGGGCTAAATTAAAGGCTTTAAGGTCTTGAAACCCCATCCTGCCCTCTGCCTTGGGTCTGCATAATTTCTTCCAAGAAACCCATGCTACCTTCTTCTCTCTTCCATGTTGACCCCACCAAAAACCACCTATCATTGAATTTAGTTCTGAGCACAATGAGTCCGGAAGCTTGAAAACAATCATAGTGTATGTAGGAGTGGCCTATGCAATTGCTTTAATTAAGACTTCCCTTCCCGCATTAGATAAAAGCTTTCCTTTCCAACTTGCTATCTTCCTCCCCACTTGATCCTTTATGCAATTAAAGGCCTTTTTCTTTGCTCTTCCCATCAATGGGGGTAAACCCAAGTACTTTTCATGGTGTTGTATAATTTGGGCTCCAAAGGTCCCTTTTGCAAACTCTTTAATCTCTTCCTTCGCGTTTTTGTGGAAAAACAAGGAAGTCTTGTTTCTATTCAACTTTTACCCAGATTCTTCCTCATACACTTCCAACACCTTAGCTACTTGCATACACTCTTCCTTTGTTGCTCTATAGAAAATGACACTATCGTCCGCAAAAAACAAGTCGGAGACTCTTGGAGCTTGTCTTGCAGCCAAGACCCCTCTAATCAGCCCCTCCCTCTCTCTCTTTTTTATCATTGCCAACAAACCTTCCCCACATAGTAAGAACAAGTATGGGGAGATTGGGTCCCCTTAACGAAGGCCCCTTGATGGAGTAATCACCCATTTTGGTTCTCCATTAATTAGGATTGAATAAGTCACGGAAGTCACACACATCATAATGAGAGATATCCATCTTTCCCTAAAACCCATTTTCTTCATCATTGACTCAAAATAAGCCCACTCAACTCGATCATATGCCTTACTCATATATAATTTTACTGCCATTAGACCTTCCTTTCCCTTCCCTTTCTTGTCAATGGAGTGCATTGTTTCAAAGGCAACAATCACATTATCCGTTATCAATCTACCCGAAACAAATGCACTTTGGGCTTCGTTTATAACACTGTGGAGAACTCTCTTTAATCTGTTTGCAAGGACCTTGGACATGATTTTATAATCACGTTTCACAAACTTATAGGGCGATATTCTGTTATCCTTTGGGGGTTTTTTGTCTTAGGAATTAAGCAGATATATGTTTTATTAATTTCATTCGGCATAATCCCAGAATTAAGGGCCAGCAGTACACAGTTTGTAACAGAGGGGCCAACAATATCCCAATAAGTTTGGTGAAAGATAGGGGACATACCATCCAGGCCCAATGCCTTGGTGGGGTGCATTTGCTTAAAAGCAGTCCACACTTCCTCCGCCTTGAAATCCCTCTGTAGCTCTTCATTCATCTTGGGTGACACTCTTTCTTCCATTGCATTCAAGCTTTCGTCAAAATTGGACGGTTGATTAGAGCTGAATATGGACTTAAAATAATCTAGGATTATTTTCTCTGTTGTCTCCTCATCTTCATGCCAAGTACCTGTGTCGTCAAACAGTCCTTCAATTCAGTTCTTTCATTATCTTTGACTAGCGAAAGCGTGGAAAAATTTGGTGTTTTTGTCACCATGTTGAAGCCAAATGACCCTTGACCTCTGATTCCACATAATCTCTTCCCTAGAGTGCAATTCATTGATCTCCCTTTTAAGTGACTGAACTTCCTCTGCCGTGTCATAGAGTAGGTTCAAAGACTCAAGCTGTTGAAGCTGAGTCTGAATCTGCCTTAGGCCCTTATAAATATTACCAAATCTATTTTTATTCCAGTCTTGAAGATTCTTTTGGCACCTTTCTAACCTTTCCTAGATGGGCAGGGCTGAATCATCCCTGTATGGATCCCAAGCTAGTTCGACCAACTCCTTGCACTCCTCCTCCCGAGTCCACATAACTTTAAAAAAGAAGCATTTCTTCCCCTCTGTTTTGCACTAATCCTTCTTCAAAAAAAAAGGCAAGGAGACAATGATCCGAGGACAACATGGAAACATGGTGGACTGTCGCATCTAGGAATACCCGTGACCAAGCTTCATTGGTGACCATTCTGTCCAATATGATGAGCATGCATTGTTTGCCAAATCTACCATTACACCAAGTGAACTTCAGTCCTACAAATCCTAGATTGAAAAGGCCGCACCAACTCAATGTTTTTGTAAACACACCCATTTGTTCAGCATCTCTATCCTTCCAGCCCAGTTTCTCATCAGAGTGAACAATCTCATTAAAATTTCCATAAACCAACCACGGCAAACTACATTGTGCATTTAGTGTGAAAGCTCATAAAATTGTGTTAAAAATATCAAGGTTTTGAAACCCGGACCGTTCATTGAACCGTAAAAGGGAGAGGTTCAAGGTTTTTGAGGTCCAACCGAGGTTGAACCGGGGTCGAACCGTGATGATGTCATAATTAATTTAATAATTAATTAAAATACAAATAAAGGTATTTTAAATATATAAATAGTAGCAAAATTGACTAAAAATAATTGAAACAGAGTTTAAAATAAAATTTATTGATATTATAAGGTTAATATAAAATAGTACAACATAAATAAGCATTAAAAAATATTTCATAATAATCCTACAAGTCTAAATTATTTTGATTAAATAAAAAAATTACTTTTGATTATTTTAGTAAATTCACATGCAAATGCATTATTCTTTAATCAAAATTGAATTAATCAAAGGAAATAAATTTAGTAATATTTAATAAATTGAGAGAGAAGTGATAGAATAAGTTAAAAAATTAAAACTGACATAAATCTATAATAAATATAATACACTTCATAATTGTTCACAAATAGCATGTGTGGTGCATTGGTTCTGATGCTGGACATAAGCCTTAAATAAGGCATAGCACTCAAGTTCTACACTCCACAACTGCCTTTTCTCTATTTTTAAGAAATAAAAAGTCAACACTTTGACCGGTTGAATCGGCCCACGGTTCGGCCGGTTTTTCCGGTTGAACCCCGGTTCAAGGGGTTCACTAAAAATATTTAAATGCCCGGTTTTCACACTTAAAAAACCGGATTTGTGACCGGTTCACGGGTTTTCCGGTCCGACTGGCCGGTCCGGTCCGGTCCGGTTTTGAGAACATTGAAAAATATAAGAGCTATTTAGGTCCACTAGGCTTTTTGGGAAGGGATCTAGCAACATGGTTTTGTTCTCTCAACTTTGGACATTAAGGTCTTATATGACCAATCACACCACAATGGTGGCAAGTTGGAACAAATTTAGATCCATCAAAAACCTTAAGTTGAGACCTAAATGGAGGCTTTGGTGTAAGAGCCTTTCTCTCCACCTTTTGATTTCTTTTATGTGGAGGAATGTACACCGATTTGTCCTTTGAGGTAGAGCACACAATAGGCACAAAATCAGATACCACAACATGATTGCAACAAATATTTTCATCATTTTTAACACTCGGTTCAGCAATCAAACACTCAGCATGCATCTTAAAAGATTCATTTTCACATTTAAGATCATCAACTAGTTTGATAGACAAAACAAGTTTTCCATCCAAGTCCATATTCAAACATTCAAACTCTTTTAGTTTTTCAAGAGAATGTTCAACAAATTTCTTACACTTTTCAACCAATTTGTTGGATTCATTGAGCTTAGCAATTAAATTATCCTTTTCACAAATGAACTTACTCAATTTCTCATGAAACTTGTTAGCCTTTTTCTTCAAGAATTTGACATTTGGAATATTAACAACACCTAAAGATTCATCTAACATGGCATCACAATCATGTTGATAAACACTCATAGAGGCATTTTCACAAACACATGGTATGTTACAATCAACATCATCTATAGAAGCATACAAAGCATTATCCATGGCAATACACACAAGGGGTCAAGGATCACACTTAAGTAATGAAACCAAAACAAGTGTACCTGCTCTGATACCAATTGAAAGCTCGAAAAATTGTGTTAAAACACAAGAGTTGTTTAGACCCCCAATTAAAAGATTATGGCTAGATTGCTTTTACTCTAACTTAAACTATGTGCTGAACAAGAGTAAATGAAGCGCAATAAACTGATAACTACTCTAGTGCATAAACATGAATAATACTCAATAAAAGTAAAGAACAAGAGTAAGGGAAGAGAGAATGCAAACACAAGATAACACGACGATGTGTTATCAAAGAGAAAACCAAAGAACTCGGCGGAAAACCTCTCCACTGCCCTCCAAGCGGTAAATCGATCCACTAGAGAATAAAGTTGGAGTACATGAATAACAAAAGACCCTCCAAGCCTAGTATACCAAATGTACTTGAGCCCTCTAAGCTCCTACTACCAACTGACTTTGCCAAGCCTTGTCTTCTCTAACTCTTTGAATCCCACAATACACCCGATTGCATTCGCCAAGCCTCACCGGTTTCTTTTGGCAAATCTCCAATGCTTCTCAGCTCCAAAACACTCTCTACACTCTAAAAAAGGTGTGGGTTGTGTTTGGGTATAAATCTCCTCTCAAGGTATGATAATGGAAGAAGGAAGGAGAAAAGGCTAGAATGATTTCTCACTAAGGATGAGTGACTCTTTCTAAAAGATGGATGTGTGTGTTGTTGAAAACCTATCTAGGGTTTTTCTCTCTGAATGGCCTCCTTACAATTTGTGGGTAATGAGGGTATATATAGTATGGGTGAAGGGTAAGAAAGTCACACTTAAAAATCCTTCAAACAGAGAGTCTCGCAGGTATCTCGCGGGAAGGCCTTACCTACGAAATACTCGCGAAATTGACAGTTTGGCATAACTCTCCAACTTCCAATCATGTGCTTCTCACATGCCCTTTTCGCGGGAACTCTTCTTGTGAACTTCTTGCGAGCTAGTCGCGAAATGCACTGATCTTCATTTCATGCTCGATTCTTCACCAACTTAATACTAAACCCAATACAATAAAATCCCACAAAATACAAGGAACAAAATTAAAGTAATTACAACACTTTTTTTCATAGAATAAGCCAATACTAATGTTATGATAAAAATCATAACTTAACATAGTGTTTTAAGTAACTGCCAAGAGATGTACCTTTTTTGGGTGTCGGGATGTCCATAAAAGCTAGTTACTCTCTAAGGACCTCCGCTGCCTTCTCCGTGAACAACCGCAACGATATGTGAGTGATAGCAGCTCTTGAAGCAAATATCCGTTCCTTCCCTCCATAGTAAAGCCAATCCGCCACTCCTACCATCACTCGGAACAATTATTCCTTGGGTGAAGCCTAACTTATTCTGAAAACCTTTCATCCTATCTGTACTAGCTTTTGTTTCTACTAGAAAAACCACAATGGGGTTTATTTGTTTCACCACTTCGGTGAGGGTGCGAACCACCGGCGAAGCCCCCAAACCCCGGCAGTTCTAAGCAAGGACACTCATTGGGCTGGGCAAGGCTGCCCTGCAGCCACCGCCACACTGCCAACCCTTTTCCCATCCTCCTCATGGTTTTTCACTACTTGAAGCTTTCCTTTTGCCCTTCATTTGCGATTAACATTTGGATCTAGTTCTGATAGACAAGTGTCACCTTTTCTTTCCTAATTTGTTGGATCAGTTTCCTCTTGTGGGCTTTTGGTTTTAGCTTGTCTAGCTAAGCACTTCCAATGCCCACTTTTCAAGCCCAAGACCTCTACAATCCATCCCCTTTCCTGGTCATAGCTCATAGCTAATGGGCTTGACTCATTGTTGGCCCAAATTTGGTTTTCTTTTTCCCTAGGCCTCGTGTTCAACAATTGCAGTGAATTTTTTTCCTTAACTTCAGGCTTTACCACTAGCATAATCTCCATCACATTTTCCCATTGCATGTTGTCCTCCTTTTCTGTTCTGAGCTGTGTGCCGATTAGAGGTGCCTCTTCTCTTTTGGTTTGAGTTTTTTCAACTTTTGCTTCTGTAAGGTTAACCTTATCATTTCTGTGAACCATCTCCATTCTCTGTTGGGTCTTCCCCTTTGCCTTACACCTCCCAATTTGTCTTGTTTGTTGCTTGGCTCATCTTCCTGACAGAAAGCTAGGTCGTTTACATGCTGCCCGCTTGCCGCCGGATTTTCAATCAGTTGCAGACTTTCCCGTGTCAGTGGCTCCGATGTATACCCCTTACGAGCACCGCTATTTTCTGGTTCACCCCTCATCCATGCTCCGTATTGAATTTGCTCTTCACTTCCAGTAATTTCCTTATCCTTCTTTTCCAGGCAGTCTTTCCCCCCATGGTCTAGCATTCCGCACCAATAGCAGAAATTAGGTAGCCGTTCATACTTGAAGAAGATCCATCTACTCTCCCCCCTTTCAATCGAGACTTTCTTGCCCCTTATAAGCTTCTTTGTAGCATCAATGCATATCCTTACTCTTAGGAATTTCCCCCACTACACTCCTTTCTCCGGCACATCAACATCTAGGACCTTCCCGAGCTTCACCCTATCTCATATACGGATTCTCTTGTCATGCTTTTCAAGGGAAGGTTAAACATTTGCACCCAGAATGGAACCCATTGGAGTTTAATCTCTTTTAGGACCATATCACCTTTAAACTACTGCAATAGTATCAATTGCTTCCCATAGATCCAAGGACACATCTCCATGACCTTTTTCTTGTCTCTCCCATCTCCGGATTCTACGAGGAACAGATCCTTTTCAATTTTAGAAATCTGTATTCCTTTTTTTGGCTTCTAGAGCATCTTCAAATTCTTCCTTAGGATGTATAGAATAATAGTGCATTGTGTGAGTATCTTCATGACCACACAGTTTTTCCCGGCCTCTTTCGTAGCCCTCGTGCTATTACTCCCTAGCACAATATCTTCATCCTCATCTTCTATAAAGGTTAGTTTTTCTACAGTTCTTCCAATTCATCCGCCATCACACCTTCGACCCCACTCACTAATTTTCACTAGGGAAGGGGGGTTACTACGACTGGCCTCACCACAAATAGGAGGTCACTTTACTCTTGCAAGCTGCGTGCAAGACTTTCTACTGCCTTTACATGCAAAGGTCATGAGAGCACTGCAATATTCTTGGGAACATCTTCATTGGGGGAGATTTGAATGTGAGCTATGTTGAAAGAATGGAGAAAAATCTTCCCTAAATCTCTCTATCTCTCTTAATAGACCAAAAACATATTGACCCCTTGTGATAAATTAATTGATTAATTAGCCAAGTTTATTAATTAATCAAATTAACACATAAACGTGTGGTAGCACAAACAAATCACCAATTAAACTAAGTATGCAGCGGAAAATAAATGACACGGTGATTTGTTTACGAATGGGGAAAACCAACACGGCAAAATGTTGGGTAATATCCATGTTTGCATCAAATACAAAACATACGCAGCAGAAAATAAACAGATCTACTTCATTCGCAATTGATAACATGCACTATGTAGGTTTCAGAATATAAGAACAAGAGAGTGTACCTTGATGCGGTGAAATTCAAAACCGAATGAGGAAGTACTCGGGAATACTTTCAATCTTCACTCCAATTCCACTTGATGCCCAAGATGTGTGGTCTCTCAATCAGTTCTATGTTTCTAGAGAGAATATGAAAGAGTTTCTCTCTTTTTTATTTCATATATCTTATATCTTATTAAACATACAAACCATTTTATTCTATATAAAATTCTGTATGTTTCTCTCCACATAACTGATTATCTAATTGGGCTAGCCTTTTGGGCCTTCCCAATTGGGCTTTAGTGTGTGGCTTGGAGTGGGACCAAAAGGGAACAAATAAGACACTAGCTCCAATGGGCCTTGGGCTTTTCTGTCAACTCTTGACAAGTCCAAAGCTACCATTAATTATATTTAATACCACTATATCAATATAATTGCACTCTAGGCCTTATTAATAAATTATATCCCAAGACTTTATTATACATGCAACCCCTTCATAAAATATTCGTAGTAATACAAAGTCATGAATAAAGACTGCCACTTTGTAAATTACTACATCTTAATCCTTGAGTACCCGGTTTAATCCTTTTGTGTTATTCACCATATATTTATGAAATCCAATTTTATAAATATATACTTTAGTCTTACTAAAGTGGTTAGGCCTAACTCTCTGAATAACTGTACCCATTAAACTTATCTCAAGGGAATATTTTATATCTCCGTTAAGAGACTATGAATTCCATCTTGAGAATATATGTTCCATCAACACTAAATGTGGCTGCCCAACATACTGAGGTTTTGACCGTTACTTTAGATCTCACTCCTGATATATCAAAGCAACCTACATTTCATGATCAGGTCCATTATTCTCTCAGGATTAAGAGTTCATGTGAATACAAGTCGTGAGATTTATTATTCAATTGACAGTCGTTAGGAGAATAATAAATCTCACAGCGGTCCAGTTCAATATGTCTTAACTCTTAAAACATATCAACATATTAACTAGAAGTCACCACTTCCATGATCAAGACAAATCATCGTAGTTAATATGTTATAGTCTTCGCAGATGAAATGCCCAATTTCATCACCGACTACGAACCAAAATTCTGAGTTTACAAAGAACTTGTGATCTATATCTTCTGTGACTAAATCACACAAATCACATACTATGCATCTCATGGACTATTTGATAATGTTTGAATATTCATGTTAAAATTATTTTATATAAGAATAAAACAACTTTATTAAACATAATATTAAGTCATACATCATTTCTCAAATAATGTCATACATAATATCATACATAGCATCATACAATAGGATTTAAGGGCACATATCCTAACACAAAAAAACCCACCGGGTGATTTTAAGGTCACCACTCCCGAGAATCTACTATTATCACATCAAGCAGTTACAAGTTAAAGAATCTTAGTACCTTATACCAACCTACAGTTGAACCCTTACCCCAATACCCAATTGGACTTGTTCTGTAGTGACAATCTCTTCTTTTCAATGCACGGCTCCAAGTACGTGACTAACTAATTGCGTGAATCCCAATACGCGACTTCAATCACCAACTAGAGAGAGATGTTGGCTGCAAAGTTCTTCTGTTCTTCAACACATGAAGATCACGAAGTTGCTTGGTCACAAAACCCTATGGTGTACAAACACAGTAGCTTCTTCAAGAACTAGGGAAAACTAGGTTTCTGGTCACACTTGAGGAATTATGCTCTTGTGCAATTTTGCTCTTGGTTGTGCAACCTAATACAGCCCTTAAAATAATCCTTATATATGTTTAGGGTTGTGAGAAAAGAAATCCCAAACATGCAATCACGGATTGAATGAAAAATAGTCCTGAAACTGAAATTCATATACCTCGATAGATACCCTATTTGTCAAGCTACTGTCGAGCCACAGGGCTAGGACAGCTCTACAAGCTCGATAGATAGCTAGCTATCGAGCTAGTTGTCGAGCTTTAAAGGCACTTTTTAGACTTGAATCCTAGACAGACTTACATGGCTTCAACACTTGATCTTGAAACAAAGTTTCTTGAAGTATTAAACACATCCTATATCTACCCAAATACAAGTAAAGTGCATTTTTTTTAAGGATTAGCCAATTACATAAAGTAGTGACATATGTTTCTAACAAGTGAATCACATATGTCCTAACAATCTCCCCCTTTGGCAATCCGTGACAAACCACAACAAAAAAATGAACATATGAGAGAAGTCATAAATCACTCAACTCATACTCACTTGTTAAATACAATAAAATCTATCCTAACACAAACTCTTGAAAAACTTTGCAAGGAGAGAGTTTATGGCAAGTAGACTTTGACAACCTGTATTTTTGAAACACTTTAAACAAAACTCATCAAGGCATCTTTGTGTGAAACAGAAATAATAGATTGCATACAAGTAATAAGAAGCATGTGCATAAAGAGAGAAAAGAAACAACACATGTAAGGGTAGGTGAAAGAAACATACATCAACATATAAAGAGAATAAGTACAATGTATGCCAATAATGGTCACAAGACCCATGTACAAGACTAAATGTATCTCTAAAAGAAAGAAAAGAAAAAGATACAAGTAATCCTCACTACATACCTCAAGATATCAACACTCCCCCTATCAAAAATCTCCTATACTAACTCTCCCCCTAAGTATGACTACTCTCATAGACCAAAATTACTCCCCATTTTTGTCATGAGTGACAAAGGGAAGAATGTCAAGTAGACATCTCATCTGAACTAGAAGAGCTAGCATCTCCATCATCATCATCCTCACCATCATTGGAGTCGTTGTCCTCGGATGTCGCGGATGCCTCGGAAGGAGGAGAGGGAGACTCCACAAAGCCACTAAGGCGAGCCTGCCATCTAGCAATATGGCTGACACGGGTGTTCACCTGACACAACTTATCAGTGAGAGTGTCAAGGCGAGCATCCATGCGCTGAAGCTGCGCCATGATCGCATCCAGAGTCACACCTCTCGTTGAAGTAGAGGGAGTAGAGGTGGATGGGGCAAAAGGAGTGGGAGGAGCAGCTGACCTGGACCACCTTGATCGAAACTGTGCTTCGCTCCGTTTAATGGTAGCGGCATCTATAGCACCCATAACAGAGAAGTGACCAGACGAGGGAAAGGGAATAGAAAAATGGCGTAAAATCCTAATGACAGCCGAAGGGAAGATGAGCTTATCACGGGTCGCCAAATCCCTATAGACTTCTATGATAGAAAGAATGAAATGAGAGGGAAAATCTATAGTGAGATGCTCAATGAGGGAAAGAAAAAATCAAGCACGGGGCTCTGTGATAGAGTTATAGTGAGAAAGTGGATGCAACACAAAAGTCATAACCATGTTCATGATCCTAGGGCCTTTAGCAAAGGCCGAACATGGTGTGAACTGACGCTCGCCCCAATCAGAGGGACGCTTACAAAAAGTGGACATCAGTTCGTTGGACACAGTCCTCAAATGCTCACAACCGGGGTAGTTAGGATGCACTACCCTAGGGACTTGGAGCACCTCGGAAACAATATCTAGAGTAACAACAAAGCGCGTACCTCAAACGCGAGTAGCAAAGAGAGGTACTGAATAATCAAATCTATGCATGTTGGAGTAAAACTCCTGGATCAGTACGGATGGAAATTTGATCGGGACGTCACACAGTGACTCCTATCCCCTACTATGAATGACTGTGGGAAGGTCAGTGTCGGAGAAATCCGACAAAATGACTCGGCGTTCTGAATGAACACCTCTTCGAGAAAAGTTCTCAAAGAAGTCCTTCTTGGCCTTTTTATCACAGAACCAGACGTGTGAGGGAGTAGGATTAGAAGAAGTTGATGTCCCGAAATGAAGAGGGTTCCGGGACGGAGTAGATTTTCATTTGGGTGCCATAGTAGCAACTAACGTAAACTAGAGAGTGATGGGGAAGAAAGAAACACTCAGAAAAGTCCTAAAAACAATTCAAATATATCAAGATATTTTAAAAAGTAAGAACGTATGCATGGAAATGCATGAACATGTGACATACAATATAAAAGGCATCATGGGCTCAGCCCAATCCAATCCTACCAGTACACAATCAATTGAACACATCTAAAATGCATGATAATACTGTTATAATGCAAATGTGATGCAATGCATGAAGTTCTTAAAATCAAATCTTTAAAACCCATCCCAAAAATTTTACAAAAACCTCTTTGATTTTGAGAAACCCCAAATCTGGCAGAAAACCTAAAAACTTAGGTCTCAAAGCATGAAATGCATGAAAATGAGAGATTAAAGACTTACCAAGTGAAGAAAAACTTGAATAAGCTTGAAGAATCCTTGAGGAAGAGATTGAAAGTGAGTGAAAGAGGTTTTAGGAGTGAGAGAGACATAGACAGATTGAGAGAGATCGAGAAAATGAGAACCGGATCGCGTAGAGCCCTTATATAGGAGTTTAGTACATCTCGACAGATATAGGTGTCGAGAGGTGTCGAGATAGGTGTCGAGGGAGGTGTCAAGAAAACAGGTGTCGACAAATGAAGCTGTCGAGAAAGTGTTGAGGAACAATTCATCAGACACGATTAGAGAATCTCGGTCGATCCACCAACTAACGAGAAGCTATCGAGGAGACAGTAGAGTTCTTGATCGATTCACATAGCTGTCGAGAAGTTATCGAGGAGACAGAAGGAATCTTGATCGATCCACCTAGCTGTCGAGAGGTGTCGAGATTGCGATAACAACGAACTTAAAAGGTCGACAGATAGCCAAGTGTCGAGATAGCTTAAAAATAGTTTTTTCAAGAAGAGAAAAACACAAACATGAATGCAATCAAGCATGCAACTCAACCAAAGATCCAAGCAACATTTTAAGTTCTCAAAATCATCTCTTAACAACAATTTTAAGCATATTGTTCCCAAAAACACACACACACACACACACACACACACTAAACAAGTCTAACCTATTTTATATTTCAAAAACAAGTTACGATAGTTTAGTGAGCATACATTAACACCTGTAAACTTTGTGATGGCCAAACCACATTGTACCTGCACATGTATCAAGAGTAGCAAAGATTATTGCGTGTTGTGTGTGAAAAACAATCCAAGATTGCAAATGTGTATACATGTTATGACGATTTGAGATATGAGAAAATCACTTTAACTCACACACAATCATAACTATTTGATGGGGACCATCACCTTTGAGGTACATCCTATAACTCCCAGATCTCATAGAATACACGCTTGCAATCGTATTTAACTGCATTTTGGTCTTTTCACTTTTTATTTTTCTTTGCATATTTTTCTTCTAAGCAAACCATGCATGGGCATATAAGAGAAAGGAAAGAAATACCTAATGATGTTAAGCATTTGACATTGCACTTTTGCTATGCTAAAGCATACATATGTCATTGACATTGCACTTTTGCTATGCCGAAGCATACGAATGTCATTTTATGATTGGCGGGCAACAGTGGTGAGATGGTTATTTATGCCTTTCTCTTTGGATTTTCTAGTCCTACCCGTCAAAAAAAGTGATATGAGTGTTAAGTACAAGAGATTACTTAATCTTACTCATCACAAACATGAGCGACAAAGCTCACTTGCTTAGTTGTGCATGGAGATGCTTATCTAAGCTGCAAAAGATACAAAGTTTATAAAAATTTTGTTTCAATGGCCATCCAAGGTACACAAGTACCAATATATACAAACACACACTGTTTTTGTATTTTTCTGATTTTTCAATTTTTTTTTATTTTTATATGAAAAAAAAAAACAAAGCAAAACTTAAAAATAACCAAACAAAAACATGTTAAACAAAACAAAACAATGCATAAACTAGACTGACTCAAAAATTGAAAGCAAAACACATACGAAATGCAGACAAAAACAAGGGAGAGAGAGAGAGAGAGAGAGAGAGAGAGAGAGAGAGAGAGAATCACTTAGTTCGTTTTTCCTTCCACACCTTGGAAAAACTTTTTCTTTGAGTGAACCCTTGAATCGAAGGTGAGGGAGAAGAATTAAAGTCGTTCAAGTTTGAAAGGAACATAAGGGCTTTAAGAAGATCTCCAAGGGGAGCAAAAGAAGGTGGAAACTGATTTTGGGTTCCCGATGTGAGCATGTCGTTGCTCTGTTGAGTGGCTAACCACTTATAGCAATTTGGTCGAGTATGACCGGCTGCCCCACAGTGATGACAGAGATGTTGCTTCTTCTGTTTCGACTTTTAAGAGTTAGCCTTCTTAGACCTAGGGTTTTTAGTCTCATTCTTAGCAAGTTTAGGAGGTGACCCCAAGATAGACTTACCCTTGCCTATGTTCTCACTAGCTAATTCACTTTTAACATTAATGTTCTCAATTTCAACATTATTAGCAGGAGGAACAAAAATAGTAGAACTAGTAGAAGCAATACTAGGAGAAGAGTAATCATACCCTAAACTGGTTCGATCGGAAGCAAATTTCTGAATACTGAGCATCTTGTCAAGCTTTGCACTTAAAGTCCTTTCCAATTGAGCTCTGACTTGAAATAGCTCCGCTTCAAGTTTCTTGGTCTTCTCAACCAAGAAATTGTTCTCGAACCTAAGTGCTCCAATAGTCTGATTAGCTTCATCAAACTTCGTGGAGAGTTCTTCACGTTCGAGCTCCACATCACTAAGCTTCTTGGTGGCCAACTTATACAACTTCTAATGCTTTTCAGAGACCTTATATAACTTTGCATAAGCTGTGTGGATGTCATCTTGTTCATCCATCTTCTCAAACTTGAACTCCACCAATTCTTCTTCTTCATCCACCTCTTTAACAATCCCCTCAGTAAGATTGACTGTGGCAGTGAAGGCATTCAAGATTCCTTCATCCTCATTGTCGGAATCATCTTCAGGCTCAGTGTCACTTAGTGTAGCAGCAAGTGCCTTGCTCTTCTCGATGGTCTTAAGATAAGTAGGGAATTCTTGTTTCATATAACCAAAACCTTGACACCCAAAGCACTTTGGTCCTGCAGGAATAGTTTACTGACCGCCATCCCTAATACCTTCCTCCCTTTGTCTTGACTCTTAGACCGAGAAGAACTTGATTGTCTACGATTCTTATCGAAGCCCTTTGCATTAGCATTTTTCATGAACTTCTTGAACTGCCGGGTAATGTAGGACTTCATCTTAGAGTCCTTACCGTCTGAAGACTCATCAGTATCACTGCCCTTGGCCTTCAGTGCCATGCTCTTACTCTTACTCGACTTTCCGATCCTAGACAAACCTAACTCATAGGTCTGCAAGTTGCCAACTAGCTTTGTCAAAGGGATTTTGTCAATATCTTTTAATTCCTCAATGGCATGGAATCTCTCGAACAGATATCTGAGCACCTTTCTCACAATCTTGGGTTCAGGGATGGTCTCCCCAAGATTAAAAGCTGAGTTCACTATTTCTTTAAGCTTGGCATAGAACTCATCAAACGACTCATCCTCCTCCATCTTGATCTCTTCAAAGCTTGTAATGAGCCTCTACAGCTTTTAATCCTTGACAGCCTTAGTTCCCTCATAGGTTGTCTAGAGGATGGTCCATGCTTCCTTAGCAGTTTCAGTGGAGGATATCTTCTTGAACTCCTCATTAGTGACCGCACTGAATAAGGCATCCAATGCTCTGATGTTGAAGTTTGCCGCCTCGATCTTAGCATCATCCCAATCGGCCGGCACTTCCTTTGACTTGGTCCAGCCAATCTCTACAGCTTGCCACACCTTCTCATCTAGTGACTACAAGAAAGCTCTCATGCATACTTTCTAGTATGCATAGTTAGCACCATCAAATAAAGGAGGTATAATCAAAGATTGTCCTCTATCCATGACAAACAGGGGTCAATAGATCACACGTAAAGAGTAAACCTAATCAGGGTGTGCCTGCTCTGATACCACTTGATAGGCCAAAAACGTATTGACCCCTTGTGATAAATTGATTGATTAATTAGTCAAGTTTATTAATTAATCAAATTAACATGCAAACGCGTGGTAGCATAAACAAATCACCAATTAAACTAAGTACGCAGCAGAAAATAAATGACACTGTGATTTATTTACAAATGAGGTAAACCAACACGGCAAAAAACCCCACCGAGTGATTTTAAGGTCACCACTCCGAGAATCCACTATTATCACAACAAGCGGTTACAAGTAAAAGAATCCTAACACCTTATACCAACCTATAGTTGAACTCTTACCCCCAATATTGGACTTGTTCTATTGTGACAATCTCTTCCTTTCAATACATGGCTCCAAGTATGTGACTAACCAATTGCATGGATCCTAGTACGCAACTTCAATCACCAACTAGAGAGAGATGTTGGCTGCAAAGTTCTTCTATTCTTCAACACATGAAGATCATGAAGTTGCTTGGTCACAAAACCCTATGGTGTACAAACACAGTAGTTTCTTCAAGAACTAGGGAAAACTAGGTTTCTAGTCACACTTTAGGAATTATGCTCTTGTGCAATTTTTCTCTTACCTATGCAACCTGATACAGCCCTTAAAATAATCCTTATATATGTTTAGGGTTGTGAGAAAAGAAAGCTGAAAGCCCAAACCTAAAATCACGAATTGAATGCAAAACAGTCCTGAAAACTAAAATTCATAAACCTCGACAGATACCCTATCTACTGAGCTACTGTCGAGCCACAGGGTTGGAACAGCTCTACAAACTCGATAGATAGCTAGCTGTCGAGCTTTAATGGTAGGCACTTTTCAGACTTGAATCTTGGACAGACTTGCATGGATTCAAGACTTGATCTTGAAACAAAGTTTCTTAAAGTATTAAACACATCCTAGATCTACTCAAATACAAGTAAAGTACATTTTGTCAAAGGATTAGCCAATTAGATAAAGAAGTGACATATGTTTCTAACAAGTGAATCACATATGTCCTAACATCTCTCTAAAACAAAAAACACTTTTTGTCTTCAAGGTATTATGTCTTAGTTTCTCAGATATGTCTTCACTTGATTTCTTCATAAGGTGAAGAATAAAAAGAGGAACAAAGGAAGAGACATGGTAAAGAAAGGCTTTATTTTATAGGTTGAGAGAAGATCCCAAGAAAGGCTTCCAGTTCAGGCAGATCTAGAGTTTTATTGCAAAAATGAAGTCTCTTAAACCTTTTTTTAAAACCACTTAATATTCAGTTCAACCGAACCAATTCTCAATTTCATAGGTTCAATTGGCCGATTCTGGTTAAATATAATGTTTGCCCTATTTTTTGTTTTTGTTTTTAACATGAATTGGACTGGATTGGAACCTGGTTCCCAATTGAACCAGATATATTCATCGATAATAAAAAAATTATGAAATCTCACATGCTAATGGCTAATACTTCGATAAGGATTGAAATCCCCAAAGAACAATCCATTAAAATAGCAGCGAATGAATCTAAAATGCGGGAGACCTGTCAATGCTAAAGATAAAATTCCTCAAAGGAGAAAAATATGACAAAATCAAGTGTTAGCCCCTGAAAAGGCTATACCCATGAAACAGGCAACAGAAAGAATTAATCTATCTGAAATTCATCAACAAAAATCTCCTAAAAGTGAACCTTCTAAAAAGGATCCTCCTGAAGATGAGCTCCTTAAAAGATTATTATCTAAAGAGGATCATGTACCTGAAAATAATTAGATTTCACTACATTATGTGAATTCAGGGGATTTATGAGATAGAAATAAAATCATTTTCAACAACATGTTTTCATTTAAAGTGGCCTTTGAAAATAGTGGAAATAATGATCATGAAATGGAACCACAATTTGTTGAAGTACTGCCAGCATAAAAATGATTGGTCAAAGTGGTTAGAGGCAATTTAGGTACAATTATCTTCATTAGTAAAACATGAAGTATTTGGGTCTATTGTACAAACATTTGAGGGTGTAATTTTTGTCAGATATAAATGGGTATTTGTATGAAAATGTAATTATAAAAATGAAATTATGAGGTACAAAGCACAACTTATAGCATAAGGTTTCTCATAGATTGACATTGATTATGATGAAACACATGCTCTTATAATGGATACAATTACATTTAGATTTTTGATTGGCTTGGTAATTACAAAAAAACTAGATAAGAGTTTAATGGATGTGGACACAACATATCTATATGAATGATTAGATAATGATATATACATGAAACTCCCTAAAGGGTATAAAATGCCTGAATCATATAATTCCACATCCCGAAGCATGTATTTTATTGAAAGAATGATTTGAGAATAATTTGAGAATAATCCATATATGGGTTAAAGCAATTTAGATGCATGTAGTACAATCACCTTAGAAAATATTTATAGAAAGAATGATTTGAGAATAATCCATTTTTTCCATGCATTTTCATTAAAAGATCAGAATCTAGATTTGCTGGTATTATGATATTACATTCAAATGGAATCAAGCACGTATTACGTTACCTACGTGGAATGACTAACATGGGATTATTTTACCCAAATTGCTCAAATCCATAGCTGGTTGGATATGCAAATGAAGGCCATCTTTTTGACCCACATTAAGGCTGATCATAAACAATATATTTATTCACTTATGGCAACATTGCCATATTGTGGAGATCTGTCAAACAAGCATTATCTGTTACCTCATCAAATCACTCAAAAATTATCGCAATCCATGAAGCAAGTCGTGAGTGCATTTGACTGAGATCAGTAATCCAACATATTCAAGAAAAAGTGGCTAATCATCAATCAAAGCTAATCCCACAATCTTATACAAAGATAATGTTGCTTGTACCACTCAAATTAGGGAAGACTATATCAAAGGTGATAGAACCAAGCATATTTCACCAAAAATCTTTTAGACACGAGTATCAGAAGAATGTTAAAATTGATATCAGGCAAGTATGATCAAGTGACAATTTGATAGATATATTCACAAAGTCACTACCAACTGCAACATTTAATTAGATAGTGCACAACATTGATGCTGGGAAATAATCATGTTTGTATCGCATACAAAACATACGCAGCGGAAAATAAACGGATCTACTTCATTTGCAATCGATAACATGCACTATGTAAGTTTCAGAATATAAGAACAAGAGAGTGTACCTTGATGCGGTGAAATTCAAAACCGAATGAAGAAGTACTCGGGAAGACTTTCAATCTTCACTCCAATTCCACTTGATGCCCAAGATGTGTGGTCTCTCAATCAGTTCTTTGTTTCTAGAGAGAATATGAAAGAGTGTCTCTCTTCCTTATTTCATTACCATAATAATGATGAAACATACAAACCATTTTATTCTATATAAAATTCTGTATGTTTCTCTCCACATAACTGATTATCTAATTGGGCTAGCCTTTTGGGCCTTCCCAATTGGGCTTTAGTGTGTGGCTTGGAGTGGGACCAAAAGGGAACAAATAAGACACTAGCTCCAATGGGCCTTGGGCTTTTCTGTCAACTCTTGACAAGTCCAAAGTTACCATTAATTATATTTAATACCACTATATAAATATAATTGCACTCTAGGCCTCATTAATAAATTATATCCCAAGACTTTATTATACATGCAACCCCTTCATAAAATATTCGTAGTAACACAAAGTCATAAATATAGACTGCCACTTTGTGAATTACTACATCTTAATCCTTGAGTACCCGGTTTAATACTTTTGAGTTATTCATCATATATTTATGAAATCCAATTTCATAAATATATACTTTAGTCTTACTAAAGTGGTTAGGCCTAACTCTCTGAATAACTGTACCCATTAAACTTATCTCAAGGGAATATTTTATATCTCCGTTAAGAGACTATGAATTCCATCTTGAGAATATATGTTCCATCAACACTAAATGTGGCTGCCCAACATACTGAGGTTTTGACCGTTACTTTAGATCTCACTCCTGATATATCAAAGCAACCTACATTTCATGATCAGGTCCATTATTCTCTCAGGATTAAGAGTTCATGTGAATACAAGTCGTGAGATTTATTATTCAATTGACAGTCGTTAGGAGAATAATAAATCTCACAGCGGTCCAGTTCAATATGTCTTAACTCTTAAAACATATCAACATATTAACTAGAAATCACCATTTCCATGATCAAGACAAATCATCGTAGTTAATATGTTATAGTCTTTGCAGATGAAATGCCCAATTTCATCACCGACTACAAACCAAAATTCTGAGTTTACAAAGAACTTGTGATCTATATCTTCTGTGACTTTTCACATAAATCACATACTATGCATCTCATGGACTATTTGATAATTTCCGAATATTCATGTTACCATGACTTTAGATAAGAATAAAACAACTTTATTGAACACAATATTAAGTCATACATCATTTCTCACATAATGTCATACATAATATCATACATAGCATCATACAATAGGATTTAAGGGCACATATCCTAACAATCTCCCACTTGCCCTAAAGACTATTGTGCACTAATCTAACTCCCATTCCCTCCAAATGTGACTCGAAGGTCCTTTGAGGCAAGGCTTTGGTAAAGGGATCTGCTAGATTATTTGCACTTTCAATCTTTGCCACCACCACATCTCCACGAGCAACATTGTCTCGAATGATGTGGTACTTTCTCTTAATGTGCTTTCCTTTCTTGTGATTCGTTGGATCTTTGGATTGTGCAACCGCTCCACTATTGTCACAAAACAATGTGATAGGAACTTGCTCCATTCTCACTACACCAAGATCAGAAAGGAATTTCTTGAGCCAAACAGCTTCCTTTGCCGCCTCACAAGCAGCAACATATTCAGCTTCCATGGTGGAGTCCGCAATACAAGATTGCTTAACACTCCTCCAACTTATGGCTCCACCTCCCAAGGTGAAAACACATCCTGACGTGGACTTTTAGAAATCTAGATCCGATTGAAAGTCTGAATCTGTATAGCCAACAGGAATCAAATCCTCACAACGGTAAACAAGCATATAATCTCTCGTTCTCCGTAGATACTTGAGAATATGCTTTACAGCTTGCCAATGTTATGGTCCTGGATTTGATTGATATCGGCTGACCATGCCAACTGAAAAACAGATATCCGGTCTAGTACAAAGCATGGCATACATGAGACTTCCTACTGCAGAGGCATAAGGAACTTGTCTCATCATATCTACTTCCTTTTGAGTCTTAGGCCTTTGGTCATCAGACAGAGGAACTCCATGTCTGAAAGGAAGTAATCATTTCTTGGAGTTTTGCATGCTAAACCGTTCTAGAACCTTATCTATATATTCAGCTTGTGATAAGCCTAACATCTTATTCTTACGATCTCGCCAAAGCTTGATCCCTAGAATAAAGTTAGCCTCACCGAAGTCCGTCATATCAAATTGGCTTGACAACCAAATCTTTACTGATGACATGACCCCTACATCATTTCTAATGAGTAGAATATCATCAACATAAAGTACTAGGAACATTAATACTTTGTCTTGATGTCTTTTGTACACACATGGTTCATCAAGATTTTGTTCAAAACCAAATGATTTGATTGCTTGATCAAATCTGATGTTCCATGACCTAGATGCTTGCTTAAATCCATAAATGGACCTATTTAACTTGCAAACCATATGCTCTTGGTTCTTTGCTATGAAACCTTCTGATTGCTTCATATAGATTTCCTCTTCAAGATTGCCATTAAGAAATGCAGTCTTGACATCCATTTTCCAAATCTCATAATCATAATGAGCAGCAGTGGTTAAGAGAATTCTAATAGATTTAAGCATTGCTACTGGTGAAAAGGTTTCCTCATAATCAATACCTTCTTTTTGAGTATACCCTTTTGCCACTAACCTTATTTTAAAGGTTTCAACCTTTCCATCTATCCCTCTCTTCCTCTTATAAACCCATTTGCAACCAACAGGTTTAATGCCGTTAGGCGCCTTTACAAGATCCCAAACTTGATTGGAATACATGGAATCTAATTATGATTTCATTGCTTGGACCCAATGATGTGCATCTATATCATTCATTGCTTCTTCATAAGTGTAAGGATCAGTTTCGGCCTCCTCTGAGATAGCCTCATAAGTCTCTCCAAGACCTATGAATCTTATAGGTGGCCTAACATTCCTCCCACTACGACGAGGCACCTGTGTACTAGACATCTCATGAGTAGTATCTTGTGGTGTATCCAATACAGCCACATCATCCCTAGTTTCAACCATTGGTTGTTCAATTACAGGTTCATTCATTTCAGCCAAGACAACTCTACTTCTAGGAGTGAAATCATTCATATAGTCATTTTCCAAGAATTTGGCATTTGTACTAACAAACACTTTATTATCCTTATGACTATAGAATAAACCTCCAGCAGTTCCTTTTGGATACCCTACAAAGAATACCACTTCTGTTTTAGACTGTAACTTGTCAGACTTTCCTTTTAACACATGTACTGGACAACCCCAAATATGGAGATGTCTCATACTAGGCTTACGCCCATTCCACAACTCTACAGGTGTTTTAGGAACAGACTTCAAAGGTACTAAATTCAGAAGATACATTGCAGTATTTAAGGCATATCCCCAAAAAGAAATTGGTAGAGTTGAATAACTCAACATGGACCTAACCATATCTAAAAGAGTCCTATTCCTTCTTTCCGCTACACCATTTTGTTGTGGAGTTCCAGGTGCAGTCAATTGAGATAAAATCTCATTTTCAGTTAAGTAATCCTTAAAATCCCCAAGAAGGTATTCGCCACCACGATCAGATCGAATGGCCTTTATGCGTTTACCCAATTGATTCTCAACTTCAGCCCTAAACTCTTTGAACTTTTCAAAGGCTTCGGACTTCCGTTTCATTAGGTACACATAACTAAATCTAGAGTAATCATCAGTGAATGTAATGAAATACTCATAGCCACCTCTTGCTTGGGTTGACATAGGACCACAAACATCCATATGAACTAATTCTAACAACTCTTGGGCTCTTCTACCTTTTGCATTAAAAGGTCGTTTGGTTATTTTGCCTTCCAAACAAGATTCACAAACTGGAAATTCATCAAAATCCAATGGCTCTAAGAGACCATCTTTGATCAGTCTTTGAATTATGTTTGGATTAATATGACCCAAACGCAAGTGCCAAAGATATGCATCATTAGTAGAAGGAAACTTTCTCTTTAATGATTTTACATGAGAGTTATTATCTAATTCAGAATTATATAATTCATGCTTATCAGGAGTTAAAATATAAAGACCATCCACAATATTGCCAGAACAGATAAATGATTTACCCTTCTTTATTACAACATTGTCTTTAAGGATAACACAATATCCACTTTTACCTAAATAAGTTGCAGAAATTAAATTCCTACGAACATTAGGTACATACAGACAGTCTTGCAATATTAAAACTCTAGTATCAAAGCATAAATTAAAAACTCCAATAGCTACAACTGGAATCCTACTCCCATCAGCCAAGGTCAGAAACAACTCTCCTTCTTTAAGTCTTTTGGTCTCCTGGAACCCCTGCAAAGAATTGCAGATATGATTAGTACAACCTGAATCCACACACCAGGAATCCGTGGGATTTTGTACCAAACATATTTCAAGAAGGAATGAAATTTTCATACCCTTATTGGCAGCCTTGAACCTTGGACAATTTCTCTTCCAATGTCCTTTCTCACCACAATGGAAACATTTTCCTTTCAGCTTCTTTCCTTTGTCGGCAACCCCTAAGGCAATTTGTTTACCCTCTTGCTTAGTGAAGTCCTTCTTCTTCTTCTTCTTACCCTTGCCTTTCGACTTAGGTTGAGAAGTAGAAGCTTCACCCACATTGGCTTCAACATTAGAAGTACCAAGGATGCCTTCCGCCGCTACCAACTCATTCATTAATTCAGACAAAGAATAAATCTTTTTGTTCATGTTATAATTAAGTCTGAATTCCTTGAATGATTCCGGTAGTGACTGGAGTATCATATCCACTTGGGATTCTCCATCAATGTCGGCACCCAAAACTTCCAATGTATTCAGATTAGAGATCATTGTAAGACAATGTTCTCTCACTGAACTACCTTCAGCCATTTTGGTATTATAAATTTGCCTCATGGTTTCTTGCCTTGCAGAACGGCCTTGCTCACCAAACATCTCTTTCAGACTTTGCATAATGTCCGAAGCTAGTTCTACATCTTGAATTTGATGCTGTAGAACATTTGAGATGAACGCTAGGATGTAGCACTTGGCCATTTCATTAGCTTTCTGCCAACGATCATATCGTTGTTTTTCCTCGAGAGGAGCATCTAATGAAGGAAAGCTAGGACATGGTTGAGTAAGCACATATTTGTGCTCTTCAGCTGTGAGAACCATGTCCAAGTTTCTTTTCCAGTCAACATAATTGGTTCCAGTCAGTTTGTTTTGATTAAGAATGCTAACAAGTGGGCTAAATGATGCCATGTTCAAATCTGAAATAATAAACATGAATATAATAAGTAAACTGGACATTATCAATTTAGCATATAAACATATAGTATGGAACCTTAATAAAACTATAATATAATATATGCAACGACAACCCAATCCCATATTCAATATCCCTCAGCATAGAGTGAACATTAAATACTATGATTGATTGAGAACTATTCTCATTATTAGTGCAATCATGATAACTCTTATCAAACACTTAATAATATGCCGTTATACATTTGGCCTCTAAATGATTATAGCAAGAACTCAGCATAGAGGATACTATAATATTTAGTCTAGTGTATACCATTGTCTAGAATCATGTGTAGCCACATTTCATCCCCTTAACAGGCTTATCATGTAGTACCATGATACAAAACACCCTCCGCATGGAATGCAAAGCTCGAAGCTAAGACAAGGTGTTTGATCAAACCACTATAAACCAAGAAATTCAATCTTGTAGGACCATGAAATACATATTCTCCGCATGGAATGCAAAGCTCGAAGCTAAGACAAAATATATATTTCACACTACTATGAACCAACAATGAAGGCCGTGAGATCCAACCCTTGTATCTCTCTCCCATTAGATATTTTAAATTAAAGGTTTTTATCTTTTAAACATGCATAAACTAATTATACACAACCCTTCAGATTTTCTTTCTTTCGATCGATCGAATATGCCCCTCGATCGATCGAAAAAATTAAACAATTCGAACTAAACCTTCTGTCTGATTCGATTGGTACTTGATCGCCTTTCGATCGATCGAAAATAAAATTCGATCGATCGACTAGCAATCGAAAATTAATCGATTCAAAAGGATTAGTCTCTGTTTTACTTGATCGATCGAAAGTAAATTCCGATTGATCGAAACTCGTAAAACTCGAATTCCAGAAATTCCTCTAAGGCAGTTTTCAACCGTTTTGCATAACAAACAACCATCATACGAAAATGACAGACAGAAATTGATATCAAAACTGAAATCTATTGATGCTATAGCCTTAAAGATCAATTTAACATTCTTAAATTCATATTTAAACAACATCATAACATCAATATCAGTTTTTATCAAATCATAGTTTCAACGACCATGCAGAAATCTATCAACTTGAAACTATAATCTCTAATTCCAAAACGAACAAAACATGTTATACAGATTCGAAATGAAAACCTGGCTCTGATACCAATGTTGGGAAATAATCATGTTTGTATCGCATACAAAACATACGCAGCGGAAGCGTGGTGGGCCCATAACCCACAGGTCCCAGGATCGAAACCTGGCTCTGATGCCAACGTTGGGAAATAATCATGTTTGTATCGCATACAAAACATACGTAGCGGAAAATAAACGGATCTACTTCATTCACAATCGATAACATGCACTATGTAAGTTTCAGAATATAAGAACAAGAGAGTGTACCTTGATGCGGTGAAATTCAAAACTGAATGAAGAAGTACTCGGGAAGACTTTCAATCTTCACTCCAATTCCACTTGATGCCCAAGATGTGTGGTCTCTTAATCAGTTCTTTGTTTCTAGAGAGAATATGAAAGAGTGTCTCTCTTCCTTATTTCATTACCATAATAATGATGAAACAAACAAACCATTCTATTCTATATAAAATTCTGTATATTTCTCTCTACATAACTGATTATCTAATTGGGCTAGCCTTTTGGGCCTTCCCAATTGGGCTTTAGTGCGTGGCTTGGAGTGGGACCAAAAGGGAACAAATAAGACACTAGCTCCAATGGGCCTTGGGCTTTTCTGTCAACTCTTGACAAGTCCAAAGTTACCATTAATTATATTTAATACCACTATATAAATATAATTGCACTCTAGGCCTCATTAATAAATTATATCCCAAGACTTTATTATACATGCAACCCCTTCATAAAATATTCGTAGTAACACAAAGTCATAAATATAGACTGCCACTTTGTGAATTACTACATTTTAATCCTTGAGTACCCGGTTTAATCCTTTTGAGTTATTCATCATATATTTATGAAATCCAATTTCATAAATATATACTTTAGTCTTACTAAAGTGGTTAGGCCTAACTCTCTGAATAACTGTACCCATTAAACTTATCTCAAGGGAATATTTTATATCTCTGTTAAGAGACTATGAATTCCATCTTGAGAATATATGTTCCATCAACACTAAATGTGGCTGCCCAACTTACTGAGGTTTTGACCGTTACTTTAGATCTCACTCCTGATATATCAAAGCAACCTACATTTCATGATTAGGTCCATTATTCTCTCAGGATTAAGAGTTCATGTGAATACAAGTCATGAGATTTATTATTCAATTGACAGTCGTCAGGAGAATAATAAATCTCACAGCGGTCCAGTTCAATATGTTTGAACTCTTAAAACATATCAACATATTAACTAGAAATCACCATTTCCATGATCAAGACAAATCATCGTAGTTAATATGTTATAGTCTTCGCAGATGAAATGCCCAATTTCATCACCGACTATGAACCAAAATTCTGAGTTTACAAAGAACTTGTGATCTATATCTTCTGTGACTTTTCACATAAATCACATACTATGCATCTCATGGACTATTTGATAATGTCCGAATATTCATGTTACCATTACTTTAGATAAGAATAAAACAACTTTATTGAACACAATATTAAGTCATACATCATTTCTCACATAATGTCATACATAATATCATACATAGCATCATACAATAGGATTTAAGGGCGCATATCCTAACAATTGACATGCGTCAACTTAAAGATCTTTCCATCAAAGACAATTAAAGCTCTATGTACTCATGAGGGGGAGTAAATGCTCAACAAGGTATGTGCTTATTGTACTATTCTTCCTTCGATTAGGTCTTTTCCCACTGAATTTTCCTTAACAAAGTTTTAATGAGGCAATCCCAAGGCACTTAAAGGCTTACAAGAATACTGTATTATTTGCCACTAGCTTTTTCACTGGCAAGATTTTAATGAGGCATATCCTTAGCCAGTGGTCCTCCAAATTGGCGTGCACTAAAATTTTCGTGTAGTAGTACATAGTTAAAAGCTTCCAGCTTTTGTCTTGCGTTACCTTATCACCACACCATTAACCAAACAAATGCAACTCTTCCTTTTTTTATTGAAGTTCCCAATGACCTTGAAGGTGTTTTATTTATTGAAGTTCCCACTGACCTTGAAGGTGTATATATATATATATATATATATATTTAGAATACTAAGTATTTTTAACACACATACATGGGAAGAGAAGAGAGGGGAGAAGGTCTTAAAGAAATTAACAGTGGTATATATTTAAAAGGGCCTAATTCTTAGATACAAAACACAATCTTTAAACCTTAACTCACACTCACTTTCCAATGTGGGATTACCAACATAGACCTTGAAGGTGTATATGTATATGTTGGTGAAGTTGAATTTGGTAGAGAGAAAATATTAGTTGGCTTTATGTAATGTGTGGCTTTTGTTTTTTGTTTTTTAGCAGGCAGCAGCTGTGCATATCATCTCTAGGCAATATGCTATTTTGGAATTAAATTTAGATTTTATGACTTTAATTCAATTGTAGATACTGTCATTTATTTCTCACCTTATATTTTTATTTAGCTCAAATCATAATTCAGTTTATTCTAATATGGTTAAATGGTCTTTTTTTATTCCATCATATATTGGTACCACTCCTTGGGTTTTAAAGCATGGTTTCATAATGCATGGCTCTGCTATACATGTTCTTTGTATTGCATATTAATAAATAGTTCCCCCGATATTTCCAAAAACACTAAAAAAAGGGTGTATATCATTTCTGACTTTTTGTGTTGATATGTATTAATTTGGAATCACGTTGGCTTACAAGCTCTCAAGCCAGGAACATGGTATGCTTCTATGAATTGCTAATTTTTTTTATAAATTTGTTAAGATGGCATGCTGTCCTTGTGATGTCATTGGAAATTGGATTACGAAAGTGCACTAAACAATCTTGCCTGTTTTGGCTGGAATTTGGTCATATGTACTACTTAGACTTCCATTTCTTGCGGCATTTTTGTTTCGATCATCTATCATCTTTTTCTTTTTTTTTGGTTCTTTTATTTTTATTTATTGGGCAGGAAGATTTGACACTATAACATTGATGAAAATGGACATAACCCAGTTTTACTAAGGATCTGGCTCCAATATCTTGCATGAAGAGTACAAAAGGGCAGTACATGTTCCGGATGCATCCTCAAGCCACTCGATTACTTATGTTAAATATGCCAGTGACGTTGCCTCTATTTGGTTCAACTGAAAATTTTCATCCAAAATTTCAATCAAAGTCAAAGGTTTGTACTAATTTGGCCTTAACAAAATTTCCTCTATCCATGGTTGGTATTGGTATCAAAGCCATGGATGGTAGATGTATGAGTTTTATTTCTTTGTAATTAAGAAGTTACTAGGAACTGTTATTACTTCATAGCCACTACTTGCTCCTTGTTAGCGTTGGTCAACCTTAAGACTCGTTGGCAAACCATAGTTTCGCGTTGGTCAGCCCGTTTTGTTAGCCGACGGACAGACGTTGTTTGGGTAGTCTCGCAATGGAGTTTCCTGAAGAGGTGGTCCCGGTAGCAAGGATACCAGTGGTTAGTAATAGTTCCGCTAGGAATTATTAATTGCTTGGATATAGAATGAATATGTTTAGTCGCTCATCATTAGTTGCTAGGTCACACTTAGGACAGGCACACACTAATTTGAACATGGAAAATGATAAGATAGTTAATTCTGAGGTATATATCATGAAAGACATAGATAGAAATTTGTTAGAATGGAATAAATGGAATATATAGATAGAAAGAACTGATAAATCTACAGACAAACTTATTTATACTTCATGACAGACTATACTATAAAAACTGTGGAAAGAACTTACTCTTAATGAATATGAAACAATTCAGTTATTTTCAATAGACTCAATTAACCGACATAGAGAAAAATACGCCCTTTTACATGTTGTTTAAGTACAGGTAGCTGTAAAACCATTAACAAGAGAAGCTTTGAATACAAGTGTTTTACTATGTTTTAGAGTGATAGACATTTAAGATTTAATGATTCACTCCTTGGAATGATGGAAACAAGTTTACATAATGGACCAGTTTACTTTAATTGTTATCCTAATTTTGCTTTAAGCCTATCTGACATAAATATTATGGATGCTTTAACTTTAAATATAAAGACAGAAGGTTATTATATGAAAGAAGGCTCCGAACCTCTACCTATTATTTATTGGATTTATTATAAACTGATGAAAACCACCTTAGATCCTCAATCCATGGTTGAACCTTCCCCCAAAGGACAAATTCTCCTTCTTCAAGCCTCAACCTCAAATAGTAGACTTCGTGTACCCCAATAGATACAATGGAAAGACATAAACCTTCCTGAACAATGGCAACTACAGGCTATTGCTCCCACACTAAAGATGGAAAACACAGAACTAGATTTTATAGCCCAGAAGACAGATGATACAGTTATTATTTCTTCAATAATAATGACAAACAAACTGTTAGCCTTATAAGACCCAGTAGTTCCGCTGGCAAAAAAAGCCCTATGATATTTACCCCTAGAAGCTCCTTCTCGTCTAGGACATCTTTCTCTGATTCTAAACCTTTACCTCCTCAGAATCTTCCTCCAGTTATACACCTTCCTCCTATAAATGCCCACATGACCACTGTCCAGACAGAGACAGCCTATTATCCAACAGAAACCACAAACCAAACCTTAATGTTCATTAAGCCCTTTATGAGCCCCAACCTCGACCTGATTCTCCTACTCAAACAGACATATTAGGATTAACAGAGCATGACAGATGAATTAATGTTTTATCTAAGGAATTTGTTTTAAATAAAGAATTACTAAAACATGACTACTTAAAACCTAAAAACACTAACAGAAAAAACTAGTTTTTTGAAGAATATAATGAACAAGAAAGGAATAATTTGAGAACCAAATATTATGAAATCATGACAGACTTGCAAACACACTACAGTTTCTTTGACTTTTTATACTATCATTAAAAAAAAAAGATAAATGTAATAGAGAAAAAATTGTCATGGACGAAGACAAAAAATCATGAAAAAGTGTACCAAACTTTTCCACCCTTTGAATTAGTTATATTGAATCAAAGTTGTGGGATCCAAGTGTTGGCTACTCTTATTAAAAGACCTAGTCTAAGTGATGATAATAAGAACCTAGATAGTATAATTCAACAAAATAATTATCCAATATATATATATATATATGTATATATATAAATATATCTAAAATCAATTGGCCAGAAGCTACAAGAAATAGAAGACAGAATAATACCCCCTTCCACCTCTATTAAAAAAGAAAATGAGTCTAATACCCCTTTGTTTATCCCTCATGAAATACCCCCCCACCTTAAAGCACCTTTAAAGAGACCTATGATAGAGAAAACTAATCATTTACTTAATGAAATTAATAAAAAGTTAGTGACAGGCCAAAAACGTGTTGACCCCTTGTACTAAATTAATTGATTAATTATTAATTAACATGCAAGATGCGTGGTAGTACAGACAAATCACCAATTAAACTAAGTATGTAGCGGAAAATAAATTCGACACGGGTAATTTGTTTACGAATGGGGAAAACCACAGAGGCAAAACCCCACCTGGTGATTTTAAGGTCACCACTCCCAAGAATTCACTACTATCACAAGCGGTTACAAGTAAAGGAATCCCAATACCTTATACCAACCTATAATTGAACCCTTACCCTAATACCCAATTGGACTTGTTCTGTAGTGACAATCTCTCCTTGTAATGCATGGCTCCTAGTACGTGACTAACCAATTACGCGAATCCCAATACACGACTTGATTCACCAACTAGAGAAGGATGTTGGCTGCAAAGTTCTTCAGTTCATCACACGATGAAGATTAAGAAGATGCTTGGTCACAAAACCCTACGGTTTACAAACATAGCAACTTCTTCCTAAGAAAGATGAACTGGGGCAAATTCAGTCTCCGGACACAATTTGCTTGAACAAGCTTTTCCACATGCACGAGCAACCTTTGACGGCCCTTAAAACAACCCTTATATATGTCTAGGGATGTGAAAAAAGAAAGCCCAAACATACAATCACAAATTGGAAGAAAACTGAACAGAAAATTTTTTTTTTTCTTAAACCTCGACAGATAGCTATTTGTCGAGCTACTGTCTAGCCACGAGGTTGGAACAACTCTTCAAGCTCAATAGATTCTAGCTATCGAGCTTTAATGATAGGCACTTTCTTAGCTTGAATCTGGGACAGACTTGCATGGCTTTAACAATTGATCTTGAAACCTTGTTTCTTGAAGCATTAAACACATCCTAGATCTACCCAATTACAAGTAAAGTGCACTTTGTCAAAGGATTAGCCAATTACATAAAATAGTGACATATGTTCCTAACAAGTGAGTCACATATGTCCTAACAGTTAGATTTAATGAAATTAGAATCACAGAAAGATATGGAGTCATTAAAAAACAAAGGTATGACATTAAATACAATAGGAAGAACTGAGTCTTCAGAGGATGAAGAATCAGAAGACAAACAATTAACAAACTTGACAAGCTCATCAGATATAGATAACTTAGAATCACAATTTACTGATAAATTACAAATTAATAAATTGACTTTAGCATCTTCAGCACAAGATCGTAAAAAAGGAAGGATTGAAGAGATATATCCCAAAAAGAATTGGAATCCTAAAACTACTCCCCCTGATTTACAATTTGAAGAAAGACATACTTTTGTTAATTCATCTTAGTCGCCAGATTTAATATATGAGTGGAATATTGATGGAATGTCAAAATATGAAATAATAAATCTTTTACATGAAATGACTTTGCTCACTAATGTTTATAAGAATCATAGAAAATCTGACCACCAGATAGCCCATTTAATTGTCACCAGTTTTACTGGCCAATTGAAAGGATGGTGGGATCACTATTTAAATAATGATGATAGAAATCAAATATTAACAGCTGTTAAAAGAGAAACAGATGTAAGTGTCATAATGACAGATTATTAGCCTTCACAATATGCGGTTAATACTTTAATTTTTACCATAACTAAACATTTTGTTAGACATCCTAATCAATACAGAGAAAGAGCTTTAGCTGTTTTAATTAATTTGAGATGCCCACAACTTTTAGACTTTAGATGGTATAAAGATGTTTTTATTTCAAAAGTCTTAAGCAAAAATGACTATCAACAATCCTACTAGAAAGATAAATTTATTGCTGGTTTACCCTATTTCTTTGCTCAAAAAGTTAGACTTGATATAGCTGATAATGATGGAACTATAGACTATCCTAGCTTAACATATGGTGACATAATATCCTCAATCAATAAAACTGGCCTATGGCCATGTAATGATTTAAGATTGAAAAATCTGATAGAGAAAGAAAAAAGATATGCTAAAAAGGAGCTAGGAACATTTTGTGAGCAATATGGCATTGAACCATTGATTGCTCCCTCTAGGAAAGAACAAAAGAAAAGAAAGATATGGATAGATACAAGAATAATAATAGAAGATATCATAAAGGTAGGACTAAAGAAAAGAAAGGAACATTATAGATATAAAGAAAGAGACATTATTTGCTTCAAATGTGGACAAAAGGGACACACTAGTAGATACTGTAACTTTCAAAGAAAGATAGATAAACTTGACATATCAAGAAAGTTAAAGGATAAATTAATGAGTATACTAGAACAGATAGATAGTGATGAAACAGATAATGAAATTCACCAGATAGATAATTGTGATATCACCTCATCATCAATAGAAATTTCTTCAGATAATGGAAAAGTTAAATTATGCAATTGCAGTAACCCAGATAATTGTTATTGTAAAAGAAAACTAAAAATAAGTGTTTTAACAAAACAAGAAGATATAATAATGGATTTAAAAGACAGACTTCCGGATTTACAATCCAAAAAAGATTATTTATCTAAATTAAAAGAATCTTTAACTCAAACTGACAGACTTGAAATAGATTTGAAAGATTATAAGTCAACCTATAATTTTGCAGAAATTACTGACAGATTTAAACCCAGTAAACCTGTAACAGTAACAGATTTACAAATAGATATTAATGATCTAAAAAAAGAACTTAAATAGTTAAAATCAGAAAATTTCATTTTAAAAAATATGGTTGAGCAAATAGCAGCGCAAGTAATTAGTGTCAAGGATAGAATAAAATATTGTAATAAACCTTTGATAGACTCCACTATCCCCGACGGACATGAATATATTGATAAAAATTCTTATAAAGATGATTTTTTTAAAATATAATTGATAGAATGGTGTTCCAGAAATGGTATATTGAAATAACTATATTTGTTCATGAAGAATTTTCATTAACCATTGTTGCACTTGACGATTCAGCTACTGACATGAATTGCATTTAGGAAGAATTAATACCTTCCAAATATTATGAATCAACAACAGACAAATTAACCCAGGCTAATGGTGATGAACTTAAAATAAGTAATAAATTGACTAAGGCATATATACATAATAATGGAATCAATTTTAGAACACCTTTCTTTTTAGCAGACAAGTTGTCCTCTAAGGTCATTTTAGGGAATCCTTTTTTGGCTTTACTTTATCCTTTTTCCATGATAGACAATGAAATATGTACTAATATTTTGAATTTGATCACCAGTTGCATGAAGGCCTTTAGCTAAGGTGTACTTGCACTACATTAATTTGTTAATTTTAAAATTAACGGTCAATTGCCTGGCAAGCAAGATAGCCATCCTAAGGCTAAAATCTCAAACCAAATTTTGCCAAAAACAGAAATCTTTACTAAAGATTTCAGACAAAGCATGAAGGCATCTCAATAGAGACAACATCCCTTCAGAATACAAGGTCAGCAATGACAGTGTATTCATACAGGACCCAACTAACAGACATAATAACAAAATAGCTACTATAGCTTTTAAGAAAAAGGACAGACAACTGTGAACAGACAATTATGACAAATTACTATTCATCCGTGACAGATCACTATTCACTAGGGGTGGCAAAATTGGACACGACCCGCGAACCCAACACGACACGACACGAAATTAGCAGGTTATGGGTTGAGGCTTAATGGATTTGTATCATATTCAGGTTGACACGACGGACCCGTTTGATAAACGGGTTGGGTTAGGGTTCAACCTATGGAATTCGTTTAACCAGTCTGACCTGTTTAATTAAATGAAATTTTACCAATATACCATTCAAACCCTAGGTATATAAACTTATTAGTTGTTGTAGTTTATTTTCTTTGACAGATTGTGTTTGATTATTTATGATATTGAGATATACTTTAGTTTTGAATGATTATTTGTGATGCAGTTACTCATTAATTCTGAATTTTATATTTAAATTATTTATTTGTTTGTTTTTTTATAAATGTTTTTCTTTATTTTGATAAAATTAGATAAACAGGTCAACACGACTAACCCGTTTAATAAATGGGTCGTGTTAGGGTTGAGGAATCTTGACCCGTTTAATAAACATGTCGGGTTAGTATTGACCCACATAGTCGGATACGTATGAGTTGACACGACACGAACCCGACACGCGAACACGAATTGCCACCCCTACTATTCACTACAACGGATCACTATTCACCAGCACGTATGAATAGCTTCAAGACAGATCCAAGATGGTCCAAACAGACGTTCATAAGTCATTACTGATTATTAGCAAGTGCTTATTGTTTATTAGCATGTGTAAAAAAAGATTGATAGATACCCAGACAAACTACTGCTCATCAATAATAATTTCTACATTATTCTACAAGTTTCCACCGACAGATTAACTTGAGTTAACTTTACTAGTTTAGGTTACTTTTGAAGACTTACCATGGTTCACTTCATCTATAAAAAAGACAAACTTCAAAGACAGAAGTCAAGTTTTTAAAAGTTTTTAAGTTTTTCAGAATAAGCTTTTCAAGTTCCAAGTTTTTAGAAGTTAGAAACCTTTAGAGAAAAAGACAAAAGCCTTTATAATAGCCTTCCTTCTCCCTCAGAAAGACTTCTCCTTTGTAATCTTGTAACCTTTGTAACCTTGTAGCCCTTTTCTTTAGACAGTTTTATTTTCTTCTAAATAAATAAGAAAATAGCAAAATAGCAAAATAGATATATTCAAAATAAGGTTAAAACGGAATATGGAATATGAAAACAGAAACTAATGAAATCTTACTTGAATAAAAACCTCTGTCTTTGATACAAGCTTGAAAGTAAACCACTATCTGAAGAGAAGGGTTACAAGATAACAAAAGGAGAAAGTTTATAAGATTCTTTCTAAGGGAGAGGGAAGGCTTTTGTCTTTTTGCAACTTCTAAAAACAATAAAAACTTAAGATATTTTGAAAAAATTGAATTCTAAAAGACTTTAAGGGATTCTTAAAAACTCAAAAACTTGATTTCTGTCTTTGGAGTCCGTCTCTTTTATAGAATTATGGTGAAGTAACCTAAGTAGGTAAAGTTAACTCAAGTTAAACTATCGGTAGGAACTTATAGAACCATGTATTCTAAAAATCAAAATCTATCAGGATACTTTCTGTTGTGTGTAGATGAATAGTAATTTGTCATAATTCCTATCTGGTCTGTCTATCTGGGACTCTATTGTTAGAAAATATACATGTTTGTATCGCATACAAAACATACGCAGCGGAAAATAAACGGATCTACTTCATTCGCAATTGATAACATGCACTATGTAGGTTTCAGAATATAAGAACAAGAGAGTGTACCTTGATGCGGTGAAATTCAAAACCGAATGAAGAAGTACTCGGGAAGACTTTCAATCTTCACTCCAATTCCACTTGATGCCCAAGATGTGTGGTCTCTCAATCAGTTCTATGTTTTCTAGAGAGAATATGAGAGAGTGTCTCTCTTCCTTATTTTCATCACCTTACACATACAAAACCATTCCATTCAATATAAAATTCTGTATGTTTCTCTCCACATAACTGATTATCTAATTGGGCTAGCCTTTTGGGCCTTCCCAATTGGGCTTTAGTGTGTGGCTTGGAGTGGGACCAAAAGGGAACAAATAAGACACTAGCTCCAATGGGCCTTGGGCTTTCTGTCAACTCTTGACAAGTCCAAAGTTACCATTAATTATATTTAATACCACTATATAAATATAATTGCACTCTAGGCCTCATTAATAAATTATATCCCAAGACTTTATTATACATGCAACCCTTTCACAAAATATTCGTAGTAATACAAAGTCATGAATATAGACTGCCACTTTGTAAATTACTACATCTTAATCCTTGAGTACCCGGTTTAATCCTTTTGAGTTATTCATCATATATTTATGAAATCCAATTTCATAAATATATACTTTAGTCTTACTAAAGTGGTTAGGCCTAACTCTCTGAATAACTGTACCCATTAAACTTATCTCAAGGGAATATTTTATATCTCCGTTAAGAGACTATGAATTCCATCTTGAGAATATATGTTCCATCAATACTAAATGTGGCTGCCCAACATACTGAGGTTTTGACCGTTACTTTAGATCTCACTCCTGATATATCAAAGCAACCTACATTTCATGATCAGGTCCATTATTCTCTCAGGATTAAGAGTTCATGTGAATACAAGTCGTGAGATTTATTATTCAATTGACAGTCGTTAGGAGAATAATATATCTCACAGCGGTCCAGTTCAATATGTCTTAACTCTTAAAACATATCAACATATTAACTAGAAGTCACCACTTCCATGATCAAGACAAATCATCGTAGTTAATATGTTATAGTCTTCGCAGATGAAATGCCCAATTTCATCACTGACTACGAACCAAAATTCTGAGTTTACAAAGAACTTGTGATCTATATCTTCTGTGACTAAATCACATAAATCACATACTATGTATCTCATGGACTATTTGATAATGTCCGAATATTCATGTTACCATTATTTTAGATAAGAATAAAACAACTTTATTAAACACAATATTAAGTCATACATCATTTCTCACATAATGTCATACAAAATATCATACATAGCATCATACAATAGGATTTAAGGGCACATATCCTAACATCTATCATATGCTAGTAAATAGTAGTGACTTATGAACATCTGTCTGTATCTGTTTAGACTGTCTTGAATTTTTTTGGAAGCTATTTATGCATGCTGGTGAATAGTGATCTGTACTAGTGAATAGTGATCTGTCGTAGATGAACAATGATCTGTTACATTTATTGTCTGTCAATCTATGTATGCCTAGTTATCTTAATGCTCATGGAGTCTTCATAATTTCTCTGTGAGTTTCTGAATTTACAAATGCTAATGAATACTGATCTAGTAATTTGTCTGAATACTCTGGCCTTTCTGAAGGGATATTGATTGAGACGCCTTCATATCTTGTTTGAAATCTACATTGAAGATTTCTGTTTTGGCAAAATGTGGTCTGTTTTTAGCCTTAGGATGGCTATCTTGCTTGCCAAGAAATTGACCATTAATTTTAAAATTAACAAAATTTTATAGTGCAAGTATGCCTTAGTTGAAGGCCTTCATGCAACTATCAAACAAATATGGGTAGTGTAGTTTCAAATGTCACAAAGGGAGTTTAATCAAAGGGGCTTCAAATGTCTGTCTAATTCTGAGAGGGACATAAAATTTTAACAAAATCTGAGAAAGACATAAATTACAAAAAATCTTTCTGAAAACAAGCTTTAATCAAAAAGAGATAATATATATATATATATATATATACACATATATATATATACACACACACTTAAGTGCTACTGGGTAGAGTAGTATCATCTACCTTTGGATTTGTAGTAATTCCATCATTGTTTGTTATTTGCTCATTAGTACCCATTTCTTAAAATATGGAAATTTCTTTTAGCAAATGTATATCTTTGGGAATTGGAGGTAAGATGAACTTAAAGAATACTTCTGTTTCCAAAATATTAGTACATATTCCATTGTCTGTCGTGGAGAATGGGTAAAGTAAGGCAAGAAAAGGATTTCCTAAAATAACTTTAGAGGATAACTTGTCTGCTAAAAAGAAAGATGTTCTAAAATTGATACCATTATTATGTATATATGTCTTAGTGTTGTTGATTCATAGTATTTAGATGGTATTAATCCTTCCTGAATGCAATTCATGTCAGCACCTGAATCAACAAGTGCAACAATAATTAATGAAAATTCTTTATGAACGACCAAAGTTATTTCAAAATATCATTTTTGGAATAACATTCTATCAATTATATTTAAAAAATCATCTTTAAAAGAATTTTTATCAATATAATCATGTCCATCGGGGATAGTGGAGTCTGTCAAAGGTTTAGATAAAGAATTTGTAGGTTGACTTATAATCTTTCAAATCTATTTCAAGTCTGTCAGTTTGAGTTAAAGATTCTTTTAATTTAGATAAATAATCTTTTTTGGATTGTAAATCCGGAAGTTTGTCTATTAAATCCATTATTATATCTTCTTGTTTTTTAAAAACACTTATTTTTAGTTTTCTTTTACAATAGAAATTATCAAGATTATTACAATTACATAATTTAATCTTTTCACTATTTGAAGAAATTTATAATGATGACGATGAAGCGATATCACAATTGTCTATCTGGTGGATTTCATTATCTGATTCCTCACTATCTGTCAATATATTCATCAATTTATCTTTTAATTTTCCTAATATATCAAGTTTATTTATCTTTCTCTGAAAGTTACAATATTTACTAATGTGTTCCTTTTTCCCACATTTGAAGCAAATAGCGTCTCTTTCTTTATATCTATCATGTTTCTTTCTTTTGGACTCTGTTTTCTTTTCTTTAGTCCTACTTTTATGATATCTCCTATTATTATTCTTGTATCTATCCACATCTTTCTTTTCTTTTGTTCTTTTCCTAGAGGGAGCAATTAGTGGATCAAAGCCATATTGTTCACAAAAAGTTCCTAGCTCCTTCTTAGAATATCTTTTTTCTTTCTTTATTTTGTTTTTTAGCCTTAAATCATTACACAGCCATATACCTGTTTTATTGATTGAGGATATTATGTCTCCATATGTTAAGTTAAGATAGTCTATAATTCAATCATTATTAGCTATATCAAGTCTAACGTTTTGGGCAAAGAAATAGGATTGTTGACAGTCATTCCTACTTAAAAATGTTGAAATAAAAGCATCTTTATACCATCTAAAGCCTGAAAGTTATGGACATCTTAAATTAATTAAAACGTCTAAAGCTCTTTCTTTAAATTGATTAGGATCTCCAACAAAATTTTTAGTTATAGTAAAAATTAAAGTATTGACTGCATCTTGTGAAGGTTGTATCTGTCATTACAACACTTCCATCTATTTCCCTTTTAACAACTATCAATATTTGATTTCTATCATCATTATTCAAATAGTGATCCCACCAACCTTTCGATTGGCCAGTAAAACTGGTCAAATAGGCTATCTGGTGGTCTTGTTTTCCATGATTCTTATAAAGATTAGTGAGCAAAGTCATTTCATGTAAAAGTTTATTATTTCATATTCTGACATTCCATCAATATTCCATTCATAAATTAAATCTGGCAAATAAGATGAATTAACAAAAGTATGTCTTTCTTCAAACTATAAATCAAAAGGAGTTGGTTTAGGATACCAATTCTTTTTGGGGTATATTTCCTCAATTCTTCCTTTTTTACGATCTTGTGGTGAAGATGATAAAGTTAATTTATTAATCTGTAATTTATCAATAAATTGTGATTCTAAATTATCTATATCTGATGAATCCATCAATTCTATCAATTAATTATCTTCTAAGTCTTCATCCTTTAAAGACTCAGTTCTTCCTATTGTATTTAACGTCATATTTTTGTTTTTTAGTGGGTTCATGTCTTTTTGTGATTCTAGTTTCATTAAGTCTAACTTTTTATTTATTTCATTAAGTAGATCATCAGTTTTCTCTATCATAGGTCTCTTTAAAAGTGATCTAAGGTGAGGAGGTATTTCATAAGGGATAAACAAAGGGGTATTAGACGCATTTTCTTTTTCAATGGAAGTAGAAGGGGCTGTTATTTTGTCTTCTATGTCTTGTAGCTTTTGACCATTGGATTTTAGATATATATTGGTATAATTATTTTGTTGAATTATACTATCTAGGTTCTTATTATCATCACTTAGACTAGGTCTTTTAATAGGAGTAGCCAACAGTTGGACTCCACTATTTTGATTCAATATAATTGATTCAAAGGGTGGATAAGTTTGGTACACATTTTCATTATTTTATGTCTTCGTCCATGACAAAGTTTTTTCTATCACACTTATCTTTTTGTTATGATAGTCCATAAAGTCAAAGAAACTAAAGTGTGTCTGCAAGTCTGTCACCATTTCATAATATTTAGTTCTTAAATTATTTCTTTTTTGTTCATTATATTCTGTTAGGTTCTAAGAATTATGAACTAATGTATTAGAACTTCAATTTGTAATGTTGGCAAACCATGATCAAAACAATGTTTAGTCTTGTGTTAGACTTGCTCAAAGTATGGCTCTTAATGTAAAGTTGGAATCGAGTTTTATGCAGAATTCACTGTGCACTTTCTGCCTGACTCGATCGATCGAAAGTCGTGCAGATTGTTTTTCTGCAGAATTTTCCAACTCAGCCCTAGCCCACTTAATGTATAGGGTTTTATGTTTTGCCCTAAGTATATAAGGGAAAACCCTTGCCACGTTTTTAGAGTTCTGTTTTCTCAGAGTTCTGTTTGTCAGAGTTCTGTTTTGCTGTGTTTGTGAATCTCATTGTGAGATCTAGAGGTGTTTGCCTTCACATACACTTAGGGTTTACAAACTCAAGACTTATGTCTAGATCTTGATAAATCATACAGTTGCAGAATCAAAGATCTTAAAGAGAAATACAAGCAATTGCGCTTGTGGATTGCTGAAGAATTCAAGAAAGAAGGAGTCCGTGGATCTCGGAGCTGTCATGTGGTCGTGGTAGTAAGTTTCCTACACTTGGGTAGCAATAGGATGTTAGTGGTCTAAGTCTTATTGTGTAAACTTCGATTCTTTCATAGTGGATTCAGTTTACCTTGAGGATAGCTAGGTTAAATCCTCCCCAGGTTTTTTACCGGTTTGGTTTTCCTGGGTCATCAGATCTTTGTGTTCTTTAATTTCTGCTGCTTTACTGTTATTGCTTAATTGTGTTAACCTAGATTTAATTAAATTACCTAAGTTAATCACTTAGCTAATTCTCTAGGTTAATCTGTTGTGTTTAAGGGGTCTAAACGAACTCATAAGTGGTATCAGAGCGGGTAGCTTTTGTGTTTGATCCTTTGATCTTTTAGCTGATCCTTGACTCCTGTTGTCATGGAACACGGTCACTCTCTTGTTGTTCCACCTCACTTTGATGGAAACAACTATGCTTATTGGAAAGTAAAGATGAAAGCATTCCTGAAATCCATTGATGAGAGAGTTTGGGATTCCGTTGAGTACGGATGGGAGAAGCCCACTACTCCTGTGAGTGAGTGGCGAACTTCTTAAAAGGAGGCAGCCGCTTTCAATAGCAAAGCTATGAATGCTATTTTTAATGCTGTTTTCATGGAGGAATTTAAGAGAATCTCTAATGTTGAGGTTGCTCATACTGCTTGGAAAATCCTCCAGACTGTGCATGAAGGCACGAAGGCAGTTAAGATTAATAATGTTAGGTTCTAAAGATTAGGAACTAATGTATTTAGAACTTCAATTTGTATGTTGGCAAACCATGATCAAAACAATGTTGAGTCGTGTGTTAGACTTGCTCAAAGTATGGGTCTAATTGTAAAGTTGGAATCGAGTTTTTATCCAGAAGTACTGTTCACCTTCTGTATGACTCGATCGATCGAAAATCGTGCAGAACGTTTTTCTGCAGAAAATTCCAACTCAGCCCAAGCCCGTTTTAATGTATAGGGTTTTATGTTTTGCCCTAAGTATAAAAGGGAAAACCCTAGCCACGTTTTTAGAGTTCTGTTTTGCTGTGTTTGTGAATCTCTCTGTGAGATCTAGAGGTGTTTACCTTCACATACACTTAGGGTTTACAGACTTGAGATTTATGTCAAGAGTTGTGTAGATCGTTACAGTTGCAGAATCAAGAGAACACAAAGATATACAAGCAGGTGCGCTTGTGGATTTGCTGAAGAATTCCGGAAAGAAGGAGTCCGTGGATCTCGGAGCTATCATAGGGTCATGGTAGTAAGTTTCCTACACTCGGGTAGCAATAAGATGTTAGTGGTCTAAGTCTATTGTGTAAACTTCGATTCTTTCATAGTGGATTCAGTTTACCTTGAGGATAGCTAGGTCAAATCCTCCCCAGGTTTTTACCGGTGTGGTTTCCTGGGTCATCAGATCTTTGTGTTGTTTATTTTCCGTTGCTTTGTTATTTTTGCTTAATTGTGTTAACCTAGTTTTAATTAAATTACCTAAGTTAATAACTTGGCTAATTCTCTAGGTTAATCTGTTGGGTTTAAGGGGTCTAAACGAACTGACAAGTGGTATCAGAGCGGGTAGCTTTTTGTTTGATCCATTGATCTTTGAGCTGATCCTTGACCCCTGTTGTCATGGAACACGGACACTCTCTTGTTGTTCCACCTCACTTTGATGGAAACAACTATGCCTATTGGAAAGTAAGGATGAAAACTTTCCTGAAATCCATAGATGAGAGAGTTTGGAATTCCGTTGAATACGGATGGGAGAAGCCCACTACTCCTGTGAGTGAGTGGCAAACTTCTCAAAAGGAGGCAGCTGCTTTTAATAGCAAAGTTATGAATGCTATTTTTAATGCTGTTTCCATGGAGGAATTTAAGAGAATCTCTAATGTTGAGGTTGCTCATACTGCTTGGAAAATCCTCCAGACTGTGCATGAAGGCACGAAGGCAGTTAAAATTAATAAGTTGCAGCAATTGACTTCTAGATTTGAAAGCATAAGAATGAATGATGATGAATCTTTTGATGAATTCTATGCTAAATTGAATGATATTGTTAATTCTGCTTATAATTTGGGTGAAATCTATGATCAACCTAAAATTGTTAGGAAGATTCTTAGGTCTTTGACTGAGGATTTTAGACCCAAAGTGACTGCCATTACTGAGAGCAAGGATGTAGACTCCATCCCTGTGGATGAACTTGTAGGATCTCTTCAGTCCTATGAGTTAGACCTCCCCACGACCAACAAATCCAAATCAATGGCTCTTAAGTCTGTTGATGATGTTGATGATGGTGGATTTGATGATGATCTCTCTGCTACAGAGATTGCCTATCTTGCCAAGAACTTTAGAAACTTTCTGAGGAATAGTAACAGAAGGGCAAGAGGCAAGAACACTGTTGAACCTAAAAATTTTAGGAAGAATGAACCCACTAAGGTTAATAACTTTGAAAAACCTAAGGAAAAAGTAGGTCAATCTTCTAATAATTCTTTGGGACAACAATGTTATGGTTGTCAAGGGTATGGTCATTTAAAGTCTGAATGTCCTACTTATTTGAGGTCTAAGGGTAAGGCTATGGCTGTAACCCTTAGTGATGACGAAGTTTCCGACAATGAATCCGCTAGTGATGAGGATGGAAACTTCATTGCTTTCACTGCTACCACTGTGGTCAATGAAAGCATATCTGTTGAAGAGAACCCTTCTGATGGGGAACTCTCTGAGGATGCAGATTTACAGGAAGCCTACAATAAACTTTGCAAAGTTGCTGCAAAGGATGCCATGAATGTTGAGTTAGGCTTGAAGAAAATTGCATCTTTGGAACTTGAAAAGAAAAATTTACTTGTTAAATTGTTTGATGCAAATGAGCTTTTGAATAATGTGAAAACTGAGAACATGCTCTTACTTGATAAAGTTAAATGTTTGGAACTTGATTTATCTGTTGCTAGAGAACAAACTAATAGGTCTGCAAGCTCCAAACTTGATCACATGTTAAGTATTCAAAAGTCTCCTTCTGATAAAACTGGTTTAGGTTATGAGGAAAGTATTTCTGTGCTTGAACCTTCTTCCACTAAATTTGTTCCTTCTTCTGAACCTCCTAAGAGTGAGATTGTTAAACCCTCGGTGAGTGAACCTGTCAAACATGTTAATGTTACTCCACCTAGAAAGATAAGGGTTGATCTTCATGCTTCTCATTCTAGAGCTTCAACTTCTACTAAGGGCAAATTGCATGATAAGCCTGCATGGGTTTGTCATTTTTGTGGAAAACCTGGACACATACGTCCAAATTGTTTTAAGTTGCAAGCTGCGAAGCGAGCAAATAAAACTAAAGTACCTGTGCCTCAAGCACATGATCCTATGGTACTTATTGGTGAATTGGTAAAGGCGTTAAACCTTTATTCCAATCCTGGAGTTGCTCAGAATTCTAATGTGAATCATAACTCCAATGCAAGAGTTGCATCTAAGAAGTCTTGGATGCAAAAGGCTCAATCTAATTGAATCTGTCTGACATGGTCCTTGTGCTTCATTGCTCAATCTTTTGTGACCTTTGTTTCTAGGATTTGCATTGCATTACATTCATGCATTTCATTCTAGGTTGTTTGTTTCTTTGTTTAAAAAAAAAAAAAATTTTTTTGCAAATTGTGTTTTGCTATTTTTCTTTGAATTTGAAAACAAGGTTGGTCAATCAAAATTTACATGTCATATGTATGTACCTTGTTTAGCTTTGATGCACTTATTTCTATTGCACTTTACTAGCTAAAGTCTTGTTGTGCATGTTGTGTGGGAAGATGCTATATTTGTTGATCACATGATCTTGATCTTGAAGTCTTATGTCTTTGATTGTTGGACTTGAACTTATTGAGAAAGGCATAAATAACCATCTCACCACTGTTTATTAGCCAATCATGAACACCTTAGTGCATATCGTAAGATTTTGTGCTCGAGAAAGTGTAGCACATGCACAAAAAGAACATAAGGTGTAGCCTCTAACTAAAATTGGTGTGTACATTATTGGGCTATAATAATCTCACAAATTCTAAATAAAATTAGTGTGTACATTATCCCGGCTTTTATTAAGTTTCTAATCAATAAATTTGAATGATGAGGCAAATCAAGAAACTTACATGATTGCAAGCTCTTATTCTAGGAGATGTGGGAGTTATAGGATGTAACTCTTTAAGGGATAGTCTCTTTCAAATTCATGTGATGGATTTTGTAGAAATTGTGATTGATCTCTATGTGTATATCACCTCACATGTTTCTCAAACTTTTGCTAGTTGCACACACTACACAAGCTATTCTTTGCTAGAATTGTGTACATGATATTGTGTGTGTTTTTGGCCTGACCAACCATGTTTGAGAATTTTGGGAATTTGATACAAAACATGTTTGCTTGTTTTTTTGGTATATTGAGAGAAAATTATGCTTTGGGAAATCTGGGTTGAATACATGTGTTTTTAAAAAACATCTCATCTCATACTCATGCATTTGATTTTTAAAATCTGCTGCTTTGAGGAGTTTTTAATCTAAAATGTTGTGTTTTTCAAAAATTTAATTTTTCCAGAATTTCGATCGATCGAAACTGATTTTCGACCGATCGAAAATATTTTAAAATGCTCAGAAACTCTCTGGTTGGATCGATCGATCCAAGCTGTTTTTGGATCAATCAAATAAGTTTTCGACCGATCAAATGTAATATTCGATCGATCGAAAATCGTGCTGGATGTTTTTAAAAAAGGAACTTTTTCACGTGGCTCTTCACTTTTCAAACTTTTTAACAAAACTTCCTTTCTCCTACCAACCGGTCAAATTTTTTTTGAGATTTTGTCGTTTTCCTCCGAATCTTTTGCACAATCTCTCTTTCCCAAGTGTGGTAAGTCCTTTATACCCTTTCCTTTGCATTTATTTTCAAATTTCATGCATATTTGGGTATTTTCGGCATTTAGGAATTTTCTATTTTTGGGATTGTTTTTGAATGTTTCTTTCTCAAATTCTTTATGGGTTTTTGTGGGGACACCTTACCTAAGCACATCATGTGGTTTAATTTGAGTATTTTGGTGGTTTGAAGGAAATTTGAAATTTTAGGGCTTGAAATTGAGCAAATTTGGGGTTTTTGTTCAATTGGATTGAAATTGATGAAATTGGCTTGTTGGATTGATTAATTTGATCATTATATTGAGTTAATTGAATGTTGTATTGATCAATTTATCAATTTTTTGTGTTTTGAAAAATTAGGTTTTTCAAATTGGGTATTTTTGATAAATATTGCTTGCTCAAGCCAATTTTATTAATTTGGATCACTATTGAACATGTCACTGCATTAGTACATGCATCATGTTATGTTCATGCTCATGCATCATATAGACTTTTTATATTCTATTTTTTTTTTGCTGTGCTAACTTGCAGTCTGCCCTTGGTATTGTTTTTGCTCTTTTTCCTTCTGTGTCTATCTTTTCCTTAGCACTATGCCTAGGAAAACTAGAGCCCATAGGACTTCTGATCCTTCTCCTTCCTTTGACACTGAGCGGTTCCCTAGTGAGTCAAACCAAGTCACCTATGAGACTCTGAACCTTAGGCGTCAGATTTGGGCTGAGCGTAGAGTTATCTTAGATGAGTTGGATCCTGAGGTGCGACGTAACTTTGAGCGTCGGGGTTGGTTACCTTTGCTCGAGTATGAGCATTCTCCTCCTCCTGCCACCCTGATTAGAGAATTCTATTCGAACCTCTCTATTCATGTCTATGATAACGACACCTTGGTCAAGGTGTGGTTACGTGGTGTGGAGTATCGCATTACCCCTTCGGTAGTGTCTGATGCTCTTGGGGTGCCCATTGTGGACCATCCCGTTTTTCCTTACGAGGAGTCTCCTCCCCTTGATGACGTCTTGTCATACATCACTAGGTCTTCTATCCAGTGGGGTTCTGATCCTCGGATCACTTCTGCTGAGCTGTCTGAGCTGCACTATCTTTTCTTTAAGATAGCATGTCATTCTTTGTGGCCTATTTCGCATGTCCACATCATTCCTCTTGAGAGGTGTGTCTTTTTGTATGCTTTGGTCACTGATGCTCCTATCAGTTTTCCGCATCTGTTCCTTCGTTCTTTGAACGAGGTTCATCGATCTAGTTCTGCGGCTCATGCTTTGTTTTTTCCTTTTTTTATTCATCGGATTCTCCTTTTTCTTGGTTTTGGTGAGTATCCTGCTTCTGAGCCTGTACATGTTGTCGCTCCTATTGGTGCTACCTTTTTGAGGCAAAGGGCTGCTCAACGTTGAGTTAGCTCTAAGCGTTCTAGGGTAGAGCCTTCCGATGTCACTCCACCCCCTTCTTCTTCTACAGATACTCATGCAGCTGGGACTTCTTCTGATCCTGCTGTTGCTGCTGCTGCTGTTGATGTTCCTCCACCGTTTGATGAGGTTTCTGACCTTCGTCGGACTCTTGATACTGTCGTGACCATTCAGGCGGCTCATGGTCAGCTTTTGGTGGACATCCTTGATGAGTTACGTGCGTTACGAGCGGATTTGGCGAGCTCTCGTCGATCTCCTCCACCACCTTTTGATGATGAGTGAGTGCCCTTTGGCAATTCGTCACAAAAAGGGGGAGTACATAGTTCATTGTATGTAGGAGATTTTTTTTGTGGAGATTTACATTTTAGGGGGAGTTTTTTGTTTACTTGGTAGTGATCCTGCGGAGCTTGTGGAGTTATTAGAATGTATCTAGATGCTTCACTGTGTATTCTCATTTTTAGCTCTTGTTTAGGAGATTTATTTTGTTGAGATACATTTGTATGTATTTGTTTCTTATTTCACTATGCTACTACTCTGCTTATTGATTTATATTGATGATATTATTCATGATATATGTCTTTATTTTTTGTCATGTGAAATTAAGAAATTTTTATTTATGTATTTCCTGTTTTTTTTCCACACATGCGTTTATGTGTTTGTTAAGTGTTACAGGAATATACAGGTTGCTTTCAGTCGAGCTGATGTCTACCTTGCAACTGTTAGATAGTGGTTTAGGTTGAATTGTTAAGTGGCTATTTTTATTGTAATGGGCTATTTCAATTTGTAACTTTGAGCTTTTTGTTAAGTCTGTGTTTTGTCACGGATTGCCAAAGGGGGAGTTTGTTAGGTTCTAAAGATTAGGAACTAATGTATTTAGAACTTCAATTTGTATGTTGGCAAACCATGATCAAAACAATGTTGAGTTGTGTGTTAGACTTGCTCAAAGTATGGGTCTAATTGTAAAGTTGGAATCGAGTTTTTATCCAGAAGTACTGTTCACTTTCTATATGACTCGATCGATCGAAAATTAGACTCGATCGATCGAAAATCGTGCAGAACTTTTTTCTGCAGAAAATTCCAACTCAGCCCAAGCCCGTTTTAATGTATAGGGTTTTATGTTTTGCCCTAAGTATAAAAGGGAAAACCCTAGCCACGTTTTTAGAGTTCTGTTTTGCTGTGTTTGTGAATCTCTCTGTGAGATCCAGAGGTGTTTACCTTCACATACACTTAGGGTTTACAGACTTGAGATTTATGTCAAGAGTTGTGTAGATCGTTACAGTTGCAGAATCAAGAGAACACAAAGATATACAAGCAAGTGCGCTTGTGGATTTGCTGAAGAATTCCGGAAAGAAGGAGTCCGTGGATCTCGGAGCTATCATGGGGTCATGGTAGTAAGTTTCCTACACTCGGGTAGCAATAAGATGTTAGTGGTCTAAGTCTATTGTGTAAACTTTTATTCTTTCATAGTGGATTCAGTTTACCTTGAGGATAGCTAGGTCAAATCCTCCCCAGATTTTTACCGGTGTGGTTTCCTGGGTCATCAGATCTTTGTGTTGTTTATTTTCCGCTGCTTTGTTATTTTTGCTTAATTGTGTTAACCTAGTTTTAATTAAATTACCTAAGTTAATAACTTGGCTAATTCTCTAGGTTAATCTGTTGGGTTTAAGGGGTCTAAACGAACTGACAAATAAGTTGCAGCAATTAACCTCTAGATTTGAAAGCATTAGAATGAATGATGATGAATCTTTTAATGAATTCTATGCTAAATTGAATGATATTGTTAATTCTGCTTATAATTTGGGTGAAATCTATGATCAACCTAAAATTGTTAGGAAGATTCTTAGATCTTTGACTGAGGATTTTAGACCCAAAGTGACTGCCATCACTGAGAGCAAGGATGTGGACTCCATCCCTGTTGATGAACTTGTAGGATCTCTTCAGTCCTATGAGTTAGACCTCCCTAAGACTAACAAATCCAAATCAATAGCTCCTAAGTCTATTGATGATGTTGAGGATGGTGGATTTGATGATGAACTCTCTGCTACAGAGATTGCCTATCTTGCCAAGAACTTTAGAAACTTTCTTAGGAACAATAACAGAAGGGCAAGAGGCAAGAACACTGTTGAATCTAGAAATTTTAGGAGGAATGATCCCACTAAGGTAAATAACACTGAAAAACCTAAAGAGAAAGTAGGTCAGCCTTCTAATAATTCTTTGGGACAACAATGTTATGGTTGTCAAGGGTATGGTCATTTGAAATCTGAATGTCCTACATACTTGAGGTCTAAGGGTAAGGCTATGGCTGTAACCCTTAGTGATGATGAAGTTTCTGACAATGAATCCGTTAGTGATAAGGATGGAAACTTCATTGCTTTCACTGCTACTACTGTAGTAAATGAAAGCATGTTTGTTGAAGAGAACCCTTTTGATGGGGAACTCTCTGAGGATGCAGATTTACAGGAAGCCTATAATAAACTTTGCAAAGTTGCTGCAAAGGATGCCATGAATGTTGATTTAGGCTTGAAGAAAATTGCATCTTTGGAACTTGAAAAGAAAAATTTACTTGTGAAATTGTTTGATGCAAATGAGCTTTTGAATAATGTGAAAACTGAGAACATGCTTTTACTTGATAAAGTTAAATGTTTGGAACTTGATTTATCTGTTGCTAGAGAACAAACTAATAGGTCTGCATGCTCCAAACTTGATCACATGCTGAGTGTTCAAAAGTCTCCTTCTGATAAAACTGGTTTAGGTTTTGTGGATAGCATCTCTGTGCCTGAACCTTCTTCCACTAAATTTGTCCCGTCTTCTGAACCTCCAAAGAGTGAGATTGTCAAACCCTTGGTGAGTGAACATGTCAAACCTATAGATGTTACCCCACCTAGAAAGATTAGGGTTGATCTTCAAGCTTCTCATTCTAGAGCTTCTACTTCTACTAGGGCAAGTTGCATGATAAGCCTGCATGGGTTTGTCATTTTTGTGGAAAGTCTGGACACATTCGTCCAAATTGTTTTAAGTTGCAAGCTGCTAAGCGAGCAAATAAAACTAAAGTACCTGAGCCTCAAGCTCATGATCCTATAGTACTTGTTGGTGAATTGGTAAAGGTGTTAAACCTTTATTCCAATCCTGGAGTTGCTCAGAATTCTAATGTGAATCATAACTCCAAAGCAAGAGTTGCATCTAAAAAGTTTTGGATGCAAAAGGCTCAACCTAATTGAGTCTGTCTAACATGGTCCTTGTGCTTCGTTGCTCTATCTTTGGTGACCTCTGTTTCTAAGATTTGCATTGCATTACATTCATGCATTTCATTCTAGGATGTTTGTTTCTTTGATATAAAAAAAAAAAAAAAAAAAATCTGCAAATTGTGTTTTTGCTATTTTTTTCTTGAATTTGAAGACAAGGTTGGTCAATCAAATTTTGCATAACATGTTTATGTACCTTGTTTAGCTTTGATGCACTTATTTCTATTGCACTTTACTAGCTAAAGTTTTGTTGTGCATGTTGTGTGGGAAGATGCTATATTTGTTGATCACATGATCTTGATCTTGAAGTCTCAGGTCTTTGATTGTCGGACTTGTTCTTATTGAGAAAGGCATAAATAACCATCTCACCACTGTTTACTAGCCAATCATGAACACCTTAGTGCATATCGTAAGATTTTGTGCTCGAGAAAGTGTAGCACATGCACAAAAAGAACATAAGGTGTAGCCTCTATTAAAATTGGTGTGTACATTATTGGGCTATAATAATCTCACAAATTCATAAAATTGGTGTGTACATTATCCCGGCTTTTATTAAGTTTCTAATCAATTAAATTGAATAATGAGGCAAATCAAGAAACTTACATGGTTGCAAGCTTTTATTCTAGGAGATGTGAGAGTTATATGATGTAACTTTTTAAGTAATAGTCTCTTTCAAATTCATGTGATGGATTTTGTAGAAATTGTGATTGATCAATATGTGCATGTCACCTCACATGTTTCTCAAGCTTATGCTAGTTGCACACACTACACAAGTTATTCTTTGCTAAACTGTGTACATGATATTGTGTGTGTTTTTGGCCTGACCAACCAAGTTTGAAATTTTCTGAAATTATTGCAAAACATGTTTGCTTGCTTGATTGGTTGAGGAAGATTATGAGAAAAGCTTAATCTGAGAGATCTGGGTTGAAAATATGGGTTTTTGGAAAACATTTCATCTCATACTCATGCATTTTGTCTTAAAAGTTAATGCTTTGAGGAGTTTTTGAGCTAATTTGATTCAATTTTCAAAAATTCAGTTTTTCCAGATTTTCGATCGATCGAGTCTGTTTTTCGATCGATCGAAAATGTTTTTAAAATCCCTCTAAAGTCTCTGTGTGTTTCGATCGGTTCTCGATTGATACTGGATCAATCGAAGGATTTTCGACCGATCAAATCTGTTTTTCGATCGATCGAAAATCGGGCTGAATGTTTTTTAAAAGGTTTTCTTTTCACGTGACTTTTCACTTTTCAAATCTTTTTCAAAACTTTTTTCTCCCTACCAACCGGTCAAGCCTCTTTTCTTGGAGATTTTGTCGTTTTCTTCAAATCTTTTTGCATAATCTCTCTCTCCCAAGTCTGGTATGTCTTTTATGCCCTTTCTTTTGCTTTTTCTCTATGTCGTTTAATTGAGTCTATTGAAAATAACTGAATTGTTTCATATTCATTAAATAAAGAGTAAGTTCTTTCAACAGTTTTTATAGTGTAGTCTGCCATGGAGGATAATGTAGAAAAAGAAGTCTATCTGTAGATTTTATCAGTTCTTTTTGTCGGTATAGCTTTCATGCTATATTCCTCATAATTAACTATTCTATCATTTTCCATGTCTAGATTAGTGTGTGCCTGACCTAAATGTGTCCTAGCAATAGATGATGAGTGACTAAACATATTTATTCTATTTCCAAGAAATTAATAATTACTGACAGAACTATTACTAACTACTAGTATCCTTGCTACCAAAACCACCTCCTTGGGAAACTCCATTGCGAGACTACCCAAACACATGCCTATCCGTTGGCTAACAAAAAACGGGCTGACCAACGCAAAACTATGGTTTGCCAACGAGTCTTGAGGCTGACCAACGCTAAAAAGGAGCAAGTAGTGGCTATGCAGTAATAAGAGTTATGTGCTTATAGCACTAGGATTCTTTTGTATTGTTTCTATTATGTCATCTTTCCTATTATTATTTTCTTGTCTTTCTATAGAACTTCTTTCACTACATGACTATAGTCAAAGTCTTTCTTCGTGTCTTTATGTGCTATAACTATAGGTCTTTCAATTGCTTTTAGTTCTCTACCATCTTTTCTACTGCTATTTATATGCCAATTTTCTATTACACTATTCCTTTCTTTATGCCAATTATCTATCAGGGTCTTTGTTAAAGGTGATCTTTGATGGGGTTCAAAGTTTCTTTCTTGTTCTAAATTTAAAGCTTTAATTTTTTTCATAAAGGTTCAAGAAACTATCTATTTTATTATCTCTATCATTTTTTCTTTCGGTAGTAGATCTTTCAATAGCTTCTAAAGATTCTAATTTTTTATTAATCCTGTCTAAGAAACTATCATTGTGTCTATCAGTCTGTCTATTGATTTTATCTCTTATTAATGTACTCCAATTATTTGTATTATTATAGTTATAATTATAATTATCCATATCACTGTCAGAGTCAGAATTTGTTTCATAATCCATATTATCATATAAAAAAAAATAGCAAAATATATATATTCAAAATAAGGTTAAAACAGAATATGGAATATGAAAACGGAAACTAGTAAAATCTTACTTGAATAAAGACTTTTGTCTTTGATACAAGCTTGAAAATAAAACGCTGTCTAAAGAGTTACAAGATTACAAAATAAAACTGTCTGAAGAGAAAGGCTACATGGTTACAAAGGTTACAAGATTACAAAGGAGAAGTCTTTCTGAGGGAGAGGGAAGGCTATTATAAAGGCTTTTGTCTTTTTCTCTAAAGGTTTCAAACATCTAAAAACTTGGAACTTGAAAAACTTATTCTGAAAAACTTAAAACTTTTAAAAACTTAATCTCTGTCTTCGGAGTCTGTCTCTTTTATAGATTATGTGAACCATGGTGAACTAACCTGAGTAGGTAAAGTTAAATTAAGTTAAATTGTTAGTAGGAACTTATTGAACCATGTATTCTGAGAATCATAATCTGTCAAGATACTTTCTGTCACATGCAGATGAATAGTAATTTTTCATAATTCCTGTCTGGTCTATCTATCTGGGACTTTGTCGTATGCTAGTAAATAGAAGTGACTTACGAACATTTGTCTATATCAGAGCCAAGGATGGTGACAGACTTGCAAACACACTTTAGTTTCTTTGACTTTTTAGATTACCAGAACAAAAAGATAAATGTAATAGAGAAAACATTGTCATGGACGAAGACAAAAAATCATGAAAAAGTGTACCAAACTTTTCCACCCATTGAATCAGTTATATTGAATCAAAGTTGTGGGATCCAAGTGTTGGCTACTCCTATTAAAAGACCTAGTCTAAGTGATGATAATAAAAACCTAGATAGTATAATTCAACAGAATAATTATCCTAGAAATATATATATATATATATATATATATCTAAAATCAATTGGTCAAAAGTGACAAGAAATAGAAGACAGAAAAACACCCCTTTCCACCTCCATTAAAAAAGAAAATGAGTCTAACAACCCTTTGTTTATCCCTCATGAAATACCCCCTCACCTTAGAGCTCCTTTAAAGAGACCTATGACAAAGAAAACTGATGATTTAATTAATGAAATTAATAAAAAGTTAGATTTAATGAAAAATTAGAATCATAGAAAGATATAGAATCATTAAAAAAAAAAAGGTATGACGTTAAATGCAATAGCAAGAACTGAGTCTTCAGAGGATGAAGAATCAAAAGACAAACAATTAATAGACTTGACAAACTCATTAGATTTAGATAATTTAGAATCACAATTTATTGATAAATTACAAATTAATAAATGGACTTTACATCTTATTCGCCAGATTTAATATATGAATGGAATATTGATGGAATGTCAGAATATGAAATATTAAATCTTTTACATGAAATGACTTTTCTCACAAATGTTTATAAGAATCATGGAAAACAAGACCACTAGATAGCCCATTTAATTGTCATCAGTTTTACTGGCCAATTGAAAGGTTGGTGGGATCACTATTTAAATAATGATGACAGAAATCAAATATTGACAGCTGTTAAAAGGGAAACAGATGAAAGTGTTAAAATGACAGATAGACAACCTTCACATGATGCAGTTAATACTTTAATTTTTACTATAACTAAACATTTTATTGGAGATCCTAATCAATATAAAGAAAGAGCTTCAGATGTTTTAATTAATTTAAGATGTCCACAACTTTCAAACTTTAGATGGTATAAAGATGTTTTTATTTCAAAAGTTTTAAGTAGGAATGACTGTCAACAATCATAGTGGAAAGAAAAATTTATTGCTGGCTTACCTTATTTCTTTACTTAAAAAGTTAGACTTGATATAGCTAATAATTACGAAACTATAGACTATCCTAACTTAACATATGGAGACATAATATCCTCAATCAACAAAACAAGTCTATGGCTGTGTAATGATTTAAGGCTAAAAAATCAAATAGAGAAAGAAAAAAGATATGCTAAGAAGGAGCTAGGAACTTTTTGTGAACAATATGTCTTGGATCCACTAAATGCTCCCCCTAGGAAAAGAACAAAAAGATAAGAAAGATGAGGATAGATACAAGAATAATAATAGAAGATATCATAAAGGTAGGACTAAAGAAAAGAAAGAAGAGTCCAAAAGAAAGAAACATGATAGATATAAAGAAAGAGACATTATTTGCTTCTAATGTGGAAAAAAGGGACACACTAGTAGATACTATAACTTTCAAGGAAAGATAAATAAACTTGACATATCAGGAAAGTTAAAGGATAAATTAAGGAGTATACTAGAACAGACAGATAGTGATGAAACAAATAATGAAATTCACCAGATAGATAATTGTAATATTACCTCATCATCGACAGATATTTCTTTAGATAATGGAAAAGTTAAATTATGCAATTGCAATAATCCTGATAATTGTTATTGTAAAAGAAAACTAAAAATAAGTGTTTTAACAAAATAAGAAGATAAAATAATGGATTTAAAAGACAGACTTCTGAATTTACAATCCAAAAAGATTATTTATCTAAATTAAAAGAATCTTTAACTTAAACAAACAGACTTAAAATAGATTTGAAAGATTATAAGTCAACCTATAATTTTGCAAAAATTACTAACAGATTTAAACCCAGTAAACCTATAACAATGACAGATTTATAGATAGATATTAATGATCTAAGAAATGAGCTAAAAGAATTAAAATCAAAAAATTTCATTTTAAAAGAAATGGTTGAGCAAATTGTATGCAAGTAATTAGTGTCAAGGATAGAATTAAATATTATAATGAACCTTTGACAGACTCCACTATCCCTGACGGACATGCTTATATTGATAAAAATTCTTATAAAGATGATTTTTTAAATATAATTGATAGAATGGTATTACAGAAATGGTATACTGAAATAACTTTGGTTGTTCATAAAGAATTTTCATTAACTATTGTTGCACTTTTTGATTCAGGTGCTGACATGAATTGCATTCAGGAAGGATTAATACCTTCTAAATGCTTTGTGTTAGGACATATGTGTGTCGCATGTTAGGAACATATGTCACTATTTTATGTAATTGGCTAATCCTTTGACAAAATGTACTTTACTTATAATTGGGTAGATCTAGGAGATGTTTAATGCTTCAAGAAACAAGGTTTCAAGTTTAAGTGTTAAAGCCATGCAAGTCTATCCAAGAATCAAGTATGAAAGTGCTGCTCATTAAAGCTCGACAACTAGCTCGACAGCTAGCATCTATCGAGGCTTAGAGAGTTGTCTGAATCCAGTGGCTCAACAGCTTCTCGACAGCTAGGGTATCTGTCAAGGTTTATGAAGTTCAGTTTTCCAGGACTGTTTTTCATCCAATCCGTGATTATATGTTTGGGTTTTCTGTTTTTCACAACCCTAGACATATAGAAGGATTATTTTAAGGGCCGACAAAGGTGACACAAGTTGCACAAGTGTGGAGCAAAGTTTGTTCAAGCAAATTATGATCGGAGACAGAATTTGACCTAATTCATCTTTCTTGTGAAGAAGTTGTTGTGTTTATACACTGTAAGGTTTTATGACCAAGGAGTTTCTTAATCTTCATCGTGTGATGAACTGAAGAACTTTGCATCCAACAACCTTCTCTAGCTGGTGAATCAAGTCGCGTACTGGGATTGTCACTACAGAGCTTCTTAATCTTCATCGTGTGATGAACTGAAGAACTTTGCAGCCAACAACCTTCATCGTGTAATTGGTTAGTCACGTTTTGGGAGCCGTGCATTGAAAATGAGAGATTGTCACTACAGAACAAGTCCAATTCGGTATTAGGGTAAGGGTTCAACTATTGGTTGATATAAGGTACTGGGATTCCCTTACTTGTAACCGCTTGTTGTGATAATAGTGAATTCTCGGGAGTGGTGACCTTAAAATCACCCAGTGGGGTTTTTGCCGTGTAGGTTTTTCCCATTCGTAAACAAATCACCGTGTCAATTTATTTTCTGCTGCATACTTAGTTTAATTAGTGATTTGTTTGTGCTACCACGCGTTTGCATGTTAATTTGAATAATTAATAAACTCGACTAATTATTCAATTAATTCATCACATGGGGTCAATACGTTCTTGGCCTATCAAGTGGTATCAGAGCAGGCACACTCTGATTAGGATTAATCTTTACGGTGTGATCCATTGACCCCTGTTCGTCATGGATAGAGGACAATCTCTTATTATACCTCCTCTATTTGATGTCACTAATTATGCATATTGAAAAGTACGCATGAGAGCTTTCTTGCAGTCTCTAGATGAGACGATGTGGCTAGCTGTGGAGATAGGCTGGAACAAGCCTACAGAAGCGCCGGCCGACTGGGATGATGCTAATATCAAGGCAGCAAACTTCAACAGCATGGCATTGAATGCTCTATTATTGGAAATATATATGTTTGTATCGCATACAAAATAACCACAGCAAAAAATTAACGGATCTACTTCATTCGCAATTGATTACATGTACTATGTAAATTTCAGAATTCAAGAATAACAGAGTGCTCCTTGGTGTGGTGAATTTTGAAACCAAAGATTAGAAGTACTCGGGAACACTTTTAATCTTCACTCCAATTCCACTAGCGCCCAAGAAGTGTGGTCTCTCAATCAGTTTTTATGTATTTGTTCAAGGGAGAATTAGAGAGTGTCCAACACTCACATACAAACCATTTCATGTAACTTACTAAATTCTGTATGTTTCTCTCCTTTATAACTGATTATCTAATTGGGATAGCCTTTTGGGCCTTTCCAATTGGGTTTTAGTATGTGACTTGGAGTGGGACCAAAAGGAACAAATAAGATACTAGCTCTAATGGGCCTTAGGCTTTTCTGTCAACTCTTGACAAGTCCAAAGTTACCATTAATTATATTTAATACCACTATATAAATATAATTGCACTCTAGGCCTTATTAATAAATTATATCCCAAGACTCTATTGTACATGCAACCCCTTCATAAAATGTTCGTAGTAATACAAAGTCATTAATGTAGACTGCCACTTTGTGAATTACTACATCTTAATCCTTGAGTACCCAGTTTTATCCTTTTAAGTTATTCATAATATATTTATGAAATCCAATTTCATAAATATATATATTCTTTAGTAATTTCTTACCAAAATGATTAGGCCTAACTCTCTGAATAACTGAACCCATTAAACTTATCTCAAGTGAATATTTTATATCTATGTTAAGAGATTATGAATTCCATCTTGAAAATATATGTTCCATCAACACAAAATGTGGCTGCCCAACATACTGAGGTTTTGACCGTTATTTTAGATCTCACTCCTGATATATCAAAGCAACCTATATTTCATGATCAGGTCCATTATCCTTTTCGGATTAAAAGTTCATGTAAATAGAATTCGTGAGATTTATTATTCAATTGACAGTCGTTAGGAGAATAATAAATCTCACAGCGGTCCAATTCAATATGCCTTAACTTTTAAAACATATCAACATATCAACTAGAAGTCTCCACTTTCATGATCAAGACAAATCATCTTAGTTGATATGTTATAGTCTTCGCAGATGAAACACCCAATTTTCATCACCGACTACGAACTAAAATTCTGAGTTTACAAAGAACTTATAATTTATATCTTCTGTGACTTCTAACATAAATTACATACTATGCATCTCATGGATTATATGATAATGTCTAAATATTCATGTTACCATTATTTTAGATAATTATAAAAACAGCTTTATCAATCACAATATTAAGTCATACATAATGTCATACTTAATATCATACATAGCATCATAAAATAGGATTTAAGGGCACTAATCCTAACAATCTCTCATTTGTCCTAAATACTATTGTGCACTAATCTAACTCTCATTTTCTCTAAATGTGACTCGAAAGTCCTTTGAGGCAAGGCTTTGGTAAAGGGATCCGCTAGATTATTTGCACTTTCTATCTTTGCTACTACTACATCTCCACGAGCAATAATGTCTCGAATGATGTGGTACTTTCTCTTAATGTGCTTTCCTTTCTTGTGATTCCTTGGATCTTTGGATTCTGCAACCGCTTCACTATTGTCGCAAAACAATGTAATGGGAACTTGCTCCATTCTCACAACACTAAGATCAGAAAGGAATTTCTTAAGCCAAACAACTTCATTTGCCGCCTCACAAGCAGCAACATATTCAGCTTCCATGATGGAGTTCGCAATACAAGATTGCTTAACACTCCTCCAACTTATGGCTCCACCTCCCAAGGTGAGCACACAACCTGAGAATATGCTTTATAGCTTGCCAATGTTTTGGTCCTAGATTTGATTGATATCAGCTGACCATGCCAACTAAATAACAGAATCTGGTCTAGTACATAGCATGGCATACATGAGACTTCCCACTGCAGAAGCATAAGGAACTTGTCTCTTCATATTTTCTTCCTCTTGAGTCTTAGGCCTTTAGTCATCAAACAAAGGAACTCTATGTCTAAAAGGAAGTAATCCCTTCTTAGAGTTTTGCATGCTAAACCATTCTAGAACCTTATTAATATACCCAGCTTGTGATAAGCCTAACATCTTATTCTTGTGATCTCGCTAAAACTTGATCCCTAATGTTGAAATTGAGAACATTAATGTCAAAACTGATTTAGCTAGTGAGAACATAGACAAGGGTAAACCTATCTTACGAGCACCCCCTAGCAAGGTAAGAAAGAAGCTAAAAACTTTAAGGATAAGAAGGCTAACTCTCAAAAGCCTAAACAAAAGAAGTAGCATCTTTGTCATCACTGTGGAGCAGCCAGTCATACTCGACCTAATTGCTATAAGTGATTAGCCACTCAACAGAGCAACGGCATGATCACATCGGGAAACCATAATCAGTTTCCATCCTTTTTTGCTCCCCTTGGAGATCTTCTCAAAGCCCTCATTTTCCTTTCGAACTTGAACGGGTTCAATTCTTCCCCCTCACCTTCGGTTCAAGGATTCACTCAAAGGAAAGGGTCTTCCAAAGTATGGAAGGAAAAGGGCTCCAAGTGATTCTATCACTTTTTCTTTCTCTCTTCTTGTTTTTGTGTTTGCATTACTTGTGTGTTTTGCTTTCAAGTTTTGAGTCAATCTAGTTTTTTATGCTTTGCTTTGTTTAATATGTTTTTGTTTGTTTTTAGTTTTGTTTATTTTGTTTTTCATATAAAAAATAATAATAATAATTCAGAAAAATACAAAAACAGTGTATGTTTGTGTACATTGGTACTTGTGTACCTTGGATGGCCATTGAAACAAAGTTTTCTAAACTTTGTATCTTTTGTAGCTTAAATGAGCATCTCTATGCACAACTAAGCAAGTAAGATTTATGGCTCGTATTTATGATGAGTAAGGTTAAGTGATCTCTTGTACTTAATACTTATATCACTCTTTTTGACAGGAAGGACTAGAAAATCCTAAAAGAAAGGCATATATAACAATCTCACCATTGTTGCCCGCCAATCATGAAATGACATCCGTATGTTTCGGCATAGCAAAAGTACAATGTCATATGCTTAACATCATTAGGTATTTCTTTTCTTTCTCTTATATGCTCATGCACGATATGCTTATTAAAAGAAAAATATGCAAAGAAAAATAAAAACAAAAAGATCAAAATGCTTTATCTATGATTGCAAGCGCATATTCTAGGAGATATAGGAGTTATAGGATGTACCTCGAAGGTGATAGTCTCCATTAAATAGTTATGATTGTGTGCGAGTTAAAGCGATTTTCTCATATCTCAAATCGTCATAACATGTATACGCTTATGCAATCTTGCAATGTTTTTCACACACAACACGCAATATTCTTTGCTACTATTGATACATGTGTAGGTACAATGTGATTTGGCCATCACAAGGTTTACATGTGTTAATGTATACTCACTAAACTGTCTTAACTTGTTTTTGAAATATAAAATTTGTTAGACTTTGTGTGTGAGTGTGTGTGTGTGTGTGTGTGTGTGTGTGTGTGTGTGTGTGTGTGTGTGTGTGTGTGTGTGTGTGTGTTTTGGGATCTTTATGCTTCACAATTCCTTGTTGAGAGATGATCTTGAGAGCTTAAAATGTTGTTTAGATCTTGGTTAAGTTGCATATTCGATTGCATTCATATCTATGTTTTTCTCTTTGTTGAAAAACTGTTTTTATGCAATCTCGACAAATCCTCGACACGTTTCGATACCTAGCTTATCTATCGAGCTCTTCAATTGCTTTTTATCGCATTCTCGACTCCTCTCGATAGCTAGGTTGATCGATTGAGAAACTTTCTGTCTCCTGGATAGCTCCTCGACAGATCCTCAATCCATCGGGCTTCGTTTTGCCTTGGACACCTGCTCAATCAATGAATCTGTCGACCCTATTAGATCTCGCCACCTCTCGAACTGTCAAGAATTAGTGAGGCACTATAAATAGGGTCAACGTGATTCAGCTCTCATTTCGCTCAATCTCTCTCGATCTCTCTAGACTCTTCAACTCCCTAAACCTCTCTCACTCACTCCAAATCTCTTCCTCAAGGATTTTTCGGCCTAGATCAAGTTTTTCTTCACTTGGTAAGGGTCCTAATCCTTCTTTTTCATGCATTTTCATATCTTTTGACCTAAAAATTGGGGTTTTTTGAAAATTTTTGGGATTTTTCAAATTGAAGAGGTTTTTTGCAAAATTTTTGGTGGGTTGTGTAAATTTGATCTTAAAACTTCATGCAATGCATCTCATTTGCATTACAACTATATTTTCATGCATTTAGATATGTGTTATACATGTGCAACTGATTGTGTGCTGGTAGGATTGGATTAGGCTGAGCCTATGATGCAATTACTTTTGCATATCACATGTTCATGCATTCCTATGCATACGTACTTTCTATTCTATATATTTTGATATATCTTGTTGCTTGGGACTTTTCTAATTGTTTCTTTCTCCCTCTCTCTCTTCTATTTGCGTTAGTCTACTTCTATGGCACCCAAACGCAAATCTACTCTGTCCCAGAACCTCTTCGTTCCGAGGCATCCACTTCATCCGATCCTACTCCTTCTTTTACTCGATTCTGTGATGAGCAAGCCCAAAAGGACTTCTCGAAGAACTTTTCTTGACGAGGTGTTCATTCAAAACGCCAAGTTATTTTTCAGACTTCTCCGACACTGACGTACCCACTGTCATTCACAGTAGGGGTTGGGAGTCACTATGTGACGTCCCAGTCACTTGTCCATCCATGCTGATCCAGGAGTTCTACTCCAACATGCATGGATTTGATTATTCAGTACCTCTTTTTGTTACTCGCATTCGAGGTATGTGCATTGTTATCACACCGGATATTGTATCCGATGTGCTCCGTGTCTCGAAGGTAGAGCATCCAAACTACCCCAGCTGTAAGCGTCTGAGGACTGTGTCCAAAGACAAGCTTATGTCTGCTTTCTGTGAGCGTCCCTCTGATTAGGGCAAACGTCAGTTTACTCTGTGTTCGACCTTTGCTAAAGGTCCTAAATTCATGAACATGGTTATAACCTTTGTTCTTCACCCCTTATCTCATTATAGCTCTATTACAGAGCCCCGTGCTCAGTTTTTGCTTTCACTTCTAGAGCATCTTACTATAGATTTTCCCTCTCATTTCATTCTTTCTATCATAGATATGTATAGGGATTCGGCGACCCGTGATAAGCTCATCTTCCCTTCGGCTATCACAAGGATTTTATGCCATTTTTCTGTTCCCTTTCCCGTGTCCGACGATATCTCTGTTATGGGTGCTATAGATACGACTACCGTTAAACGAAGCAAGGCACAGTTTCGGTCGAGGTGGTTCGGGTCAGCTGTTCCTCCCACTTCTTCAGCTCCATCCATATATGCTCCCTCTTCTTCTTCGAGTGGTGTGACTCTCGAGGACATCATGGCGCAGCTTCAGTGCATGGATGCTCACCTTAACATTCTCAGTGATGAGTTGTATCAAGTGAACACCCGTGTTGGTCGTATTGCACGACACCAAGCGGTTATGGGTGGCTTTATTCCCTTGTCTCCATGTACTCCAGAGGCTTCTAAGGATGAGGATGATGGAGATGCTAGCTCTTCCGTGCTGACGAGATGTTTTGGTTCTAAGAGTAGTCATAGTTAGAGGGAGAGTTAGTATAGGAGATTAATGTTAGGGGGAGTGCTGATATTGAGGGATGTAGTGAGGATTTCATGTATCTTTTTCTTTTCTCTCCTTTTTAGATACATTGTTCTTGTACATGGGTCTTGTGACCATTTTGACATATATTGTACTTATATTCTTTATATATTGATATATGTTTTTCACCTACCCTTACATGTGTGGTTTCTTTTCTCTCCTTATACACATGCTTCTTATATCTTGTATGCAATCTATTATTTAGGTTTCACACTAAGATGCCTTAATGAGTTTTGTTTAAAATGTTTCAGAAATACAGGTTGTCAAAGTCTACTTGCCATAAACTCTCTCCTTGCAAAGTTTTTCAAGAGTTTGTGTTAGGATAGATTTTATGGTATTCAACAAGTGAGTATAAGTTGAGTAATTTATGACTTCTCTCATATGTTCATTTGTTTGTTGTGGTTTTTTCACGGATTGCCAAAGGGGAAGATTGTTAGGGAATATGTGTTTCACATGTTAAGAACATATGTCACTATTTTATGTAATTAGCTAATCCTTTGACAAAACGCACTTTACTTGTAATTGGGTAGATCTAGAAGGTGTTTAATGCTTCAAGAAACAAGGTTTCAAGTTCAAGTATTAAAGCCATGCAAGTCTGTCCAAGAATCAAGTGTGAAAGTGCTGCTCATTAAAGCTCGACTACTAGCTCGATAGTTAGCATCTATTGAGGCTTAGAGAGCTGTCTGAATCCTGTGGCTCGACTGCTTCTCGACAGCTAGGGTATCTGTCGAGGTTTATGAAGGTCAGTTTTTCATGACTGTTTTTCATCGAATCCGTGATTATATATTTGGGCTTTCTTTTTTCACAAACCTAGACAAATATAAGGATTATTTTAAGGGCCATCAAAGGTGACACAAGTTGCACAAGTGTGGAGCAAAGTTTATTCATGCAAATTGTGACCGAAGACAGAATTTTCCCTAGTTCATCTTTCTTGTGAAGAAGCTGTTGTGTTTGTACACCGTAGAGTTTTGTGACTAAGGAGCTTCTTGATCTTCACCGTGTGATGAACTGAAGAACTTTACAGCCAACATCTTTCTCTAGTTGGTGAATCAAGTCGCGTACTGGAATCTACGCAATCGGTTAGTCACGTACTAGAAGCCGTACATTGAAAAGGAGAGAATGTCACTACAGAACAAGTCCAATTGGATATTGGGGTAAGGGTTCAACTGTTAGTTGGTATAAGGTACTGGGATTCCTTTATTTGTAACTGCTTGTTATGATAATAGTGAATTCTCGGGAGTGGTGACCTTAAAATCACCCGATAGGGTTTTTTCTGTATAAGTTTTCCCCATTCGTAAACAAATCACCGTGTCAATTTATTTTCCGCTGCATACTTAGTTTAATTGGTGATTTTTTTGTGCTACCATGTGTTTGCATGTTAATTTGAATAATTAATAAACTTGGCTAATTAATCAATTAATTCATCACAAGGGATCAATACATTCTTAGCCTATCAAGTGGTATCAGAGCAAGCACACTCTGATTTGGATTAATCTTTGCTGTGTAATCCATTGACCCCTGTTTGTCATGGATAGAGGACAGTCTCTTATTATACCTCATTTATTTGATGGCACTAACTATGCATACTAGAAAGTACTCATGAGAGCTTTCTTGCAGTCTTTAGATGAGAAGGTGTGGCAAGCTGTGGAGATAGGCTGGACCAAGCCTACAGAAGCGCCGACCGATTGGGATGATGCTAAAATCAAGGTGGCAAACTTCAACAGCAGGGCATTGAATGCTCTATTCAGTGCAGTCACTAATGAGGAGTTCAAGAAGATATCCTTCATTGAAACTGCAAAAGAAGCATGAACCATTCTTTAGACAACCTATGAGGGAATCAAGGTTGTTAAAGACTCAAAGCTTCAGAGGCTCACTACCAGCTTTGAGGAGATCAAGATGGGCGAGGATGAGTCGTTTGATAAGTTTTATGCCAAGCTCAAGGACATAGTGAACTCAGCCTTTAATCTTGGGGAAACCATTCCTGAACTCAAGATTGTAAGAAAGGTGCTCAGATTTCTACCCAAGAGATTCCATGCCAAAATCACCGCAATAGAGGAACCAAAAGATATTAATAAAATTCCTTTGACAGAATTGGTTGGCAACTTGTAGACCTATGAGTTAGGGTTGACAAAGATCGTGAAAATGATCAAGAGTAAAAGCATAGCATTGAAGGCCAAGAGCAGTGACACGGATGAGTCTTCCGACGATGAAGATTCTCAGATGAAATCCTACATCACCCGGCAATTTAAGAAGTTCATGAAGAATGCCAATGCAAAGGGCTTCGACAAGGACTATAGGTAATCGAGTTCTTCTCAATCTAAGAGCCACGATAAAGGGAAGAAGGATTCTAGAGATGGCGGTCAGTATACTGTTCCCTCAGGACCCATTTTTTTTTTAGTGTCAAGGATTTGGACACATGAAACAGGAGTGTCCCACATTTCTCAAGACCATTGGGAAAAGCAAGGCAGGAATTATGACAAATTACTATTCATCTACATGCGACAAAAAGTATCCTAACAAATTCCGATTCTTAGAATACATAGTTCTATAAGTTCCTACCGATAGTTTAACTTGATTTAACTTTACCTACTCAGGTTACTTCACCATGGTTCACATCATCTATAAAAGAGACGGACTCCGAAGACAGAGATCAAGTTTTTGAGTTTTTCAGAATCCCCTAAAGTCTTTTAGAATTCAAGTTTTTCAGATCTCTTAAGTTTTTCAAGTTTTTAGAAGTTGCAAAAAGACGTAAGCCTTTATTATAGCCTTCCCTCTCCTTCGGAAAGAATCTTGTATACTTTCTCCTTTTGTAACCTTGTAACCCTTCTCTTCAGACAGTAGTTTATTTTCAAGCTTGTATTAAAGATAGAAATTTTTATTCAAGGAATATTTTTCTAGTTTCTATTTTGATATTCTATATTCCGTTTTAACCTTATTTTGAATATATCTATTTTGCTATTTTCTTCTTTATCATCTATTTTATCATTGTTTATGCTTACATATTACTACTATGCTCACTCCTGGGTAGAATTAGTATCAGAGCCACTTAGTTTTTCAAGTTTTTAATAATTCTAAAAACTAGACTTTTTGGACTATCATAACAAAAAGATAAATGTAATAGAATTGGTATCAGAGCCAAGGATGGTAAATTTATGAGTTTTATTTCTTTGCAATTAAGAAGTTTCTAGGAACTTTTATTATGCATAGCCACTACTTGCTCCTTGCTAGCGTTGGTCAATTTTAAGACTCATTGGCAAACCATAGTTTCACGTTGGTCAACCCATTTTTTGTTAGCCGACAGACAGGCGTGTATTTAGGTGGTCCCGCAATGGAGTTTCCCGAGGAGGTGGTCCCGGTAGCAAGGATACCAATGGTTAGTAATGGTTCCGCCAGTACTTATTAATTGCTTGGAAATAGAATAAATACGGTTATCAATTCATCATCTGTTTTCTTGTTTACACTTAGGTTAGGCACACACTAATTAGAAACATGGACCATGATGATATAGATTATGATGAAGGTTATAGCATAAGAGATACAGACAATAATAATTGGTTAAATGATAATATGGATTATGAAACAGATTCTGACTCTGACAGTGATATGGATAATTATAATTATGATTATAATAACACAAATAATTGGAGTACATTAACAAGAGATAAAATCAATAAACAGACTGATAGACACAATGATAGTTTCTTAGATAGGATTAATAAAAAATTAAAATCTTTAAAAGCTATTGAAAGATCCACTACCAAAAGAAAAAATGATAGAGATAATAAAATAGACAGTTTCTTGAACCTTTATGAAAAAAATTAAAGCTTTAAATTCAGAACAAGAATGAAACTTTGAACCCCATCAAAGATCACCTTTAACAAAGACCCTGACAGATAATTGGCATAAAGAAAGGAATAGTGTAATAGAAAACTGGCATATGAATAGCAGTAGAAAAGATGATAGAGAACTAAAAGCAACTAAAAGACCTATAGTTATAGCACATAAAGACACCAAGAAAGACTTTGACTATAGTCATGTAGTGAAAGTAAGAAGTTCTATAGAAAGACAAGAAAATAATAATAGGAAAGATGACATAATAGAAACAATACAAAAGAATCCTAGTGCTACAATACAAAAGAAGAAGCTAAATAACTGATGGAGACAGAGAAAGAAGAATAGAGAGATAACAAGGCAATAGTACTCTAACCAACTCAAAAGAAACTCTACATAAAGAGTTAGATATAGAAAAAGCCATAGTGAAGAAAGAGAAAGAGAGATATAATAATAAAGAAAGAAAAAAATAGTTCCAAAAAGAGTAATAGTTTCAAAGAAGAAATTGATGAAAGACAAAAATCAATTGAAAGAACTATGGATTATACCTGAGACAATAATTTAGTAGAATTGACTAAAAAGATAGAATTTAAAATTCACCTATAGAGATAAAAGAGATGAAAAAGGACATAACAATTTCAAAGATTATTGAGTTATCAGATAATGAGAAATCTGATAGACATACTAGAAACATTATTGTCATAAATGTAAGGAAAATGGACATACTAAAACACAATGTGATAGACATAATAAAATTGTTAAACAAATCAGTAAATTAGAATTTGAGAAAGACATAATCAGTGAATTAATGGCAATATTTAACGTTAAGCAAAAAGAGATAGACCAAATAATGAAAAAGGAAGAATTAAAATCAACCAACCCACTTAAAATCAATAAAACAAAAGGAAACAAAAAGACATAATAATAAAACTGAAAGATAATCTACCCAATCATCTAAAAGACAAAAAAGACTATTTACTAAAATTGAAATATTCTATAAATATACATATTGCATGTATTAGGTGTAGGAAATATGGACACCATGTTATAGAAAGTAGAAAAGGAGAAAAAGCTAATAAAGAAAAAGATAAGAAGGAAAAGAAAAAAATGAAACAAGATGGAGTAGTTATAAAACCAGTAACTTTACAAGACTTAATGACAGAAGCTGTAAAGTTGTAATTTACAACTATGTGTTTTGTTGGCTTTAATTCCATACCAAATTTCATTGTAATTTAATTCAATCTTTTTATAACCTGTATTCATTGTGGGATTTAATTGTAAGGGTTGTGTGATAGAGAAAGAGTGTGAAGACTCAAGCAATTGAAGACAGAAGAGTTTTCGCGGGTAGCTCACGACTAAGCATCCCGCGAAGTGATACATATGCCATGCACGACTAGAATGCGAAGAGTCTGGACAGATGGAGACAACTGTGTTTCGCGAATAGCTCGTGAGTAAGGCCTTCCCGCGAGACACTCGCGAAACATTCTATTTTGCCAGTCTATACTATCTGATACACACTTTCTGTACCCACACTATATATACCCATATTACCCACAGATGATAGAGACAGCTTTTGAGAGAAAACCCTAGCCACAAACCCTTGAGAGTGAGATATTTTTATACCCACAAATATCTACACATTCCTTTGTGATTTTCCTTAACTCTTACCTCTCCATTTCTAAATCCTTGAAAGGTTGATAGCCCAAATACTTACCACACCCATCTTGAGTGAAAAGTAAGGTTTTGGAGCTGCTGAGGAAGCATTGGAAGAAGCCATATGTTTGGCAGATGCAATCGGGCTGAATTGCGTGATCCGGAGAGCTAGAGAAGACAAGGCTTGGCGAAGTCAGTTGGTAGCAGGAGCATGGAGGGTTCAAGTACATGGGGTAGATTAGGTTTGGAAGGTCTTTTGTTATTCGTGTACTCTAACTTATTCTCTAATGGATCGATTATTGCTTGGAGGGTGGCAGAGAGGTTTTACGCCGAGTACTTCGGTTTCCTCTTCGATAACACATTGGAGTGTTATCTTGTGTTTGCATTCTTCTTCCCTACTCTTTTACCTTTCAATTCATTGCTATGTTTTATTGTTTATGGGTTAGAGTATTTTGTTTGTTTGTTTATCCACTCGCATTTACACTATTCCGCACTTAGTATTAAGTTAGTGTAAAATCAATCGAGCCGTAATCCTTTTATTTGGGGGGTCTAAACAGCTCTTGTGCTTTTAACATAAATTCGAGCTTTCAGAAGCAAAAATGGTAAACAAGAAATAAAGAAGATAATTCGACAAACATGGATGAACAAAATATTGCAGACATAGTAAACTTAAAAAACTATTCTAAACCTCTGACAGATTCACCCGTAACAAACATAATAATGACAGACCCTCTCGATCCTTCTACTAATAAAGATGTTACAGATATTAATGTTTCAAACAAAAATAAAATCGATAACCATAGGCAAAATTCCTTAAGCTTAATTGACAGAGTTATTTTTAAAAAATGGCAAACAGAGATCACTTTGGTAATTAATAAAGAATTCTCTTTGACAAAAATTGCTTTAATAGACTCAGGTGCTGACATGAATTGTATTCAAAAGGACTAATACCTCTTAAGTATTATGAAAAATCATCTGAAAGATTAACACAGGCTAATGTAGAAAAACTAATAATTAATTATAAGATACCTAATGTTTTCATATGTAATGATGGAATATGCTTTGAGACAGTCTTTGTTTTAATTAAGGACCTTCCTTTTAAAATTATTTTAGGAACTCCTTTTATGGCTTTGCTTTACCCCTTTTAGTGACAGATGAAGGAATTAAAACTAATGTGTTGGGAAAAGATATATTCTTTAGATTCATTTTACCCCCTGTCCTGAAAGAAAATCATTCTTCCAAAAAGATCACTATTTTAAAAGTTATCAATGAAAGAGGAATCTATAGAACTGAAACAAGTTTGTCATCTTTAAAGACAAAAATATTACTTGATGACTAATTGACAGCTAATGACATAAAGAAATGCAAACAAGATATAGAGACAAAGATTTGTTCTTATTCTTCCATTGCTTTTTTGCATAGGCACCGACATATATTCCAATCACCTTGTGCAAAAGAACTTAGTAGAAAAGGCATAAAAGATGGAAATATGAATGCAATCTCTTTTAATCAATATGAATGGACTGACAGTAGGATAAAGGTACCAAAAAAGATTATAGTAAATGACATATTTACACCCTTTATAGTGTCCTTAACTATTCATATAACAGATGTTTTAGAAGCCTTGACAGATTCTCCTTTATTGATCATTAAAGAAAACATTAATTGTGGTAATTTCTTGAATAAAGACAGATTTAATTTCTTAACAGACGGAGTTAATCATTAGCCTCTGACAGATTTTCCCCAGACTATTACAGTAGTTAATGAAAGACTTTATGAAGAAGCTTTATTTCACATATTCTCGCAGAATGAGATATATAATAATACATACATGGGTAGAATCATGACATATTTTGAAAATTTTTTGAATTCCACTCACTTTAACAAATTCCATCATGACTACTCTAATACCACTACTACTCAGCAAGAGCACAAAGGTGTACAGAGAAAAGTTTGTTTTATTATATATACTTTAAATTTTAAAAATGATTTTCTTATAAAGTATTTTAAAGAAGTTTCACTGAAAGCCATTGATAAAAGGATTTTGAATTTGAAAGAAGCTTTGCATGAAAATACTTATTCTTAAAATAATATTTCAAGACATAATCCTTTTCCCAAAACCTAATTGCAAACTACTATGAGTAAAAGAACCTCCTAGGCAGACATGAAAGGAAAGGGCAAAGCACCAACAATGCAACCTAAACAATTCCAAAAGCCTAAGGATTTCGGATAAGCATGAAGGCATCTCGACAGAGACAATATCCCTTCAAGATACGTTGCTAGCTAAGGCATTGTATTCTTGTGGTGAAAAAAGTGAAATTCTGCAAGAAGTGCTCCACACTAATTTCATTTTTTGAGACGGAGAATTTACAGACCTTCCTTTTCACATTGAATTACTTCTTGATAATCTTCAAGCAGCTTTCACCCTTCGACAGAAATCTTTATTCCAAAAGACCCTTAAGGCTTTGGAATTACATCTTGTTAGCACCAGTGCATTCATTGAAGCATCTGGTTTGTCAACTCCTTGGCAAGGAGGATGGAGATTCAAGCTCCACAAAGATAGAATCATAATCTCCAAAAAGCTATCTTTTGGGAACAAGCTTTTCAAAGCTCCACCCTAAGATTCAGCAAAAAAAGAGACTTGCCATTAGAATCTTACCCCCTGAAATCCAACAAAGTATAGTAACCCATAAAGCCATAACAAGTTCTTATGACAGATGGATGTATCTTTTCGAAGTATTAGTCTCTACAGCATTTATCAGAACAGAAGACATGATAGACGACATATGGCTATCTCATAAAGCTACATGGTACGAAAGCTTTGCAGAAGCAGATAGTGTTTATGAAGGAACTAGTGACAAATACAATCCCTATTACTTATCAATACAGAGACAGAGGATCTGGGAATTTGTGATCCTTTATGGTTATATGAAATGCTAGAATCAAGGTTTATTAGCAAATTAATCATAAATTCTAGAATTCAGATTAGTTTATTTCCTAAAGTCATCCAAGAAGTAGCCACACAGATTGGAGGACTTAATTATATGAAGATCACTATTTGGAGCACTCTTCCAACTTAGGACAATAGCTATTATATGGAAGCTCAGCCAGCACACATTTTGGTCCTTATCCATGATTGGGGTTGTATCCCTGAATACAACTAGTATATTGGAGATATTTATTTATCACTTGATGAGCTAGATGCTCTAGCTCAAGAATAGTCTAATTTCATGGGTAACAAAATTTATGAAATGCAGAAAGAATTAGACAGAGGCTTCCACTTGTATGGCTACACCAACAGGATAGCCGTGTATGGTCTAAGACCTTCAATAAGAAGGCTTATTGGAAAAAGAAATATTGTTAAGGATCCTAGATTAATGACAACAAAAGATCGTGTTCCTATTTATCTCCCATTTCATATGGCGTCCTATGTGGAAATTATGAAACTATCCATGAGCATGAGCAGTATGAAGATAACTTTGATCCGCTAGATTATGATAACTACGCGGATACAGATTGATAGATAGACAAATATGCCAAGCAAGACAGATAGACAACAGCGACAGATTACTATTCACTGGCTACAGATCACTATTCATATACAACATATCACTATTCACCAGCACATGTGAATGGCCTCTAGACAAATCCAAGATAGTCCAGACAGATATAGACAGATGTTCAAGCAGGTGACACATTCCCAGAAAAACTAGATGAGAATAATGACAAATTACTATTCATCTAAAATTATGATAGATTACTATTCATCTGCATGTTCATTTGACAGATTCTCAGGTAGGCAAAAAGATCCAGACAAACTAGACGAGATAGATTACCATTCATCTGTAGACAAGATTTTAAAAGATCCTACCGACAGTTCAACTTGAGTTAACTTTACCTACTCAGGTTACTTCACCATGGTTCACTGCATCTATAAAAGAGACAGACTCCGAAGACAGAAGTCAAGTTTTTAAAAGTTTTTCAAGTTCCAAGTTTTTAGAAGTTTAAAAAAGTCTTGAATGGTTTGGAAGTAGAAAGCCTTATAATAGCTCTCTTTCTCTCCCTTAGAAAGACTTGTAATCCTTCCTCTTTTGTAATCCTGTAACCCTTCCCTTTAGACAGAATCTTGTAACCTTTCAGTTTCTAAGATAGTTTTTACTTTGTAATCTTGTAACTCTTCAAACAGAGTTTATTTTCAAGCTTGTATCAAAGACAGCAATTTGTTTTCAAGTTTTATCAAAGACAGAAGTTATTATTCAAGTAAGATTTTAATAGTTTTCGTTTTCATATTCCATACTCCGTTTTAACTTATTTTGAATATATCTATTTCACTATTATCTTCTTTATCATCTATTTTATCATTGTTTATACTTCCATATTATTGATGTGCTTTTTCCTGGGTAGAATTGGATTAGAATTAAGATATAGACAGGAATTTGTTAGAATGGAATATACCAACGGAAAGAACTGATAAAATCTGTAGACTTCTTTTTCTAAATTATCTTTCATGACAGACTACACTATAAAAACTGTTGAAAGAACTTACACTTTATTTAATGAATATGAAATAATTTAGTTATTTTCAATAGACTCAATTAAACGACATAGAGAAAAATATGCATTTTTACATGTTGGTTTGGTTCAAGTAGTTGTAAAACCATTAACAAGAGAAGCTTTAAATACAAGTATTTTACTTTGTTTAAGAGATGACAGACATTTAAGATTTAATGACTTACTTTTAAGAATGATGGAAACAAGTTTACATAATGGGCCAATATATTTTAATTGTTATCCTAATTTTGCTTTAAGCTTGTTTGACAGAAATGTCAGTTCGTTTAGACCCCTTAAACCCAACAGATTAACCTAGTGAATTAGCCAAGTGATTAACTTAGGTAATTTAATTAAATCTAGGTTAACACAAATAAGCAAAAACAACAAAGCAGCGGAAAATAAAGAACACAAAGATCTGATGACCCAGGAAACCACACCGGTAAAAACCTGGGGAGGATTTAACCTAGCTATCCTCAAGGTAAACTGAATCCACTATGAAAGAATCGAAGTTTACACAATAAGACTTAGACCACTAACATCCTATTGCTACTCAAGTGTAGGAAACTTACTACCATGACCCCATGATAGCTCCGAGATCCACGGACTCCTTCTTTCTTTAATCTTTGCAAAACACAAACACCCACGCTTGTGACTTTGAGATCCCACTCAAAGGTTTAGCAACACAAACTCTCCTGTTTGTGACTCCAAGACCACTCTTGAAGGTTTAGATTATCAGCACCTTTGATGACTAGAGAAGGCAGCAACTTCAGCAATACCGGATCTTGAGATTCTTCAAGGAACAACACCGGTAGAAATAATAAGAGAGGTTTTAGGAACAAAACTCTAAATACAAAAGAGGCACACTCTTCTCTCTCTAAAAAGCCTTATAAAAAACGTGCTTAGGGTTTCCTTTATATAGTGGGAGAAGTAGATCTGAAACCCTAATCCTTAATGGGCTAGAACTGCTGTTTGGGCCAACTTAAAATTCTGCAGATACGACTTTCGATCGGTCGAGCCTGTTTTTCGATCGATCGAACCAGGCAGATTCTGAAATCTTCTTTCTGCAGCTTGCATGTTCTTGTGTGCTCACGATTTGCCAATTGTTCTAAGCTTTTAGAACCTAACAAGAAATATTATGGATGCTTTAACTTTGAATGTAAAAACAGATTGTTATTATATGAAAAAAGGTTCAGAACCTTTAACTATTATTTATAGGAGTTATTATAAACTTATGAAAACCACCCTTGACCCTCAATCCATGGTTGAACCTTGCCCCAAAGGACATACTCTCCTTCTTCAAGCCTCTACCCCAAATAGTAGACTTCGTGTACCCCAACAGAGACAATGGAAAGAAATAAACCTCCCTGAACAATGGCAATTACAGGCCATTGCTCCCACACCAAGGATAGAAAACACAGAACCAGATTTCATAGCCCAAAAGACAGACATTACAATTATTATTTCTTTCAATAATAATGATAGACAAACTGACAGTCTTATTAGACCTAGTAGTTCTTCAGGCAGAAAGACCCCTATGATGTTTACCCCTAGAAGCTCCTTCTCCTCTAGGACATCTTTCTCTAATTCCAGACCTTTACCTCCTCAAAATCTTCCTCCAGTTATACACCTTCCTCCTATAAATACCAAAGAACCCCTGTCCAGACAAAGCTAGCCTATTACCCAACAAAAACCACACAACCAACCCCTAATGTTCAGCAAGCCCTTTATGAGCCCCAACCTCAACTTAATTCTCCTACTCAAACAGACATATTAGGATTCACATATCATGATAGAAGAACTAATGTTTTATCTAAGGAATTTGTTTTAGATAAGGAATTACTAAAATGTGATTACTTAAAACCCAAAAATACCGACAGAAAAAATCAGTTTCTTAAAGAATATAATGAACAAGAAATAAATAATTTAAGAACTAAATATTATGAAATGGTGATAGAATTGTAGACATACTTTAGTTTCTTTGACTTTTTGGACTATCATAACAAAAAGATAAGTGTGATAGAAAAAACTTTGTCATGGACGAAGACAAAAAATCATAAAAATGTGTACCAAACTTATCCACCATTTAAATCAATTATATTGAATCAAAATAGTGGAGTCTAAGTATTGGCTACTCCTATTAAAAGACCTAGTCTAAGTAATGATAATAAGAACCTAGATAGTATAATTCAACAAAATAATTATACCAATATATATCTAAAATCAACTGATTAAAAGCTACAAGACATAGAAGAAAGAATAACACCCCTTTCTACTTCCATAAAAAAAGAAAATGCGTCTAATACCCCTTTGTTTATCCCTCATGAAATACCTCCTCACCTTAAATCTGTTAGGAAATCATCATGTTTACATCGCATACAAAACATACGCAGCGGAAAACAAACGGATCTACTTCATTCGCAATTGATAACATTCACTATGTAGGTTTCAGAATATAAGAACAAGAGAGTGTACCTTGATGCGGTGAAATTCAAAACCGAATGAAGAAGTACTCGAGAAGACTTTCAATCTTCACTCCAATTCCACTTGATGCCCAAGATGTGTGGTCTCTCAATCAGTTCTATGTTTTTCTAGAGAGAATATGAAAGAGTGTCTCTCTTCCTTATATTATCTTTTTTTTATACTTATTAAACATACAAACCATTTTATTCTACATAAAATTCTGTATGTTTCTCTCCACATAACTGATTATCTAATTGGGCTAGCCTTTTGGGCCTTCCCAATTGGGCTTTAGTGTGTGGCTTGGAGTGGGACCAAAAAGGAACAAATAAGACACTAGCTCCAATGGGCCTTGGGCTTTTCTGTCAACTCTTGACAAGTCCAAAGTTACCATTAATTATATTTAATACCACTATATAAATATAATTGCACTCTAGGCCTCATTAATAAATTATATCCCAAGACTTTATTATACATGCAACCCCTTCATAAAATATTCGTAGTAATACAAAGTCATGAATATAGACTGCCACTTTGTAAATTACTATATCTTAATCCTTGAGTACCTGGTTTAATCCTTTTGAGTTATTCACCATATATTTATAAAGGCGAAAATGCACTTTTGGTCCCTACATTTTGGGTCATTTCTCAATTTTGTCCCTAAATTGATTTTGCTCCTAGGTTAGTCCTTGATTTTTTTAAATCGTTTTTAAAATGGTCCCTGCCGTTAACCTTCCTACGAAAAATGCTGAAGTGGCAAACAGAATACACTGTGTGCTGACTTGGCTAATAAAATATTAATAATAAGACCACGTCAGCATGCCACGTCAACATTTTCTAAATTAAAAAAAGCCACATCAGTGTTTTCTAAATTAAAAAAATTAAAAATTATTTTTCAATTTTAATTTAATTGAAAAAACAAAAATAAAAAATTATTTTTCAATTTTAAAGATTGAGAAAAAAATTTATAGCAACTTTCTCAAATATTCTTGAACTTTCTTGGCAAACAAACACATCACAAAATTTTAAATATATCAATTTTTAGACAAAATTAAAGTAAAAAAAAAAAAACATTTGAAAACCCTCACAAACCCAAAACAAAATCGACACAAATGATTCATAACTCTCTCAAGCTCTCTCTCTCTCTCTCTCTTCGAAAGCAAGTCCAGATCTCTCTCTCTAACTCACCCACTCTCTTTTCCTCTCTTACTGGTGGTGGTGGAGTCATCCCACGATAAGGAGATGAAGGAGTAGCGGCGGACCAACACTGAGACTCTCCTTCCTAGGCTCGCAAACAACGTTGAAGCCAACGGGCTTGGAGACCGAGTCGAAGTGAGGCAACTCGTTTGGGATCGGACGAGTCTTCCAGCGAGTTTGATGGGTTCGATTTCTGGGTTTGGGTTTGTGTTTGAATTTCTGGGTTTGGGTGAAAATTTCTTGGTTTGGGTTCGTGTTTGATGGGTTCGACTTCTGGGTTTGGGTTTGTGTTTGAATTTTTGGGTTTGGGTGGATTGTGTTTGAATTTCTGGGTTTGGGTTCGTGTTTGAATTTCTGGGTTTGGGTGAAAATTTATGGGTTTGATCGGTGAAGGTGGTGACTGCGTTTGTGTTTATGTTTGTTCGTTAAATGTGAGTTATTTTAGTGTTTGGTTTGAAAGAAAATCTTGATTTTCTGGGGAAATGTTGATGATTGTTCAAGGAAAATTTATGAGGTTGGTTGGGTTTGTTGTTGTTGTGAGCCGAATCGACTGGGTTTGTGTGTGTATGCTTGTTTTATAAGAAAATTTTTGGTTTTGGGTGGAAAGAAAATGTTGTGATGAAAATCTTAGGCATTGACTTTTTAGATGTGAATTTACAGTGTTTGGTTTGAAAGAAATTTTCTGGGAAAGATGATGAATGCCCAGATATTTTTTGTGTTCTTGAGTTCTTGTGACTTGAGTTTATATTTTTGAATTCTCGTGACTTGCCCAGATATGAATCTATGTATTTTTATATTTTTAATTTTGTTTTTATGTTTTTTTTTTAATTTTGTTAAAATTAATTAATTATTATTTTTTTAAATCAGATGTTGACGTGGCATGTTGATGTGGTTTTATTATTAATATTTTATTAGTTAAGTCAGTCAACAGTATATTCCGTTTGCCACGTCAGCTTCTTTCGTAACTGGACTAACGGCAGGGACCATTTTAAAGACGATTTAAAAAAATCAAGGACTAACCTAGGAGCAAAATCAATTTAGGGACCAAATTGAGAAATGACCCAAAATGTAGGGACCAAAAGTGCATTTTTGCCATTTATAAAATCCAATTTCATAAATATATACTTTAGTCTTACTAAAGTGGTTAGGCCTAACTCTCTGAATAATTGTACCCATTAAACTTATCTCAAGGGAATATTTTATATCTCTGTTAAGAGACTATGAATTCCATCTTGAGAATATATGTTCCATCAACACTAAATGTGGCTGCCCAACATACTGAGGTTTTGACCGATACTGAGGTTTTGACCGTTACTTTAGATCTCACTCCTGATATATCAAAGCAACCTACATTTCATGATCAGGTCCATTATTCTCTCAGGATTAAGAGTTCATGTGAATACAAGTCGTGAGATTTATTATTCAATTGACAGTCGTTAGGAGAATAATAAATCTCACAGTGGTCCAGTTCAACATGTCTTAACTCTTAAAACATATCAACATATTAACTAGAAGTCACCACTTCCATGATCAAGACAAATCATCGTAGTTAATATGTTATAGTCTTCGCAGATGAAAAGCCCAATTTCATCACCGACTACGAACCAAAATTCTGAGTTTACAAAGAACTTGTGATCTATATCTTTTGTGACTAAATCACATAAATCACATACTATGCATCTCATGGACTATTTGATAATGTCCTAATATTCATGTTACCATTATTTTAGATAAGAATAAAACAACTTTATTAAACATAATATTAAGTCATACATCATTTCTCACATAATGTCATACATAATATCATACATAGCATCATACAATAGGATTTAAGGGCACATATCCTAACAAGATCACCTTTAAAGAGACCTATGACAGAGAAAACTAATGATCTACTTAATGAAATAAATAAAAAGTTAGGCTTAATGAAACTAGAATCACAAAAAGACATGGACCCACTAAAAAAACATAAATATGACGTTAAATACAATGGGAAGAACTGAGACTTCAAAGGAAGAAGACTCAAAAGATAATCAATTGACAGACTTGACGGATTCATCAGATATAGATAATTTAGAATCACAATATACTTATAATTACAAATTAAAAAATTAACTTTATCATCTTTATCACAAGATTGTAAAAAAGGAAGAGTTGAGGAAGTATACCCAAAAAAGAAATGGTATCCTAAACCAACTCCTAATTTACAGTTTGAAGAAAGACATACTTTTGTTAATTCATCTTATTCGCCAGATTTAATTTATGAATGGAATATAGATGGAATGTCAGAATATGAAATAATAAATCTTTTACATGAAATGATTTTGCTCACTAATGTTTATAAGAATCATGGAAAACAAGACCACGAGATAGCCCTTTTAATTGTCACTGGTTTTACTAGCTAATTGAAAGGTTGGTGGGATTACTATTTAAATAATGATGTCAAAAATCAAATATTGACAGTTGTTAAAAGGGAAACAGATGGAAGTGTCATAATGACAGATAGACAACCTTCACAAGATGCAGTCAATACTTTAATTTTTACTATAACTAAACATTTTGTTGGAGATCCTAATCAATATAAAGAAAGAGCTTCAGATGTTTTAATTAATTTAAGATGTCCACAACTTTAGATGGTATAAAGATGTTTTTATTTCAAAAGTTTTAAGTAGGAATGACTGTCAACAATACTAGTGGAAAGAAAAATTTATTGCTGGCTTACCTTATTTCTTTGCTTAAAAAGTTAGACTTGATATAGCTAATAATGACAGAACTATAGACTATCCTAACTTAACATATGGAGACATAATATCCTCAATCAATAAAACAGGTCTATAGCTGTGTAATGATTTAAGGCTAAAAAATCAAATAGAGAAAGAAAAAAGATATGCTAAGAAGGAGCTAGGAACTTTTTGTGAACAATATGGCTTTGATCCACTAATTGAGCTCTAGGAAAAGAACAAAAGATAAGAAAGATGCGGATAGATACAAGAATAATAATAGGAGATATCATAAAAGTAGGACTAAAGAAAAGAAAGAAGAGTCCAAAAGAAAGAAACATGATAGATACAAAGAAAGAGACGTTATTTGCTTCAAATGTGGGAAAAAGGGACACATTAGTAAATATTGTAACTTTCAGAGAAAGATAAATAGACTTGACATATCAGGAAAATTAAAAGATAAATTGATGAATATATTGATAGATAGTGATAAATCAGATAATGAAATCCACCAAATAGACAATTGTGATATCGCTTCATCATCATCATCAGAAATTTCTTCAAATAGTGAAAAGATTAAATTATGTAATTGTAATAATCTTGATAATTGTTATTGTAAAAGAAAACTAAAAATAAGTGTTTTGACAAAACAAGAAGATATAATAATGGATTTAATAGACAAACTTTCGGATTTACAATCCAAAAAAAATTATTTATCTAAATTAAAAGAATCTTTAACTCAAACTGACAGACTTGAAATAAATTTGAAAGATTATAAGTCAACCTATAATTTTGTAGAAATTACTAACAAATTTAAACCCAGTAATTGAGCTCTAGGAAAAGAACAAAAGATAAGAAAGATGCGGATAGATACAAGAATAATAATAGGAGATATCATAAAAGTAGGACTAAAGAAAAGAAAGAAGAGTCCAAAAGAAAGAAACATGATAGATATAAAGAAAGAAACATTATTTGCTTCAAATGTGGGAAAAAGGGACACATTAGTAAATATTGTAACTTTCAGAGAAAGATAAATAGACTTGACATATCAGGAAAATTAAAAGATAAATTGATGAATATATTGATAGATAGTGATAAATCAGATAATGAAATCCACCAAATAGACAATTGTGATATCGCTTCATCATCATCATCAGAAATTTCTTCAAATAGTGAAAAGATTAAATTATGTAATTGTAATAATCTTGATAATTGCTATTGTAAAAGAAAACTAAAAATAAGTGTTTTGACAAAACAAGAAGATATAATAATGGATTTAATAGACAAACTTTCGGATTTACAATCCAAAAAAAAAATTATTTATCTAAATTAAAAGAATCTTTAACTCAAACTGACAGACTTGAAATAAATTTGAAAGATTATAAGTCAACCTATAATTTTGTAGAAATTACTAACAAATTTAAACCCAGTAAACCTGTAACAATAACAGATTTATAGATAGATATTAATGATCTAAGAAATGAGCCAAAAGAATTAAAATCAGAAAATTTCATTTTAAAAGAAATGGTTGAGCAAATAGTAGCGCAAGTAATTAGTGTCAAGGATAGAATTAAATAATATAATGAACCTTCAACAGACTCCACTATCCCCAACGGACATGATTATATTGATAAAAATTCTTATGAAGATGATTTTTTAAATATAATTGATAGAATGGTATCCTAGAAATGGTATACTGAAATAACTTTGGTTGTTCATAAAGAATTTTCATTAACTATTGTTGCACTTGTTGATTCAAGTGCTAACATGAATTGCATTTCGGAAGAATTAATGCCTTCTAAATACTATAAATCAACAACAGATAGATTAACCCATGCTAATGGTGATAGACTGAAAATAAGTAATAAATTAACTAAGGCATATATAATGGAATCAATTTCAGAACACCTTTCTTTTTAGCAGACAAGTTATCCTCTAAAGTTATTTTAGAAAATCCTTTTCTGGCCTTACTTTACCCGTTCTCCACGACAGACAATGATGAAATTACTACAAATCCAAAGGTAGATGATACTTGTAACAACCCAAAGAAAAGCGCTAGCCACATCTGTGCTATACCTCAAAATGACTAGTCACAATTGAGGCTCCTTGTAATTGTTAATAAAGCCCAGATCTACCCAGTAAATACCCGATGTGGGACTCATCACACACCCACACACATCACACAATCAATCAAATTAGGGCATCACAATCTTCCCCACTTAAATCCCTAATGTTCTCATTAGGGCTCACTTTATGGAGTAGTGTCTTAGAGCCCACACGGGATTACCGAGCCAGCTCTGATACCATAAAAAATATTGTAACACCCGGTTCCAAAAAATAAATAAATAAAAAGAAGTTTATTATTAGGGATAACTTAGTAATTTCTGATATTGAAGTTTGCAATATTTATACCCTAATGGTATCATGTAAACCGTAGCCACCTTAAGGATTTTCCTTTTCACGCCTGAAGATTTCTAAGTGGAGTTAACGTCCACCCCCCCCCCCCCCCCACCCTTCCTCTTGCCCTTTCTCCTCTCTAAGAAGCCAACCAGTATGCATTCAGTTAAGAAAAATTTCACCACTAAAAGCACAACACTTTATCCCATGATTCTTATTGAGGGCAACGTAACTAGATGCTTGTTGGCCATTATGGGCATCACTGACTTGTCCTGTAAGGTTCCTTATTAATGGATAAAAGATAAAGCCAATACCAATTATTTGAAGATTTCCAAGGACTTAGTCTTTTCACGTATAAAGCATCTTTGCTTTGTTGTCTCTATGGTGTTGGATGGCATTGAGATTTAAGGTCGAAGGATCTAAGTGACAAACTTGTTTGGAGTAAATTCTTTATTTAGTTTGCTAAAAGGTTTACATTGGATTGGTCTTGGGAAACTGCAATTTTGAATAGGCTTTGGATTGAAGTAAGTAACCTTATCCTAATTGGTTTTATTTTGCGTATTTTAACTACTGAAAATTGTTTACAGTTGTTACAATTTTATTTCTATTGTATTACTGATTTCAAGCAAAGAATTATCACAAATATATCTGATTACTGAATATATGAAGTATTTTATTTAATTTTTTTTAGCTATACTGATTCAAAGTAAAGAATAAAAAATTTTCACAAATACATATGAGCATTGAATATAAGATTTATTTTATTTAATTGTTTTTTTTTTTTAGCCATATTGATTTAAAGTAAAGAATATAGAATATCAAAGATAGATTTGAATATTGAATATATGATTATATATATGTTTTTGAATAAGATATATTTTTGTCAGAAACTATGATTTCATATATATGATTATGGACGATCTGACTATGAATTGATTCTGATACCCAAACCAATGGGGGTTATTCGTTGGTACCTTGATACCCAAACCAATGGGGGTAATTCATTGGACTCTAATACCCAGCCAATGGGGGTTATTCATATCCAAAACAATGGGGGTTATTCATTGGTACTTTGATACCCAGCCAATGGGGGTTATTCATTGGTACTCTGATGCCTAGTCACAGGGATATACCGTGACTTTATTCATAAGATTGTTAAGAATATGAATTACGTTTGAATATTTGAACAATTTTGAGTCCTTAAAACTACATATGTGATTTTGGAAATGTTTGAGTATTTGAACTATTTTGATTCACTAAAACTGCTTATGTGTTTTTTTGGAACCTATTGTAAGATATAACTTTTGATAAATGGAAAATTGACAATTTTCTAAACCATCTACGATATATTTGTAAGATTAAAGTATGTGATCTATGTGCAACTTATTATTTTAAGACTATTAAACTTCTTCAGTTATTTTGAAAACACACAGTATATTATAACTTTTGAAAACACATATTACATCTTATACTTTACGGATCTATTGCTTGATAGATTTTATTAGGATCTTGGTTACTTATTGAGTTGTCAACTTACCCCCCCCCCCCCCCCCCTTTTCCCCTCCAGTTTCAGATTAGGAAGAATAGTGTGTTTTGGGAGTTTTGATGTTGTGTTGTGAGTAGGAAAAGAAGCTTAAAGATTTTGGGATTGGATGATCTCCTAATAGTTTTATATTTATTGGCCAATTGGCATTATGTATATATGGTTTGAATTTTGTTCATATTAAATTATTAGAGATCTATTTATAAAGAAATTGTTGAGATATTTTGGATTTATTTGATTTAATTTTTGAGGATAAATTTTAGTTGCTAAGAAGGCCTTGCATACTTATACGGTGCTTACTTTATAAGCGTGCGGCGGTTGTCACGTGCCTATCTTTATAGTTGGGTTCGAGGCATGACATATAGTGATGCCCCAATTTGATTGATTGTGTGATGTGTGTGGGTGTGATATGAGTCCCACATTAGGTATTTACTGGGTAGATCTGTGCTTTATTAATAACTACAAGGAGCCTCAATTGTGACTAGTCCTTTTAAGGTATAGCGCAGATGTGGCTAGCATTTTTCCTTGGGTCGTTACATATGGATCAGAGCTGACCTAGTAATCCCGTATGGGCTTAGAGACACAACCCCACAAAGTGAGCCCTAACGAGGACGTTAAGGATTTAAGTGGGGGAGATTGTGATGCCCCAATTTGATTGATTGTGTAATGTGTATAGGTGTGTGATGAGTCCCACATCGGGTGTTTACTGGGTAGATCTAGGCTTTATTAACAACTACAAGGAGCCTCAATTGTGACTAGTCCTTTTGAGGTATAGCGCTGATGTGGCTAATACTTTTCCATGGGCCGTTACAATACTACTATACCCAATAGCACTTAAATATATATATATATATATATATATATTATCTCTTTTTGATTAAAGCTTGTTTTCAGAAAGATTTTTTGTATGTCTTTATCAGATTTTGTTAAAATTTTGTCCCATTCAGAAATAGACAGACTTTTGAAGCCCCTTTAATTAAACTCCCTTTGTAACGTTTGAAACTACACAACCCAAATTCGTTCGACAATTGCATGAAGGCCTTCAACTAAGGCGTACTTGCACTATAAAAATTTGTTAATTTTAAAATTAACGGTCAATTGCTTGGCAAAAAAAAAATCTTCAAGATAACTAGGCAGATACGAAGACGTCTCAATCAATAACCCTTCAGAAAGGCCAGAATATTCAGACCGATTACTATAACAGATCACTATTCATTAGTATTCGTAAATTTAGAAACTCACAGAGAAATTATGAAGACTCCATAAGCATCAAGATAACTAGGCAGATACAGATTGACAAACAGATAAATGTAAGAGATCACTATTCACCAATACAGATCACTATTCACAGCACGTGTGAATAGCTTCCAGATAAATTCAAGACAGTTTAAACAGATACAGACAAATGTTCATAAGTCACTACTAATTACTAGCATATGGCAAAGTCCCAAACAAACAAACCAGACAGGAATGATGACATATTACTATTCATCTACACGCGACAAAAAGTATCCTAACAGATTCCGATTCTCAAAATACATGGTTCTATAAGTTCCTACCAACAATTTAACTTGAGTTAACTTTACCTACTTAGGTTACTTCACTATGGTTCACATCATCTTTAAAAGAGACGGACTCCAAAGACAGAGATCAAGTTTTTAAAAGTTTTTAAGTTTTTCAAAATAAGTTTTTCAAGTTCCAAGTTTTTAGAAGTTAGAAACCTTTAGAGAAAAAGACAAAAGCCTTTATAATAGCCTTCCCTCTCCCTTAGAAAGACTTCTCCTTTGTAATCTTGTTACCTTTGTAACCTTGTAGCCCTTCTCTTCAGACAGTTTTATTTTGTAATCTTGTAACTCTTCAGACAGTTTTTTTTTTTCAAGCTTGTATCAAAGAGAGAAGTTTTTATTCAAGTAAGATTTTACTAGTTTCTATTTTCATATTTCATATTCCATTTAACCTTATTTTGAATATATCTATTTTGCTATTTTCTTATTTATCATCTATTTTATAGTTGTTTATGCTTCCATATTATTGATGTGCTCTCTCCTAGGTAGAATTGGATTAGAATTATTGGATTAGAATTGTTTACTAAGGATCTAGCTCCAATATTTTGCATGAAGAGCACAAAAGTGCAGTACATGTTCCGGATGCATCCTCTAGCCACTGATTCCTTATGTTAAATATGCTAGTGACATTGAAACTGCCATTCAAGATGTTGTGTTGCGTGAACAAGTTTGTATGCCTTCTGATGTATAGCATATGCTTACATTTCATTTCATTAAATATGAATAGTTTGCCTCTATTTGGTTCAACTGAAAATTCTCATCCAAAATTTCAATCAAAGTCAAAGGTTTGTACTAATTTAGCCTTAACAAAATGTCCTCTATCTTTTAGTTTGTAAGTTCCAAAATTAAAAAGCATATGAAAATTGATGTGTGTTTTGTAATTTCAAAGAGGCAAATGGTTCTGTGGACCTCCTAAGAATGATACGAGACATTTCTATTATTATGAGAATTTTATTAGTTTGTTTATTTTATCCATGAATATCCTTACAAGAATATTTACTAAATTAATATGACTTCAAAACATTTGCTATTGTCACATTAGAGGAGTGATAAACAAGGGCACAAATAACATGCTAAGAATGGGTGATTCTTGGTCTTTGCCAAATTCTTATGGGGTAACCTCCTTAATAATTGGATATATAAAGATATAAAAACAAATTTCCTAGAAATAGAAGCCTTTAAAGGTCCTATAAGAAGAAACTTATGCAAGCAAGGGGCCTAAGGTTTTAAAATAACAAGTTAACACTATAGCCCTTCTCTTGGTATGACAAAGAGCACTTTAGAAGTAATTCTTGCAATAGACGAAGATTATGTACTACTTTGTTCCATTCATTTAATTTAATATTATGTAGCTCCTTTTATTTTCAATTATGCATCAATCTAGCAATAGTAAATTGTTGGGGTTTATGCCCTAAAATTCAATTTACTGACATGTCATAAATAATTAAATTGTTTAATTATATGAAAATATCTATAAATGAACTAATGGGACATTATCTTAATCCATGAGATGCATCGTATGTGATTTATGTAAAAAGTCACAGAAGACATAAATCACAAATTCTTTGTAAACTTAGAATTTTTAGTTCATAGTCGGTGATGAAATTGGACATTTCATCTACGAAGACTATACCATATCAACTAAGATGATTTGTCTTGATCATGGAAACGGAGACTTCAAGTTGATGTGTTTTAAGAGTTAAGACATACTGAACTGGACCGTTGTGAGATTTATTATTCTCCTAACGACTGTCAAATGAATAATAAATCTCACGACTTCTATTTACATCAACTCTAAATTCTGAGAGAACAATGGATCTAATCATGAGGCGTAGGTTGCTTTGATATATCAGGAGTGAGATCTATAAGTCACGATCAAAACCTCAGTATGTTGGGCAGCCACATTTAGTATTGATGGAACATATATTCTCAAGATGGAATTCATAATCTCTTAATAGAGATATAAAATATTTCATTGAGGTAAATTTAATGAGTTTGGTAATTCAAAGTGTTGGGCCCAACCACTTTAATAAGGAGTTACTAAAGTATATATTTATGGAATTGAATTTCATAAATATATAATAAATAACATAAAGGATTAAACCGGGTACTCAAGGATTAAGATGTAGTAATCTTCAAAGTGGTAGTCTATATTCATGACTTTGTATTACTACGAATATTTTAATGAAGGGATTGCATGTATAATAAAGTCTTGTGATATAATTTATTAATAAGGCCTAGAGTGCAATTATATTCAAATAGTGGTATTGAATATAATTAATGGTAACTTTGAACTTGTCAAAAGTTGACAAAAAAGTCCAAGACCTATTGGAGCTAGAGTCTTATTTATTCCTTTTTGGTCCCACTCCAAGTCACATACTAGAGCCCAATTGGAACGGCCCAAAAGGCTAGCTCAATTAGATAATCAGTTATATATAAGGAGAGAAATATACAGAATTTTATAAGGCTTTTTAGAAGAGTTTTCTAAGTGATTTTCATTATGATCACATGAGAACATGAAATAGTTTGTGTGTGAGTGTTGGACACTCTTTTATTCTCTCCTTGGAAACTGATTGAGAGACCACACTTCTTGGGCATTAAGTGGAATTGGAGTGAAGATTAAAAGTATTCCCAAGTACTTCTAATCTTTTGGTTTTGAATTTCACCACACCAAGGTACGTTTTCTTATTCTTAAATTCTGAAACTTATATAGTGCATGTTATCAATTACGAATGAAGCAGATCCGTAAATTTTTCGCTACGTATGTTTTGTATGTGATACAAACATGTATTTTTCCAACAAAAATTTCAAATGCTCATTTCTATTAATAGTTCCCAATCAAGCATGTTAAAGTTGGCAATAAGGAATGAATAATTTATCTAATTTGAAGACGCCTTGAATTAAAAAGAATAAAAAACCATGACAATGTGAATACCAACTACCAAGAGAAGAATATATTAGCATAGTTGTTAGTATAGTACAATACGTGATAGATATCGTAGGATATGTGTCGTATCGTATGTAAAAAGTTCTGTATCATATTGGCGTATCGTAAGTGTTCATAAATCTTACGATATAGTATGCATATCATATCGTAAAATCGTATGTATCATACGATATATAGACAAAATGCTTTAAAATGAGATTTTTATTAAAATGAGATTTTTATTAAAATTTGTACTTTTATTTGAATCTAACAAGTTGTTACACTTATTTTTAACACAAAATTTTTAATTTACTTAATTTTGTTGAGGTTTATGCCCTAAAATTCAATTTATTGGCATGTCATAAATAATTAAATTGTTTAATTATATAAGACTATCTATAAATAAACTAATGGGACATTATCTTAGTCCATGAGATGCATAGTATGTGGTTCATGGGAAAAATCACAGAAGATATAAACCACAAATTCTTTGTAAACTCAGAATTTTAGTTCATAGTCGATGATGAAATTGGGCATTTCATCTGCGAAGACTATAACATATCAACTAAGATGATTTGTCTTGATCATGGAAGTGGAGACTTCTAGTTGATATATTGATATGTTTCAAAAGTTAAGACATATTGAATTGGACCGCTGTGAAATTTATTATTCTCCTAACCAACCGTCAAATGAATAATAAATCTCACAACTTCTATTTACATCAATTCTAAATTCTGAGAGAATAATGGACTTGATCATGAGGTGTAAGTTGCTTTGATATATCAGAAGTGAGATCTATAAGTCACGATAAAAACCTCAGTATGTTAGGTAGCCGTATTTAGTGTTGATGAAACATATATTCTCAAGATGGAATTCATAATCTCTTAACAGAGATATAAAATATTCCTTTGAGATAAGTTTAATGAGTTTAGTTATTCAGAGTGTTGGGTCCAACCACTTTAGTAAGGATTTATTAAAGTATATATTTATGGAATTAGATTTCATAAATATATGATGAATAACATAAAGGATTAAACCGGGTACTCAAGGATTAAGATGTAGTAATCTTCAAAGTGGCAGTCTATATTCATGACTTTGTATTACTATGAATATTTTAATGAAGGGATTGCATGTATAATAAAGTCTTGGGATATAATTTATTAATAAGGCCTAGAGTGCAATTATATTCATATAGTGGTATTGAATATAATTAATGGTAATTTTAGACTTGTCAAGAGTTGACAGAAAAGCTCAAGGCCCAGTAAAGCTAGAGTCTTATTTGTTCCTTTTTGGTCCCACTCCAAGCTGCATACTAGAGCCCAATTGAAATGATCCAAAAGGCTAAACCAATTAAATAATCAATTATATATAAGGAGAGAAACATACAGAATTTCATAAGGCTTTTCATAAGGTTTTGATTAAGATCACATAAAAACATGAAATGATTTGTATGTGAGTGTTGGACATCCTCTTATTCTCTCCTTGGAAACTGATTGAGAGACCACACTTCTTGGGCATTAAGTGAAATTGGAGTGAAGATTAAAAGTGTTCCTACGTATTTTTAGTCTTTTGTTTTGAATTTCACTACACCAAGATATGCTCTCTTATTTTTGAATTCTGAAATTTACATAGTACATGTTATCAATTGCGAATGAAGTAGATCCGTTAATTTTTCGCTGCGTATATTTTGCATACAATACAAACATGTATTTTTTCAACAAATTTAACCTATTAAAATAACATATTTATAAGTTTTTTTTTTTCCCTCTCTCTCCTACAATTAGACTACACAGTACACACTTACCATTCACTTTAATATTTACAAATTTATTTTATACACTAAGAATAAAATATTAATTGACAATATAATTTTTTTTATCATTATTTTTATAAGTCCAAGAAACTAGAATACCAAAAAAATATTAAAATAAATAGAACAAGAAGAGATAGTAAATGTTAATGATGAATAGTGAATGACGATAAAGAAAATTTTAATAAAGAAAAGTTTGCAAAATTATAAAAATGATGATAGCATTGACTTAAATGGAGTTGATTAGGCAAATTGATTAATATGATGAATTTAAGTAATTTGAATGTGTATGTTATAAACACATGCTAGTTTAATTATTTAGTTAGTTTGTTAAACATTATTACATAAGTTATGTATAAATTAGTCATTAGTTGAACATATTCAAAATTTATAATGAATATACCCTTTATAAATTTTTATTTATAATTATTTATAAATTTTATTAAGTATTTGTGCATCTTACGATACACAATACGATACCATACACGATATGGAAAAATTAAAAATTGATTCATGATACGATTTACATTTTGACAACTATGTATATATTTTTTATTAATTTTATTAAGCATTTGTGTATCTTACGAAACACGATACGATACACGATATTAAAAAAAAAAAAATTAAATCCGATATACGATACGATTCACATTTTAACAACTATGTACATTAGGTTGAACAAAGTAATAGCCTAATGAGATTCATGCCTTTGATACCAAATGTGAACATGACAATTAAGTAGTCTACGATGGTCGAGGGCTGAAAGTGAAGTATGGTGAGCTAAGAATTGTTTTTGTCTCTTTTTACTTATTTTTAGAGTAGAACTCTTATCATGTCTCTCTTGCTTAATTAGTAATCCAGTTTATGTTTATCTATCATGTCCCTCTTGCTTTATCGAAAGTGTAACAAATCAATACATTTTTAGGAAAATAGAGCTTAAAGAACATGTGCAATTGCTTCAATGGACCAAAAGAATTTCATTTGTTACTAATTTTTCCATCATAGGTGATACTTGCATCACAGTGCCGTCGTTCCAAGATACATATTTGGAAATATAAGAGTTATATATCTACAACATGATTTTGTAAACAAATTTATGCTGTTAAAGAACATGTGCAACTGCTTCAATGGACCAAAAGAATTTCATTTGTTACTAATTTTTCCATCATAGGTGATATTTGCATCACAGTGCCGTCGTTCCAAGATACAGATTTGGAAATATGAATCATTTATCTACAACATGATTTTGTAAACAAATTTATGCTGTTAAAGATCGATGGAGTAAAAAAAAAAAATTTCCATTGTAACGCAGGGATTAAATATAAATAAATATATATATATATATATATATATATATATATAAACCACGTCAACATCTAAGACTAGATTATGTCTTACAGTTTCTTTCTCCTTGAGAATTGAAATTTTTTGCATCTAATTTGGAAAAAATATATTAAATATTTTTAAAAATATATTAAATTTACTTATTTGGTAAAAATAAGTTCAGAGAAAATCAAATTAGAATCTAAATTGAATTTCAATTGGAGTCCAGTAGTGCATCATGTGTCCTATTTAATTTTTAATTTTTGTGCAAAGTGAATTATTGAGTGTAAAAATCAAAAATTCTAAATCCAACTAAATTCTAAATTGGATTTCAATTGGGGACCAATTTTGTGCCATGTGTCCATCTAATTTTTTAATTTTTATGGCAAGTGAATTATTGGGTGCAAAAAACGAAGAGTCTAAATCTAATTAAATTCTAAATCATAATATAATGAGAAACCATTACATATTTTAAAATTTTATGTTTTAAGAAAGGTGTAAGCTAATACCATGTATAATTTCAACCCCTTCTAAAAAAAAGATATAATTTGAACTATATAATTGTGATTGTTTTTAATTATACCTGTGTATATGTATAGAATTACACACTATTATCAATAAAATCAAAGATCAATAACTATATCATTAATTAAATGTTTAAATTTTGAGTTTTTGTAGTCTAAAATTATACATAAAAAATAAGTTCATGGATAGAATAGTAAATAACATTCGATTGACATGAAATTTGACATGTGTTTTAAAAACATAATGAACATGCAATTCAATTATTAGATTTTCAAAACATGTAACCATGTTAATTTGTTTAGTGAGAGTTGTAGTCTTAAGTTACAACTAAGTTTGTAGTTAAACTTTGGTCCCTTTAACAATATATTAGGCCTTTACAAGCAAAAATGAAAAGCCTAAGAAAATTTTTTATTGAACTAAAATTTTGAAAGAGTGAAGTTTATAGTATTGATAATAAGATTATCACCCAACAATTTTAAAATAAGAAAATTCGCAGAAGGAAATTATAAGATTTTATATATTTGTGTGTGTTTTTATTGTCAACTAGTCACTAACTTGTATAATGCACGGGATAGTTATACAAATATTAAAACTATTTAGTTTACTTAAAGGTATTATGACTTGAAAATGATAACAAAAAACCTAGGCCACATGAATGCAATTCATATATAATCAAATCCATTACTATAAAAGTGCTCTTACATTTGCTTTGATAAGTACTAATAATTTTAGAAGAAAAAAGAATTACTACACAGTATAAACATATAAATGCTCTTAATATAATGACCTCTTAAAATTAAGCCTATGACACCTACCTAACCAATTGTAACTCCAAAATTTCTTACATTTAGGCACTTTGAACAACCTTTTTTATATGAGATTAGTAAAAAAGGCTCAAATCATCATCATTATGTGCAAGGATACAGTGGTAATGATACAAAAGATGGACAAAAAAATTCTTCAAATCAGTTAATGAATACAAGCCCAGCAGAGTAAATCTAGAAGACATTATGTCCTCATATTGCAATAAGCAAACTAAGATAATGATAATTGGTGAATGGAAAATGAATGTGATGGCACTCATGAAACTAATTTATAGGTTGAAAGTTTCAACTCTCATATCTTCAAATAAGAGGCCATATTTAATTTGAAAATTGCGTATGAAATTTTAGAGCAAACCTTATTCTATGTTCTTGCATCTATTGGACTTAATTCTCAAACTTTTATTTCCTACTTAACACTGCTAGTTTGATCCCAGAGAAGAAAACTTGTACCCCATTTAAGTTAGAAAATTTTAAGTTTAAAAAGGGTAAAGGGAAATCACCAACCCAAGTTGAAGCTTAATCCTATTTATAAGGAAGATGCTATAATAACCGCTACTTATTGGGGCTAAAAAAAACCTCATTGGTTAAAGCTTTTTAATTTCCAAAAGTGGTGTTTCCCCGATAGCCCAACACTATCATTACATTCCACAACCTATTAATCATCTACTGTTACAATAGTCCATCCTAGGAAAACTTCCTCCTTACCTACTAAATGAGATTTTAGGAGGAGAAATACCTTATATTTCCATCATTCAAATGGCTATCTGCAAATATAAGCTGCACCTAATGTAGGATCTTTATCCAACCTATTTAAATTATCCATAAAATTCAACTAGGAAATTTTTTCAAGCATTTGAAGTTCACTTTAAAGGATAAATAAATAATACAAAGAAAATAAATGATCTTCCCCGCAAATGAGGGAGATCATAGTATGATACTCATGAAAAACAAAAGAGAGGCAAACCCCAAGAATTGATATAAATATATATATATATATATATATATATATATATATATATATATAAAACCTATAAAGTAATCCACAATTGCAAACCAAAAAGATGGTTAAATCCAAAAAGCTTTGTCCTTTCATGTAATACCTAAGCAACAAAACAGAGGTAATATACCATTTTGTTGAATGTTGATTGCAAATTTTCTAACCACTTAAATTTTCTCGTTCTATTAATTCAACATTCATTATTAGTAGCTTGACTTGACTACGAATAGAGAGAAACAAAATCATATGAAACCAACATGTTCTCTAGAACCAAATAGGATTACAAAAATGTACCAAGCTTTAGAGGCCAAGACTTGGGCTAGCAGAGGCTACGGACAAAGAGAGTGAGATTGAGAGAAGAGGTGAAGGGTTTGGCCTAGATGCTTTGAGTTTAAGCCAAAGAGAAAGGGACGTGTGTGAAATGTACTCCCCCCTAGATCGAGGGTTTTACATGGAGTCGCCACTTATTTAATTTGAACAGAAAAATAAGAAAACCTTCAATAAAAATACTTCTTTTGTATTAATGTATATGAAAATTTACATCAATTTGTAACAAAAATTTACAATGCTTTTTTGTCCTAGATACAATCTAAGAAAAGAAAATTACATTGCTTTATTTCCTAGTTACATTCTAAAAAAATGTAAAATCGTATACTAGTGCACAGTCTAGAACCCTTGATCTTGGTTCAGAGGCTAATTTACGAGATGGGAAGGGATTAAGCACCCATCTCGCCCGGTAAAACCGGTCTTCTAGGTTAAGGTGGCCAATATCATGTCATGTCAAAAAAATACAAACAATATGTCATACCAACATGTTAATTTGCAAAAATGTAAGCAAATATGTATTAGAGGAATTTGACCTAAAGAGAAACAAAAAATGAAATTTGTTAGATAACAATTTTAAGGTAAAAAAAAAAATGAAGGTAATGGCATGTTCATCCAAGAAATCAATGTAAACAAGGAATTCCTAGTCTAGACATGTTCATCTAAGCATGTGAAGAAAAGACAAAGTTGTCATGTTATTTGTCATCAACATAATTGCAAAGAAGATAAAATAAAATAAAATATTTAAGCATTTTTTTATCATCCAAGCAATTATGAAAACATAGAGGAAAAATCCCTTAGACATGTTCATCTAGAGGCAATCAAAATACTTAGACATGTTCATTCAAGCATTTTTCTAAAAAAGTAATAGAACAACCTAGACATGTTCATCTAAGCATTCAAGGGAAAGTTGTGCTTTTAGCCTAGAAGTGTTCATCTAAGCATTCAAGGGAAAATTGTGCTTTAGCCTAGAAGTGTTCATCTAAGCATTGAAGAGAAAATTGTGATTTAGCCTAGAAGTGTTCATCTAAGCATGTAAGAGAAAATTGTACTTTAGCCTAGAAGTGTTCATCTAAGCATTCAAGAGAAAATTGTGATTTAGCCTAGAAGTGTTCATCTAAGCATTCAAAAGAAAATTGTGATTTAGCCTAGAAGTGTTCATCTAAGCATGTAAGAGAAAAATTGTGATTTAGCCTAGAAGTGTTCATCTAAGCATGTAAAAGGAATATCAATTGAGACATATAGGCATGTTCATCCAAGCATATCATAAATGAAACAAATAATAACTTGTTAAACATTTATTCAAGCATGTGAAGAAAGTTGAGAACAAAATTAAGTACTTACCAACATAGAACATAAATTAAAAAGGGGGAAGTGATCACATAAAGGGCTAGGGAGAAAGCAAGGAAATACTAAACTACAACCAAAGTAAGAACAATGGCTGCTCAACGGCTTTTCTTTTTTGCTTTCTCACTAGCTCTCTAGAGGGAATTCCGGGGTCCAGAAAATGGAAGAGGTCTCCTCTATTTATAGGAGAAGGGATGGCTTAGCTTTAAAGCTAAGTTATTAGCTTTCTTCTGAAGCTAAGGGTGGAGATAACCTGTTTAAATGAGCTGGAACAGATTTGGTGTTGATCTCCACTTGAATTTTGAAAAGAAGTTGAAGACGATGCTGCACCTGCTTCGTATTTTGGCTCTAACTTTCTGCTCAAAATTCCAATTGATTCATGATTGGTGTTTTTTGAAAGGAAATTCAATTATCTACAACTTTTTCTGAAATAGAGAAAACCAAATTCCAACGTTTTCCAGGCCAAAAATGTGTTTCAAATTTCTGCTGAAAATAGTAACGTTTTTGAGCATTTTTGAAATTTTTCACAGGATTTATCTGTTTCTTTATCCAACTTGTTTTTCAAAAGATTTATTCTGAAGCTAAAGGAGGGGATAAGCCTATTAGATAAGATGGATCAGATTGGGCGTTCATCCTCATTTGAAATTTTGAAAGAAAACTGAAGATGATGCTGATTTTGAATTATCTTCTGCCACTGTTTCGTATTTTGGCCATAACTTTCTGCCCAAAATTTCAATTGATTTGGGATTGGTGTTTTTTGAAAGGAAATTTAATTCTCTACAACTTTTCAAGAAATAGATAAAATCAAATTTCAACAATTTCCAGACCAAAAATGCAAATCAAGTTTCTGCTGAAGATAATAACGTTTTTTTCTTAGCATTTTTCTTCTTTTTTTTTTTTTAATTTAATTTTTTTCAAAAGAGCAGATAAGATGCCATAAAGGAAACATTTTTTATAAAAAATAAAAAATAAAATGAAATCCAATCAAAATTCATACTTAATTAATTTTAAATTAATTCTTGTTGGAACCAATCAAAATTAAGTGTTTAAGATAGGACGTGATCAGGCCCATTGTGTAGGTACCCCATGATCATTGAAAATTGTTTGTATGATAACTTTAGATCAGGTGGTCCGATCAAAACCCATGACATACCATTATGATCGTTAGAGCATCAAGATTTGTTTGGTATCACAAATTTGAAGATCTAACGGTTGGTTAAATACAAGTTGTAAAATGGGGTGTCTACAGAATGCCCCTCATTGACAGAGCTTGAAAAGCGAATGTCAATGTAAAAGAAAGACACCAAATTTTGCAACTTGAAATTTAACCAATGTGATGGACATTTGTTGAAGTTTTGGAAACTTGTTGGTTTCAAAAAAAAAAAAAAAATTTTGACCCAAAATGTGTTGGCAATTTTCTCAAAAAAAAAAAAAACTTGTTATTTTTTTTTTTTTTTTTTTTGTCGAAAATTTTGAACCTGTAAATTATGTAAAGGTCCTGGCAAATTTTCTAAAAACTCGTCCATTTTTTGAAAATTTTGAACCTGAAATTTGTTGAAAATCTTGTTGAATTTTCTCATGAAAATTTGTGTTTGTGAAAACCTTGTCGGGTTTTCTTATGAAGATCTTGGCAAATTTTCTAAAAACTTGTCTGTTTCTTGAAAATTTTTGAACCTGAAACTTGTTGAAAATTTTGTTGAATTTTCTCTTGAAAATTTTTTATTTGTGAAAACATGTTGGGCATTCTTGAAATGATCTTGTCATGTCTTTTGAAACCTTGTTGGGTTTTCTTATGAAGATCTTGGCAAATTTTCTAAAAACTTGTCTGTTTTTTTGAAAATTTTTGAACCTGAAACTTTGTTGAAAATTTTATTGAATTTTCTCTTGAAAATTTTGTTGAATTTTCTCTTGAAAATTTTGATATTCTTATCAAAATTTGTGCTTGTGAAAACATGTTGGGTATTCTAGGAATGATCTTATCATGTCTTTTTGGAAACTTGATAAGAACCTTGTTAGGTTTTGTTAAAAATGAAAATTTTCAGGTTTCCTTGCAAAAAAAAAGTTTTGAATTTTCTGAAAATCTTGTTGGACTTTCTGAAAACGTTTTTTGTGACTTTCAAAAACACTTTGTCGAACCTTAGAGCCTAAGATGCAAGAGACTCCTTAGTTTGAGTCTTGTGTGATGTAGGGCTGAAGCAGTTGTTGAATGCCAAAATGAATGAGAGATCCCTGCAAAGAGGAAAATTTTCCTTTCTCAAGTTTGTTAGAAACTAGTTAATTTGAGCCAATGCCCCTAATATAAGCATGCATGCATGAAAACCAATGGACCAATGAAAACAAAAAGCAAATGGGCCAATGCCCCCAGTTACGTAAAAAAAGTTTTTAAAAAAAACACAATTGCAACATAAAATTGACAATGCTTCTGCTGTATTAAACCAATGCCCCTCATATAAAATAAAATAAAAACTAATGGACCAATAAACCAATGCCCCTCATATAAGCATGCATGCATGAAAACTAATGGACCAATGAAAACAAAAAGCAAATGGGCCAATGCCCCCAGTTACGTAAAAAAAAAAATTTCAAAAAAAAACAATTGCAATGACCTTAACAAAAAGCAAGTGGGCCAACACACTAATATATCTCTTTTTCTCTTCTCTTTTTTTTTTCTTTTTCGGCAATAAAACATTGCTTATCTTCTCTGTTGCCTCTGTTGAAGATAAACGAAGTTTATCTTCAAAAAACAACAAGTTTTTCCCAGCGCCAACGAAGTTTATCTTCTCTGTTGGCGCTGAAACTTACAACTCCAATCTTCAAGATAATCTCCTACCCTTATTGGATATATGATTCAACAACTCTCAAGAGTAATTATCACTACGTAAGACTTGGACTTCTCAATATTATATAATACTCTACCAACAAGATCAAACAAACAAACAACTCCAACAATGGCCCGAACTGTCCCTTTTTCTTTTCATTCCAATACATGGCATCGGTCTGATTCAATCCTCACCCTTTTGAATAAATGGGTGGATGGCATGGACAAAACTGATCGTATAAACTTCCAAGCTTTTGGGTTGAAAGGTCTCTTAGTCTTGAAGCGTGTGAAACTTGATTGGGGATTTCTCATGGCTGCCAGCCGATTCTGGAATGCGAAAGACCATGTGTTCCGATTCCACCTTGCTGAATTGTGTCCTACAGTTGAAGAATTCACAGCAATCTTGGGTTGTGACATAGACGCACATCCGGCGGTACCGTCTTGCGATCCCAAATACCAAGCTAGGCTTTCTTCATTGTTGAGGATTCCTTTGAAAGAAGTAGTTCCACTCCTGGATGGTCAATGGGTGGACGTTCAAAAAATGATTGATAAGTTCATGCCAATGGAGGTCAAGACTCTCCGACAAAGCCGAAGCAAATGCTTTGCATTGGCTTTTTGTCTTTTGAGTGAGTTCTTGCTATTTACTGGTGATCATGGTTTTGCTGATGTAAGAGTGGCTGATATAGTTCATGAGGCAGAAAATGAGAAGAATATTGTTCCCATAATTCTTGCTGAAACTTTTCATGGTCTGGACGCTTTATCCAACCAAGAAACTTTGCTATTCCATGGAAGCCCTCTACTCCTTCAGATCTGGCTTATGGATCACTTATCTTTGGTGTTGCCTCCCACAATGTCTCCCTACGGACCAGAGCATTACCGTGGCCGTTCTTTGAAGAGAACTGGCTGTGTCACTAAACAAGATTGGATTAAGCACTTGAAAGAGAGGTCTAGTGCTTCTATTCTTTGGCATTGCTCTTGGTGGGGATGCCAAAACCCGAGGATACGATCATCTGGATGGGATCATTTGTTTCTGATGGGTCTAAGAAAGGCTTCTTTTTATAAAGGCGACAGGCTATTAAGACAGTTCGACTTAGAACCGAAGGTTCCTGGAGAAGCTCGTGAGTTTGGAATGGTAAATGCAACACCAACTACAATTACCATTTATGAGAGGGGGCTAATAAATGCAGACAGAGCTGGGAATTCTTATAGGCGGGCTGGACTTTTGAAGAATAATCATGCTTATTTAGCTTGGTTGGCTGAAGAAGTGTATGACCAAGAGGAAATTTTGAGGAAGAAAAGGCGGGCTTTTTTGAAAACTTCTAGGGAAGGATCAAGGAAGAGAAAGAGAAATAACTAAACTCCAAACTAATTAGGATTTGTCTTGCTTTCAAATAAATTTATCTTGAATAAAGATATGTCAATTTAGGCTTCGATTTAGGATCGTTTTTCATTTCCAATGTATTAGGACTCTTTGATGAATAAAAATGTTGCATTTTGGTTTTTGCTTTATTTTCTCTGGAAAATGAATGAATGATTTATTATTTTGACCGAACCAATGTGGTTGCCTACGTACCCTCTTGAAGAAGGATCAGGTCATCACGTAGTTCAATAGTTTTTTTTTTTTTTTTTTTTGTCTTAACTTTTGCCTAGGCCGCCTTTTCAGGTTTTCAACCTAGCAGACTCTCTCACACTCTAAGTTTTTTTTTTATCTCTCCTTTTGCATAGATCGCCCTTTCGGGTTTTCAATCTATCTTTTTTTTTTTTTTTTTTTTTTTTTTTACACATGATATTTCTTCAGCTGATCCAAATTGGTTGGTTCCACAAACGAGTTTCCGTCTAAGTCCACCAGTCTTGTCCCACCTCCAGGGTAGATTTCTTTAATCATGAAGGGCCCAGACCAATTGGGTTTGAACTTCCCTCTTGGGTCATGTACTGGGGCCCGTATTTCTTTGAGCACCAAATCTCCAACCTTGAGTTCACGAGGACGGACTCTTTTGTTAAAAGACCTTCTTGCTCTTCTTTGATAACCTTGATGATGATATATTGCTCTTAGACGCTTTTCATCAATCATGCACAATTGATCATACCGGTTTTGCATCCATTCAGCTTCTGGGATTTTTTCTTCCATAACAACTCGAAGTGACTGTACCGCCAATTCTATAGGTAGCACTACTTCCATGCCGTATACCAAGGAATATGGGGTTGATCCTGTAGACGTACGTATTGATGTACGATATCCCCATAATGCAAAGGGTAGCCTGAGGTGCCAATCCTTGTGGTTTTGGGCATTCTTCTTCAATATCTTCCCAATGTTTTTATTAGCAGCTTCAACTGCTCCGTTTGTTTGTGGGCGATACGGGGAAGATTTATGATGTTTAATGCCATATTCTATCAATAATTTGGAAGTCTCATCTCGAAAGTGTGATCCATTATCGGAGATTATCTCACAAGGTACTCCATACCGGCATATGATGTTTGTTCTGATAAACTGCGCAACCTTCTTGAAATTCAAAACTCTATAAGATGCAGCTTCTACCCATTTTGTGAAATAATCAATGGCTACCAAGATGTATTCATGACCATTACTAGCCTTTGGATTAATTTTTCCAATTATATCAATGCCCCATGTAGAAAAGGGCCAGGGAGAGCTTAAGCAATGTAACTGAACTGGTGGCATGTGCTTCAAATCTCCATGTATTTGACATTCATGGCATTTTCTAACATGTGCAGCACAATCAGCTTCCATGGTGGTCCAATAGTATCCCAGACGTAGAATTTTCCTTGATAACATGTGGGCATTCATATGTGGTCCATACTCAGATTCATGCACTTCTTCTATGATACGTTGGGCTTCCTTTTTTGTTACACAAAGGAGATGGATTCCTTCATATGATCTTCTATTCAACCTTTCTGCACAAATTATGTAATTAGTTGCCATGCGCCGAATCGCCATTCTGTCATTCTTGTCAGCAGTGTCTGGGTAAGTCCCATGCTTGAGGAACTGAAATATATCTGCATACCATTCTTCTTCTTCCATTTCTTCCTCCAAGGTACAACAATATGATGGTTCATCCCTTTGCTCAATGATCAATGGGTGGACATCAGTTCCATCTGAAATGTCAATCATGGAAGCCAATGTAGCCAATGCATCAGCAAATTGATTTTGTGTGCGGGGGATGTAGTGATACTCAATTTTTTCGAATTTCTTGGATAATTCTTGAAGATGCTTATAATAAGGTTGCAACCTTTCTTCTTTAATCTTCCACTTGTTCTGGATTTGCCTGATTATTAAAGCGGAGTCTCCATACACTTCTATTTCTTTGATACCCAAGCCGGTAGCGGCTTCAAGACCTTGTATGCACGCCTCATATTCAGTAGCATTGTTGGTTGTTGAGAAATTGAGCTTAATAGAGATTGGTATATGGGTTTCCATTGGTGAAACTAAGAGTACCCCTATTCCACTCCCATTTCGATTAGTAGCTCCATCAAAGTACATTCTCCACCTGGCAGGCTCTATTGCTAAAATATCTTCATCTGGGAATTCATCCCTAGTCACTTCTGCTTCAAGAGGGGGACAATTGGCAAGATGATCAGCAATGGCTCGTCCTTTAATAGATTTCTGAGTGACATATTTAATGTCGAATTCTGACAACAATAGGACCCATTTTGCAATTCTTCCATCCTGGACCGGCTTTTCCATCAAATACTTAAGTGGATCCATGCGAGCTATCAAGAGGACTTGAAAAGATAACATGTAGTGTCTGAGTTTCTGAGCAGCCCACACTAGAGCAACACACATCTTCTCCAAAACTGAGTATTTTACTTCATATGTAGTCATCTTTTTGCTGATATAATAAATAGCATTCTCTTTTCTAGATTCTTCTAAGTACTGAGCTAGTAAAGCTCCCATTGTTGTATTTGTAGTGCTTAAATAAAGCAACAAAGGCTTGCCTTGCATAGGCGGCATCAATATGGGAGGTTTCAGCAAATATTCCTTAATCTTTTCGAAAGCTTCTTGACACTGTTCATTCCATTTAACGGGTACATCCTTCTTGAGCAATTTGAAAATGGGCTCGCAGATAGTAGTCAATTGAGCTATAAATCGACTGATGTATTGTATTCTTCCCAAGAATCCTCGATTTTCTTTCTCGGTCTTTGGCGGTTTCATTTCTGTAATTGCTTTAACTTTATCGGGATCTACTTCTATCCCACTGTTGCTAACCATAAATCCGAGCAGCTTTCCTGAAGTTACTCCAAAAGTACACTTCTTAGGGTTCAGTCGAAGCTTGTAATGCTTGATCCTTTCAAAAAACTTCCTCAAGGCTGACATGTGGTCCCCACGATTTTTAGACTTGACTATCATATCATCCACATAAACTTCTACCTCTTTATGTATCATATCATGCAACAATGTGGTAGCAGCACGTTGGTAGGTGGCCCCAGCATTCTTAAGGCCAAATGGCATGACTTTGTAGCAGTATGTTCCCCAAGGGGTGATGAACGAAGTCTTCTCCATATCTTCTGGTGCCATCTTAATCTGATTATATCCAGAGAAACCATCCATGAAGGATAAGAGTGCATGTCCTGAAGTATTGTCCACAAGGATGTCTATATGAGGTAAGGGGAAGTCATCTTTCGGGCTGGCTTTGTTAAGGTCCCTGAAGTCGACACACATTCTAACCTTGCCATCCTTCTTAGGCACTGGGACGACATTAGCTAGCCATTCTGGATAATTAACGACTTGGAGGAAACCGGCATTATATTGGTTTTCCACTTCTTCTTTGATCTTCAATGTCCATTCTGGTTTCATTCTTCTTAACCTTTGCTTGACTGGCTTGATGGTGGGATCAGTCGGAATATGATGTTGCACAATGTCAGTGTCGATGCCAGGCATGTCTTTGTATGACCATGCAAAAATTTCCTCGTATTCTTGAAGAAGGATAATCAACTCATTCTTTTCTTTAAGATTTAAAGTGTTACCAATTTGCACCATTTTTTGTTCATCTTCAGACCCTAAATTAATGGATTGAATTTCTTCCTTGATGGGCTTTACATGCCCTTGTTCTTCATTTTTTTCGAAGCCTTTATATGACATTTCATTATTTATTTCAGAAATAAAAATATTTAAAGCAAGCAAGTAAGCTGAATCAGAGATCATCTTATTATCATTGAAAGAGTTGACAACAGAGAAATTGACAGGAATAGGAGTACTAGTTGAAACAGACTCAATAGGGACAATGATTTTAGTGGACTCAAAGAACTTGGTCCCTTTTTGGTGATCTTCAACTGGGCAGCTTCCTTCCCAAGTCCAATTCTTCAGCTCTGAGATGATAGTGGTTATGGCAGGAACTTCTTTATAAGCTTCTCTAGATCGCAGCATATAAATTTCATCTATCTCCATCGGGTCATCCCTAGAATCCTCACTGGATATATCCATATAGTCTACATCCCCCTCCTGGTGTGGATTAATAGATTCTTCTTCCTCTGAGTCATGGATAGTGAGTTTCTTAAAATCACGAAACATGATTTGCTTCTCCAACAGTGCACATCTATCGCGAGGATTGTCTTCTTCATCTGTGTATGGGGTTAATGACCCAAATTCAGAATGTGGAAATCCATACAATAAATTATCTCCCTCAGAAAAAATCGAGTCATCATCCTCAACAATTCTTATTTTCATGCCAGTATGCTCCCAATCTTCATTGTGCACTGAAACTTCTTCACTATTAAAGAAATCATGATCTTCATCCTCTGTCAAACAACGTTCTTCAGAGAAATAATCTTCATCATCATCTCCTTCATAGTCTTCATCTTCACGATAATGGGTATAAGGAGTAGTGTTTTCCGGAAGCAATGTAGGAACATCGAGGATTGTATTTAACTCTCCTTCTCCAGGAATAATCCCATTCTCATAAACCAGAGTGGTTCTCAATGATCCCATATCTTCTCTAATGTTTACAAGTTCAAAGTCTAAGTCTCCCCATGACCTGGCATCATCTTCCACAAGCTCTTCAAGCTCTTCATAATCGTTCTGAAAGACTTCCCAATTATTCATCGCAGTCGTGGGAGTCCAGATCAATGGTACTTCATCATCCCCACTTCCTTCCCTCATGTTGAGAACAATGTCACCCAATAAAGTTACCATAGCATTGGGATCTAGATGTGAGACCCAATCCTCTATCTTCTTATCTTCTGCTTTAGGTGCCTCAATTTCACAGTCTGCAAAGATTTCTATTCCAGGAAGCTTTGTTGCGGTCCTTTGATCATACCAAGGTTCTGGAAACATGGAGTAAAGTTGGACCTCCCCTTCCTTGACAAACTTTCCATTAAGAGTAGGAGTGTATGGCTTCATAGTAGGAGACTCGTATGATAACCCTTTCGCCTTTGCTTTAGAACGGGCTATTTTCTTCAATTCTTCTTCTAAAAAATCTTCATCAGTGGGCTTGTATCCTAACCCAAATTGTGGTATAGTAGTAGCATGGCTAGTGAAATTAGGTAAACCCTGATTATTCTTTCCTAGGCCCAAACCTGGGAAATAATCCATCTTCCTCATCATGGATACCACTTTGTCATTGCTATATGGATCAAAATCCATAGGAAAGCATTCTTCTATAGCTTCCTTCAACCATGATACGGTTTGAACTTCTTCCAAGTCAAATCCAGACAAAGCTAGGTCTTCTTCTACTTGGATTCCATGCACTAGACCCTGAGTATCAGATTTATCCCCATGTATGGTAATGATTGACTCTTTGTATGGGAATCTAATTTTCTGATATAATGAGGAGGGTACAGCTTTTGCAGTGTGAATCCATGGTCGGCCCAACAACAAGTTGAAACAAGCTGAGATGTCCAAAACTTGAAAATGTACTTTTTGAACTGCAGGGCCAATTGTTATTTCAAGTGTAACATTCCCCAGTACTTCTCTTCGGGTATTGTCATAGGCCCTCACATATTGATTGGATGGCCCAAAATCCTCCATATTTAGGCCCAAGCAACTTGCGGTCCTCAGGGGGCAAACATTTAATGCGCTACCATCATCAACCAGTACCATTGGCACCCTCTTGCCATGGGTGTCAATTGTAATGTGAAGGGGGTCATTGTGTGAATATCCTTTATCTGAAATATCCTTATCAGAAAAAGAAATAGTAGGCTCAGTCCTTATTACTCCAATCATGGCATTAAGGTCTTCAGGAGTTATGGTAGTTGGAACTTGGATCTTGTTTAGGAGGTTCAACAAAGCTTGACGATGATGATAAGAGGCGGTGAGTAAACCCCATAGAGAAATATTAGCTTGAGTCTTCTGTAACTGCTTGAGAACAAGATCATCTTCTAGCTGCAACTGGGTAGGCCTAGATGGCCTGTTCAATGCTTCCACCGGATCATCTGCTTCCAAATGAGATGGCTTAAAGTGTCTACCCCCTCGAGTAAGGTGAGCTATTCCAGTGGCTTTGTAAAGGTTGGGCTTTTTGTGGGGAGTATGTGTTTGTCTTTCTGGGAATGTGGGCTTTTGTGAAGCGAGTCTAAAGAATGAGGTGGGCTCTTTTTGTGGGGAAGTGGCCTTTTCAGGGAAAGAGATTGATTCTTTTGGTGAGGATTTTGGTGAGGTTTGATTTGACAATGTGGGCTTTTCTTGTTCATTCCAAATATCAATTCTGGGTTTAGGAAGTGGTAGTTCCTTGATCATAAGTTCTTCCCATATCAAGGTGTTGCAACTTCGGATGTCTAGAATCATAGCTGATAGCTCCTCTTGTGTCTTGCTTTCTTCTTCAATTAAGCAATTAATCTTTGGTCCTTGCCCAACAACATGATTAGGGAGTGGGTTTGTAGTGATATTGGGTCAAGCTGGTGGAGATATAATCTCTTGATCAATCAAATCTTGGATGGAGTTTTTGAGGGCAAAGCATTGATCAGTAGCATGACCTGGGGTCTGGTGAAATGCACACCTCTTACTATTATCGAACCACTTTGGCAAGGGATTTGGTATTGGCTTTGGATCAAGAGGTCTGAGGAGATCCTTCTCTCTAAGTTTCTCAAAAACTTTACTGAGCGACATATGCAATTCATGGTATTGCCTCCTGGGCCTTCCTTGTGGAGCTTGGGCCAATGAGGGTGAAGCTACTAACTGATAAGGGGACTGTTTGCTTATAGCAGATATCTCTGGCACTTTTGAGCTTGATGGACCAAATGACCTCTTAGGCCTTGTTACTTCTTCTCCCTTGATTGTGCCAGTGTTAATAGCATCTTCAATCTGAGTCCCAGCAGCAATCAAAGCCTTGAAACTAGGGAAATACTGGGCAAAAAGATACTTGTTGTAGGCTGGGAGGAGATTCTTCACAACCATGTTCAATTGCTCCTCCTCGGTGGGCCTAACAGTCATTTGTGCTGCCTTAGCCCTCCACCTTGTGATGAATGCAGAAAAAGACTCCTTAGAGTCTTGCTTAGTTGTCTCAAGGTCTCTTCGAGTAACATCCACTTCAGTATTGTACTTGTACTGTTTGTAAAACTCACGACCAATATCTTCCCAATTACGAGTTCGAGAATCATCCAAATTTAGGAACCAACGCAAAGCAGCCCCTGTGAGTGTGTTTTGAAACATCTGGGCCATTAGCTCTTCACTAGCCCCTAAGGGTTGCAATGCCCTCATATACATTTTCAGATGGGCTTTTGGGCAGCCTGTGCCATCAAACTTGTCCAATGTTGGCATTTTAAACTTTGGTGGAGGCCTTGCTTGTGGAAAGAGCGAAAGTGAATGTAGATCCATAGCTTCTTCAACCCTTCTAGATCTCAGGAGGAGTTTTTCCATTTGGTCCATTCGTTCAATCATCTTCTTCTCATTTTCAGTCAACCCCAAGCCATGGCTTTCTTCAGAATTCAGTGATTCATTCAGGGCACTAGAAGGTTCATGAGAGTTCTTGTTCCCTATCTGTTGGATCAATGTTTGGATGTCTTTTTGGAGTTGGGCTTGTCCAGCTACCATGATGTTGAGTAAATCTTGAGTGGTGGGAGGTGGTTGTTCATGATCATTCATGTTTTGATCCTCATGGTGGTTGTTCTCGTGGGCCATTTCTGAAGTGAATGAATTTGGTGAAGGAATGATTATGTCCTTTTGAGTTAAACTTGTAAGGGAACTTTGGAATGGGCTTGTAGGAGGATTAGGAAATAAGCTTTGAGAAGGGCTTGGAGGAGTATATAGGGAATTATAGTGGAAGAGTGGATTTGAGAATTGTAGGTGCGGGCTTATGTTTGGGCTTATGGGTTCAAGAATTACTATAGGACTGGAACCTTGGTTTGAATTTGCTGAATCCAAACTTCTCTGTATTGAACTTCCTTGTGCTGAGATTTCTTGAGCTGGGCTTTCAACTGTTCTCTTGGACCATGATAATCTTTTCAATCGACCTTCACCATCTCTAGACCAAGTCCTTTCCTATACCCAAAAGTTGGATAATTTTTAGTTTCTCATTATTAAGTTCGGGCCTTATTGGGAATTAACAAACAACGGCCAAACACATACAACGGCCAAACACATACTCATGAAAAACAAAAGAGAGGCAAACCCCAAGAATTGATATAAATATATATATATATATATATATATATATATATATATATAAAACCTATAAAGTAATCCACAATTGCAAACCAAAAAGATGGTTAAATCCAAAAAGCTTTGTCCTTTCATGTAATACCTAAGCAACAAAACAGAGGTAATATACCATTTTGTTGAATGTTGATTGCAAATTTTCTAACCACTTAAATTTTCTCGTTCTATTAATTCAACATTCATTATTAGTAGCTTGACTTGACTACGAATAGAGAGAAACAAAATCATATGAAACCAACATGTTCTCTAGAACCAAATAGGATTACAAAAATGTACCAAGCTTTAGAGGCCAAGACTTGGGCTAGCAGAGGCTACGGACAAAGAGAGTGAGATTGAGAGAAGAGGTGAAGGGTTTGGCCTAGATGCTTTGAGTTTAAGCCAAAGAGAAAGGGACGTGTGTGAAATGTACTCCCCCCTAGATCGAGGGTTTTACATGGAGTCGCCACTTATTTAATTTGAACGGAAAAATAAGAAAACCTTCAATAAAAATACTTCTTTTGTATTAATGTATATGAAAATTTACATCAATTTGTAACAAAAATTTACAATGCTTTTTTGTCCTAGATACAATCTAAGAAAAGAAAATTACATTGCTTTATTTCCTAGTTACATTCTAAAAAAATGTAAAATCGTATACAAGTGCACAGTCTAGAACCCTTGATCTTGGTTCGGAGGCTAATTTACGAGATGGGAAGGGATTAAGCACCCATCTCGCCCGGTAAAACCGGTCTCCTAGGTTAAGGTGGCCAATATCATGTCATGTCAAACAAATACAAACAATATGTCATACCAACATGTTAATTTGCAAAAATGTAAGCAAATATGTATTAGAGGAATTTGACCTAAAGAGAAACAAAAAATGAAATTTGTTAGATAACAATTTTAAGGTAAAAAAAAAAATGAAGGTAATGGCATGTTCATCCAAGAAATCAATGTAAACAAGGAATTCCTAGTCTAGACATGTTCATCTAAGCATGTGAAGAAAAGACAAAGTTGTCATGTTATTTGTCATCAACATAATTGCAAAGAAGATAAAATAAAATAAAATATTTAAGCATTTTTTTATCATCCAAGCAATTATGAAAACATAGAGGAAAAATCCCTTAGACATGTTCATCTAGAGGCAATCAAAATACTTAGACATGTTCATTCAAGCATTTTTCTAAAAAAGTAATAGAACAACCTAGACATGTTCATCTAAGCATTCAAGGGAAAGTTGTGCTTTTAGCCTAGAAGTGTTCATCTAAGCATTCAAGGGAAAATTGTGCTTTAGCCTAGAAGTGTTCATCTAAGCATTGAAGAGAAAATTGTGATTTAGCCTAGAAGTGTTCATCTAAGCATGTAAGAGAAAATTGTACTTTAGCCTAGAAGTGTTCATCTAAGCATTCAAGAGAAAATTGTGATTTAGCCTAGAAGTGTTCATCTAAGCATTCAAAAGAAAATTGTGATTTAGCCTAGAAGTGTTCATCTAAGCATGTAAGAGAAAAATTGTGATTTAGCCTAGAAGTGTTCATCTAAGCATGTAAAAGGAATATCAATTGAGACATATAGGCATGTTCATCCAAGCATATCATAAATGAAACAAATAATAACTTGTTAAACATTTATTCAAGCATGTGAAGAAAGTTGAGAACAAAATTAAGTACTTACCAACATAGAACATAAATTAAAAAGGGGGAAGTGATCACATAAAGGGCTAGGGAGAAAGCAAGGAAATACTAAACTACAACCAAAGTAAGAACAATGGCTGCTCAACAGCTTTTCTTTTTTGCTTTCTCACTAGCTCTCTAGAGGGAATTCCGGGGTCCAGAAAATGGAAGAGGTCTCCTCTATTTATAGGAGAAGGGATGGCTTAGCTTTAAAGCTAAGTTATTAGCTTTCTTCTGAAGCTAAGGGTGGAGATAACCTGTTTAAATGAGCTGGAACAGATTTGGTGTTGATCTCCACTTGAATTTTGAAAAGAAGTTGAAGACGATGCTGCACCTGCTTCGTATTTTGGCTCTAACTTTCTGCTCAAAATTCCAATTGATTCATGATTGGTGTTTTTTGAAAGGAAATTCAATTATCTACAACTTTTTCTGAAATAGAGAAAACCAAATTCCAACGTTTTCCAGACCAAAAATGTGTTTCAAATTTCTGCTGAAAATAGTAACGTTTTTGAGCATTTTTGAAATTTTTCACAGGATTTATCTGTTTCTTTATCCAACTTGTTTTTCAAAAGATTTATTCTGAAGCTAAAGGAGGGGATAAGCCTATTAGATAAGATGGATCAGATTGGGCGTTCATCCTCATTTGAAATTTTGAAAGAAAACTGAAGATGATGCTGATTTTGAATTATCTTCTGCCACTGTTTCGTATTTTGGCCATAACTTTCTGCCCAAAATTTCAATTGATTTGGGATTGGTGTTTTTTGAAAGGAAATTTAATTCTCTACAACTTTTCAAGAAATAGATAAAATCAAATTTCAACAATTTCCAGACCAAAAATGCAAATCAAGTTTCTGCTGAAGATAATAACGTTTTTTTCTTAGCATTTTTCTTCTTTTTTTTTTTTAATTTAATTTTTTTCAAAAGAGCAGATAAGATGCCATAAAGGAAACATTTTTTATAAAAAATAAAAAATAAAATGAAATCCAATCAAAATTCACACTTAATTAATTTTAAATTAATTCTTGTTGGAACCAATCAAAATTAAGTGTTTAAGATAGGACGTGATCAGGCCCATTGTGTAGGTACCCCATGATCATTGAAAATTGTTTGTATGATAACTTTAGATCAGGTGGTCCGATCAAAACCCATGACATACCATTATGATCGTTAGAGCATCAAGATTTGTTTGGTATCACAAATTTGAAGATCTAACGGTTGGTTAAATACAAGTTGTAAAATGGGGTGTCTACAACGTGGGGCAGTGTGAAGAGAGAAGAGTAAACCTAGAGAAGTGGTGGAATAGTTAGCTTTTAAATATTCAAGATTTAGCAACAAAACATTTGGAGATAAGAAGAAGAGAGAAAAAAAGAAGAGAAAGTGAAAGACGATAGGTTATTAGGGTTAAGGTTTGTTTAAAGAGTTGGGATGTTTCTTTTTCAAAAAAATAAAACATAAATAATTAATTAATATGGGTGATGATGTGGAAAATTGTGGAATAAGTCAACAAATGGTTAAAGGTTTCGGTTTTATAATATATATGTAGATGGACAAAGTTTCGTTACAAAATTGGTTGTAACATTAGGCTACAACCTTACTCAATAAAATAAATATTACTACATATTTTGAAAATCTAACCATTGAATTGCATATTCTTTATGCTTTTAATACACATGTCAAATTTTTTGTCAATTAGATATTATTTACTTTATGATCTATAAAATTATATTTTATGTATAATTTTAAACTACAAAACTTGCAATTTAAACAATTTATCGATGACATTGCTATTAATCTTTAATTTTCTAGAAATTTTGCAAGTATGGAGAATATAAGAAGAATATATCATCTAATGGTGGATTTGTCAAAATTCACCTCGAATAAAAAGATATTGAATAAGGTTGTAGCCTTAGGCTATAACTAAATTTTGTCCAATATAGATATATGAAATTAATAAAGCTCTATCCATTAGACTACATCTTTTTCTTATATCTTCCATATTTGCAAAATTTCTAGAAAATTAAAGTCCAATAGCTATGTCATAAATACATAAATTTTTTAAATTGCAAGTTTTTGTAATTTAAGAACATGCATAAAATATAAGTTTATAGATTATATTGTGAATAATATCCGATTGATACAAAATTTGACATGTGTATTAAGAGTGTAAAGAATATATAATTTAATGGTTAGATTTTCAAAATATGAAATAATTTTTATTTTATTAAATAAAGTTGTAGCCTTAAGCTACAACTAATTTTGTAGCTATAACTTTGTCGTTTCTTTTTAGAACTCAGCGGTGAATTGCTTAATTGATCCAACTATAAGACAATGGATAGCTGACTTGGTTGATGGCTTATTCACGCCAGAGGAAGCATATTTCATTAAAAAATCCCCCTAGCACGTGGTACTTTTTGGGGATCTCCTAATTTGGCCTCATTCGAATAATGGGAAGTATAGCTGCAAGTCAGGGTTCAAGTTTCTTAAAGAAGAATCTAAATTGGGTGTTGTGCAGTCCTTTTCAAACCAAGATAAGCATATTTGGAATGACATTTGGTCCCTGTGAGTGCCACAAAAGGTGAAGAATTTGCTGTGGCGGGCTTGTCGGAATGCTATGCCAACAAAGGAGTCCTTAGTCCGACGTACCATCATCAAAGATCCTTTGTGTGACCACTGCCGTTCTGCATCAGAAAATCCATTACATGCGTTATGGTCGTGTCATGAGCTTGATATAGTTTGGTCTAATCTAGAGTTGTGGAGTTTCAAAAGTGCAGTTCAATTTTTGGACTTCAAGGAATTACTGTCATGGATTATTATGCAGGAAAAAAATCTAGAAGTCTTCGCTATTACGATGTGGTCGATTTGGACACAACGAAACCAGGCTCGGCTTCATCAGGCCGCTTGCGCTCTTCACCAAGTAGCTCAACTGTCTAAGAACGTTTGGCAGAATTCCTCGCCAGTCAAGTTGCTCTAGATACCCATTCACGACCAATTCGTTGGTCCAATTGTCACTGGCAGCCTCCACCACAAGAGTTTGTAAAAATAAACTTTGACGGCGCAGTAGGCATCGATGTGGTCATTAGGAATAACATGGGCTTGGTTAATGCTTATAGTGGAGATGAAGTCAAAGCTCTGGCAGCAGCAATGACCCTCTCATTTGCTTCGAATATTGGTATTTCACGTGCTGTCCTTAAGGGAGACTCTTGGGTAGTGATTAAAGCTCTGATGGAAGATAATTTTTCTTTGGCTTCATTTGGTTTTCTAGTTGAGGATGTGAAGGGTCAGTCTCAAAATTTTGATCAATTACTTTACTCTCATACTAAGAAAGAAGGTAACTCTGTCACTCATAATCTGGCAAGATATGCTATTGACATTCCAGAATTTTTAGTGTGGATAAAGGATGTTCCACCACAATTTTATTCTGTATTTCAAGAAAATTTAGATGGCTTACATTAATAAACTTGCTGTTTTTTCCTCTCCAAAAAAAAAAAAAAAAACTTTGTCCTTTCACAATAACTCTGTCCTTTCCAAAAAGAAAACAGATGTTGCGTTCTCTCTCTCATTCTTTCAATTCAGAGGCAATGTCAACGAAAATGATGCTCGAGACTGCTTCCATGAAGTTCAAGATTGGCAAAGTGTGAACTCTAACTTGTTATTTTATTTGAAATTTCAAACTTCGTTGTCTTCTTTCTTTATTTTCATTTGTAGTTTTTTGTTTAGTGTATTTGAATGAATTTGGAACCCTAAAGTCCCTAATATATGGTTTTGGTGTTTGGATATCATTGATTTTAGATCCTTCGGATCCATTACTGAAGCACAATATTTCAACATTAGTTTTTTAGCATAGATTTCTTGGAAATAATTTTTTTTTGAACACATCAATTTTGTTCCCCCTTTTCTTGGTTATATTAGTAAATTTTTGTAGCTTACCTTTCATGATCTTGTTCGTTTATTGTGGTCCTTGGTTCCCATGAATACAATACACACACACACACACACACACACACACACACACACACACACACACACACACACACACACACACTTTTCTCTAGTTCTAGTGCAAGTTGTATTAGTTTGCAAGTTGACATTCACTCATTGGAAAATAATTGACATTCTCATAGGATCTTGGGTTGTTTGAATTGGGAACTAGTATTTTGTCTTAAAATAAGAGACATGAGGTTCAAATCCTACCTAACCAAAAAATAATTGGTGTCTTGCCCTAATTAGAGAGCAATTATTATTGAGTAGATGCTATAAGTAAATTATATCCCATGTCTAAAAAGGTAGTACCATTCCTCAATTAATGCTGTGCTATTTTTTTTTTTTTCTTTAAATTGCACGTGCACGTGATTGTATCTTCTTAGGCTGTAAAGTTTTTTGGTAGCCCAAGAAGATTGATTTTCTTGGAAGGGGTTGATACTGTCTAATCTGTAATGGAAAAAGGGGTTATAGAAACAAGCACATTTTCTTAATAAGGAAATACAATAGTTCATCAAATTAGGTTGTCTAGTGAAAATGCAGTAATGTATGCATAGTTTAAAGTAATGGAGTTTAACCTAAAACAAGAACTGGAGAGAGAGAGAGAGAGAGAGAGAGAGAGAGAGAGAGAGAGAGAGAGAGAGAGAGAGAGAGAGAGAGAGATTTGCTTCATAACCACCTTGATAAAAATTCTGATTTTGATTATGATAACCATCTCTATAGGATCTTCCTCCTCTGCCTTAATTATTGGTTGATCTACCTCTTCCTCTATATGCTTGGAACTGACCATTAAGGATTGGAGGACACGAATTTGGCGTAGGTCCTTGAACAATCATAGCCATATGAACAGGGTCTTTAATTAGCTCAGAGGCATGCTTTAGTGGTTTTTCTTCAATGGTGAGAAGAACATGAGCTTGTTCATATCCTATAGGATCATCCCTGGTTCTCAGAGCAGAACTGAAGGAATAGTACCCTTGTGGTAGTCCATCAAGAACAATGTGTAAAAGCTCTTCATCTTCAATATGAACTCCTACTGTCAACAATTTGTCTCTGCAATCTTTGATTTTGGCCAAGTATACATCAATATAATCATTGTTCTTCCTAATGCTATTTAACTATTTAGTTCTCTCTTCAAACCAAGAATGTTTGATCTAGACATAGAAGTATAGCACCTTTTCGAAGTATCCCATACACCTTTAGCTATAGTTTGCCCAAGAACAAGAGCAAGAGCTAAGTGATACAGTTTAGCACTAATCATTGACATTAAAGCTCTTTTTTTTTTTTTTATGCACCATTGAAGAAAATCTGGATTTTCTTGTGTGGTAGGCAATCCCTTATCATGACTGAAAATTTTTTTTGGACGTGGATAAAAACCATCAACAATATCAAGAAATGAGTAAGCACTTAGAGAAAAGGTAATCTGAAACTTCCACTTAGAGTAAAGGTAATCTGAAATTGTCTTTCATTTTAATTATTGTTGTGAAATGATTTGGTTCGCTTGTTTCCCTCAGTTTTGTGCTTAAGACTTGAAAGTTTGATTTAATAAAGAACGTAACTTTTACTTCATTTGTGTGTTTTGTATTGATTTTGTTCCTCACTGGTTTCTTAAGTTCCTTCTGGAGTTATGATTTTTGTCCACTAAATGTAAAATGTTCACGACCCCCGCTGGCAAAGTAAATACTCTTTGTTTATAGTTGTTAAGTTATTACTTGATGCCTTCTGCAAATATTTGTTGGTTTTATGTGATTCCTTTTTATTGTAAGCTACAGGCTTTAGTGCTATTATTTAATTTGGATACAAGTAGGGTAGACTGACAGGTCTGCAAATGTATTGGCTAGCTTATAATTCTGATCACATTCTACTTATAATATATATATATATATATATATATTTTATTACTTCTTGGTATTGAAGATGTTTGAAGATGTAGTATTTTTCCAGTCAAATGCAATGTGGCCTCCTTTTAGGTTTGCTAGGTAAAAACTAAGAGTTGTATTGTTGTTAGAAAATCATCACTAGTAGGCTTGATGCCTCTGCTGTTTATGTATTAAGTACATATAATGAGAGCTTATTATTACTTGATTGTTAAACGTGTGGCAACATAAATTGTGATGTAGGATTTAAAATTCTAAGTTGCTTATGGTAGATTGGCACCAAATTTATTGTTATGTTGAGAGGATTTGTTGTAAATTTGGTTCCTTTTTTTGACATTGGCAATATGTGGCACCAAGCAATAATAATGCTACATTATACACTTAATGAGAGCAATTTTTTTCTCTAATAATAATATATGCCTATTTATAGGCTGATATGGCAAACGTGTGGGAGACGCTTGCAGAAAAAACCAACACATGTGAAAGATGGCAGCTGAAGTATTTAGCTCTAAATTTTTTTCTTCTTCAGACATTCCTTTCTACTTTTTCCCTGTATTTGGCTGGAATTTTCAAATAGCTTATAAAGTTGAGTTGTTCATAAACTTCATATCCTTCTTTGGGCTAATTAGTTGTCCCTATCCTCCATTATGGATATATTCATTATTCAATAGAGAAAAAGTATTTGCGATTTGTTCTTGTTGCTTTTCTCTAACTTTTAAGTCATTTTAGATTCTCTGTACAACTGTTGAATCAAATTTTTCCCTCTTAGATGCTATGGTAATTGTCAAGAAGGCCATGTGCAGGACAGAAATGACTTCATTAAGACTAATATAGTAATCCTTTTATAAAAAAGACTCTTTAGAGTTGATATAAAAGTGCAAAAAAGTTTCATCTAGAATGTATAGATGGAGGGCTGAGATGCAAGGAAATATGCTATATAAGGAAAGGAACCCCCCAAAAAGAGGGGACAAACGTTTTCCACAAAAAAAAAAAGTGTGAGAACAAAGAATTACCCTGTAAATTAATATCAACCTTACTTATCAATACAAGATCTATCCTTGGACCCGCCCGAGGAAGAGTTGACACTTAATGGTTGGTCTATTTAGTCCTATTTGTTACTTAGGTTCTATTAGTATTAAATTTGTGATTATCCCAGCATTGCACCTGGCTTAGAAGCCCACTCTCTTAAAAATTTATTGTTTGAGCTTGGTTTGAAGATCTAGGCATCACTATTGTTAGAGGCATCACTATTCTAAGTGTAATTTTATGGAACAAAGTTACTTAAATTGGTACCTATGTATATAATAATATTTTTTAAAAATAATTGGGTTGGGGGGGGGGGGGGGGGACATTGCCCTTGAAGATCCAAGTCACTTTTCGTCCCTAGTTGATACTGTGTAATGTGACGATTGAACCTTTAAATGTGAGTAAAAAAATAAGGTTATCATCGAATGTGATAGCAATACAGTCAGATATGATGTTGGTACTACATGATATTAATATGGAACTGTCAAATGTGAGTAAAAAATAAAGGTACCACCAAATATAATAAAAGTACTACTAGATGTGATGTTGGTACTACTTGATGTAAAAATGGAACCATTAAATGAGAGAAAAAATAAGAAAACCATTGAATGTGACAAAGTACGGTCACATGTGATGTCGGTACTGCATAATGTGACGATGAAACTGTCAAATGTGAAAAACAAAATAATGGTCTCACTAATGTGACAAAAGTACAATTCAACATGATATTTCAATCATTTCTAAGGTTTTCAAGGTCATTTCAGTCATTTTTTAGGTACTAAGGGTATTTTGGTCATTTTTTAGATTTCTTGGTTGTTTCGATCATTTCTTATATTTTAAGGTAATTTCTGTCATTTTTTAGGTTTTAGGATCATTCGGTCATTTTTAAAAAAAAATACTAAGGCTATTCCAGTAATTGTTGAGGGTTTTGGGAGTATTTTAGTCATTTTTAAGTTTTATGAGATATTTTGGTCATTTTATAGGTTTCAAGGATATATCGAAATTTTTTAAGGTTTCAGTGTCATTTCGGTCATTTTTTGGGACTCTATGGGTATTTCAGTCATTTTTATATTTAAGGTGCATTACGGTCGTTTTTTAGGTTCTAAGAGCATTACAGTCACTTTTTGGTAAATGATATGTGTTAGGAAATATATATGTTTGCATCGCATACAAAACATACGCAGCAGAAAATAAACGGATTTACTTCATTCGCAATTGATAACATACACTATGTAGGTTTCAGAATATAAGAACAAGAGAGTGTACCTTGATGCGATGAAATTCAAAACCGAATGAAGAAGTACTTGGAAAGACTTTCAATCTTCACTCCAATTCCATTTGATGCCCAAGATGTGTGGTCTCTCAATCAGTTCTATGTTTTCTAGAGAGAATATGAAAGAGTGTCTCTCTTCCTTATATTATCTTATTATCTTAAACATACAAACTATTTTATTCTATATAAAATTCTGTATGTTTCTCTCCACATAACTGATTATCTAATTGGGCTAGCCTTTTGAGCCTTCCCAATTGGGCTTTAGTGTGTGGCTTGGAGTGGGACCAAAAGGGAACAAATAAGACACTAGCTCCAATGGGCCTTGGGCTTTCCTGTCAACTCTTGACAAGTTCAAAGTTACCATTAATTATATTTAATACCACTATATAAATATAATTGCACTCTAGGCCTCATTAATAAATTATATCCCAAGACTTTATTATACATGCAATCCCTTTATAAAATATTCGTAGTAATACAAAGTCATGAATATATAGACTGCCACTTTGTAAATTACTACATCTTAATCCTTGAGTACCCAGTTTAATCCTTTTGAGTTATTCACCATATATTTATAAAATCCAATTTCATAAATATATACTTTAGTCTTACTAAAGTGGTTAGGCCTAACTCTCTGAATAACTGTACCCATTAAACTTATCTCAAGAGAATATTTTATATCTCCGTTAAGAGACTATGAATTCCATCTTGAGAATATATGCTCCATCAACACTAAATGTGGCTGCCCAACATACTGAGGTTTTGACCGTTACTTTAGATCTCACTCCTGATATATCAAAGCAACCTATATTTCATGATCAGGTCCATTATTCTCTCAGGATTAAGAGTTCATGTGAATACAAGTCGTGAGATTTATTATTCAGTTGACAGTCGTTAGGAGAATAATAAATCTCACAGCGGTCCAGTTTAATATGTCTTAACTCTTAAAACATATCAACATATTAACTAGAAGTCACCACTTCCATGATCAAGACAAATCATCGTAGTTAATATGTTATAGTCTTTGCAGATGAAATACTCAATTTCATCACCAACTACAAACCAAAATTCTGAGTTTACAAAGAACTTGTGATCTATATCTTCTGTGACTAAATCACATAAATCACATACTATGCATCTCATGGACTATTTGATAATGTCCGAATATTCATGTTACCATTATTTTAGATAAGAATAAAGTAACTTTATTAAACACAATATTAAGTCATACATCATTTCTCACATAATGTTATACATAATATCATACATAGCATCATACAATAGGATTTAAGGGCACATATCCTAACAATTTCCCACTTGCCCTAAAGACTATTGTGCACTAATCTAACTCTCATTGCCTCTAAATGTGACTCGAAGGTCCTTTGAGGCAAGGCTTTGGTAAAGGAATCTGCTAGATTATTTGCACTTTCAATCTTTGCAACCACCACATCTCCACGAGCAACAATGTCTCGAATGATGTGGTACTTTCTCTCAATGTGCTTTCCTTTCTTGTGATTCCTTGGATCTCTGGATTGTGCAACCGCTCCACTATTGTTACAAAACAATGTGATAGGAACTTGCTCCATTCTCACTACACCAAGATCAGAAAGGAATTTATTGAGCCAAACAGCTTCCTTTGCTGCCTCACAAGCAGCAATATATTCAGCTTCCATGGTGGAGTCCGCAATACAAGATTGCTTAACACTCCTCCAACTTATGGCTCTACCTCCCAAGGTGAATACACATCCTGACGTGGACTTTCTGAAATCTAGATCCGATTGAAAGTCTGAATCTGTATAGCCAATGGGAATCAAATCCTCACAACGGTAAACAAGCATATAATCTCTCGTTCTCCGTAGATACTTGAAAATATGCTTTACAGCTTGCCAATGTTGTGGTCCTAGATTTGATTGATATCGGCTGACCATGCCAACTGAAAAATAGATATCCGGTCTAGTACAAAGCATGGCATACATGAGACTTCCTACTGCAGAAGCATAAGGAACTTGTCTCATCATATCTTCTTCCTCTTGAGTCTTAAGCCTTTGGTCATCAGACAGAGGAACTCCATATTTGAAAGGAAGTAATCCTTTCTTGGAGTTTTGCATGCTAAACCGTTCTAGAACCTTATCTATATATCCAGCTTGTAATAAGCCTAACATCTTATTCTTACGATCTCGCCAAAGCTTGATCCCTAGAATAAAGTTAGCCTCACCTAAGTCCTTCATATCAAATTGGCTTGACAAACAAACCTTTACTGATGACATTACACCTACATCGTTTCCAATAAGTAGAATATCATTAACATAAAGCATTAGGAACATTACTACTTTGTCTTGATGTCTTTTGTACACACATGGTTCATCAAGATTTTGTTCAAAACCAAATGATTTGATTGCTTGATCAAATCTGATGTTCCATGACCTAGATGCTTGCTTAAGTTCATAAATGGACCTATTTAACTTGCATACCATATGCTCTTGGTTCTTTGCTATGAAACCTTCTGGTCGCTTCATATAGATTTCCTCTTCAAGATTGCCATTAAGAAATGCAGTCTTGACATCCATTTGCCAAATCTCATAATCATAATGAGCAGCAATGGATAAGAGAATTCTGATAGATTTAAGCATTGCTACTGGTGAAAAGGTTTCCTCATAATCAATACCTTCTTTTTGGGTATACCCTTTTGCTACTAGCCTTGCTTTAAAGGTTTCAACCTTTCATCTATCCCTCTCTTCCTCTTGTAAACCCATTTGCAACCAACAGGTTTAATACCGTTAGGCGCCTTTACAAAATCCCAAACTTGATTGGAATACATGGAATCTAATTCTGATTTCATAGCTTGGACCCAATGATGTGCATCTATATCATTCATTACTTCTTCATAAATGTAAGGATCAGCTTCGGCCTCCTCTGAGATAGTCTCATAAGTCTCTCCAAGACCTATGAATCTTATAGGTGACCTAACATTCCTCCCACTACGATGAGGCAACTGTGTACTAGACATCTCATAAGTAATATCTTGTGGTGTATCCAATACAGCCACATCATCCCTAGTTTCAACCATTGGTTGTTCAATTACAGGTTCATTCATTTCAGCCAAGACAACTCTACTTCTAAGGGTAAAATTATTCACATAATCATCTTCCAAAAATTTGGCATGAGTGCTAACAAACACTTTGTTATCCTTATGATTATAGAATAAATAACCCTTGATTTCCTTTGTATACCCTAAAAACAAGCATACTTCCGTTTTAGCTTCCAACTTATCAGACTTTCCTTTCAACACATGTGCTAGACATCCCCAAATATGGAGATATTTCATACTAGGCTTGCGCCCACTCCACAATTCCATATGTGTGTTGGGAACAGATTTTGATGGAACTAAATTCAAAATATGCATTGCAGTTTTTAGTGCATATCCCTAAAAGAAAACTGGTAAAGTTGAGTAACTCATCATGGACCTAATCATTTCTAAAAGAGTCCTATTCCTTCTTTCTGCTACACCATTTTGTTGGGGAATTCCAGGTGCAGATTGGGATACAATCCCATTTTGAGTTAAGTAATCCTTGAAATCTCCAAGAAAGTATTTGCCACCACGATCAGATCGAATGGCCTTTATGTGTTTACCCAATTGATTCTCAACTTCAGCTCTAAACTCTTTGAATTTTTCAAAAGTTTCAGACTTCCGTCTTATTAGGTACACATAACCAAATCTAGAGTAATCATCGGTGAAAGTGATGAAGTACTCATAACCTCCTTTTGCTTGGGTTGACATAGGACCACAAACATCCGTATGAACTAATTCTAGCAACTCTTGGGCTCTTCTACCTTTTGCATTAAAATGTCGTTTTGTCATTTTGCCTTCCAAACAAGATTCACAAACTGGAAATTCATCAAAGTCCAATGGCTCTAAGAGACCATCTTTGATCAATCTTTGAATTCTGTTTGGATTAATATGACCCAAACGCAAGTGCCAAAGATATGCATCATTAGTAGAAGGAAACTTTCTCTTTAATGATTTTACATGAGAGTTATTATCTAATTCAGAATTATATAATTCATGTTTATCAGGAGTTAAAATATAAAAACCATTCACAATATTGCCAGAACAGATAAATGTTTTACCCTTCTTTATTACAACATTGTCTTTAAGGATAACACAATATCCACTTTTACCTAAATAAGTTGCAGAAATTAAATTCCTACGAATATTAGGTACATATAGACAGTCATTTAATATTAAAACTCTTGATTCAAAACATAAATTAAACACTCTAATAGCTACAACTGGAATCCTACTCCCATCAGCCAAGGTCAGAAACAACTCTCATTCTTTAAGTCTTTTGGTCTCCTAGAACCCCTGCAAAGAATTGCAGATATGTCAGTACAACCTGAATCCACACACTAGGAATCCGTGGGATTTTGTACCAAACATATTTCAAGAAGGAATGAAATTTCATACCCTTATTGGCAGCCTTGAACTTTGGACAATTCCTCTTCCAATGTCCTTTCTCACCACAATGTAAACATTTTCCTTTCAGCTTCTTTCCTTTGTCGGCAACCCCTAAGACAATTTGTTTACCCTCTTGCTTAGTGAAGTCCTTCTTCTTCTTCTTCTTACCCTTGCCTTTCGACTTAGGTTGAGAAGTAGAAGCTTCACCCATATTGGCTTCAACATTAGAAGTACCAAAGATGCCTTCCGCCGCTACCAACTCATTCATTAATTCAGACAAAGAATAAATCTTTTTGTTCATGTTATAATTAAGTCTGAATTCCTTGAATGACTCCGATAGTGACTCGAGTATCATATCCACTTGGGATTCTCCATCAATGTCGGCACCCAAAACTTCCAATGTATTCAGATTAGAGATCATTGTAAGACAATGTTCTCTTACTGAATTACCTCTAGCCATTTTGGTATTATAAATTTGCCTCATGATGTCTTGCCTTGCAGAACGGCCTTACTCACTAAACATCTCCTTCAGACTTAGCATAATGTCCGAAGCAAGTTCTACATCCTGCATTTGATGCTGTAGAACATTTGAGATGGACGCTAGGATGTAGCACTTGGTTATTTCATTAGATCTCTGCCAACGATCATATCGTTGTTTTTCCTCAGGAGGAGCATCTAATGAAGGAAAGCTAGGACATGGTGGAGTAAGCACATATTTGTGCTCTGCAGCTGTGAAAACTATGTCCAAGTTTCTTTTCCAGTCAACATAATTGGTTCTAGTCAGTTTGTTTTGATTAAGAATGCTAACAAGTGGGCTAAATGATGCCATGTTCAAATCTGAAATAATAAACATGAATATAATAAATAAATTGGACATTATCAATTTAGCATATAAGCATATAATATGGAATCTTAATAAAACCATAAAATAATATATGCAACGACAACCCAATCTATGTCTATAATTCCTTGGTAGCAAGTTTATTATAAACATATCAATCAGTTGAGAACTATTCTCATTATTAGTGCCATCATGATAACTCTTATCAAACACTAATAATATGCCGTATTATCTTTAGCCTCTAAGTAATAATGACATAGCTCATTTGGGAGGTTAACATTAAACTTAGTCTAGTGTACACCATTATCTAGAATCATGTGTAGCCACATTTCATCTTTCTTTATGATGTTTAAACTTGTAGTACCATAGAACAAAACACCTTCCTTTGGGATCGCGAGACATATACGCCAAGACGAGGTGCTTGTCTACACTACTTTAAACAGGTAAGTTCAATCCTGTCGTACTATGAAGTAAACACCCTCCTTTGGGATCGCGAGGCATATATGCCAAGACGAGGTGCTTAGCTCACACTACTATGAACCGATAATGGAGGCCGTGAGATCCAACCCTTGTATCTCTCTCCCACTAGATATTTTAAATTAAAGGTTTTTATCTTTAAATATGCATAAACTAATTATACACAGCCTTGCATTTTATACTAAGCACTTTTTCTTACGAAAAAGGCGTAAGAAAAAATAGTGAAAACACAAAATTTAATCACACACTTTTTAAGTTTGAAAACACTTAGAAAAAATTCAGATTTTCTTTCTTTCGATCGATTGAATGTGCCCCTCGATCGGTCGAAAAAACTAAACAATTCGAACTTGACCTTCTGACTTGTTCGATTGATGCACGATCGCTTCTCGATCGATCGAAAAGAAAATTCGATCGACCGACTAGCAATCGAATATTAATCGATTCAAAAGATTGGTCTCTGTTTTACTCAATCGATCGAAAGTAAATTTCGATCGATCGAAACTCGTAAAACTCGAATTTCCAGAAATTCTTCTAAGGCAGTTTTCAACAGTTTTGCATGAATAAACAACCATCATACGAAAATGATAGACAGAAATTGATATCAAAACTGAAATCTATTGATGCTATAGCCTTAAAGATCAATTTAACAATCTTAAATTCATATTTAAATAACATCATAACATCAATATCAGTTTTTATCAAATCATAGTTTCAACAACCATGCAGAAAATTAAATGTATAATCCTCTATCAACTTGAAACTATTATTTCTAATTCCAAAACGCACAAAACATGTTATACAAATTCGAAATGAAGACCGCTCTGATACCAATGTTAGGAAATATATATGTTTGCATCGCATACAAAACATACGCAGCGGAAAATAAACGGATCTACTTCATTCGCAATTGATAACATACACTATGTAGGTTTCAGAATATAAGAACAAGAGAGTGTACCTTAATGCAATGAAATTCAAAACCGAATGAAGAAGTACTCGGGAAAACTTTTTCAATCTTCACTCCAATTCCACTTGATGCCCAAGATGTGTGGTCTCTCAATCAGTTCTATGTTTTCTAGAGAGAATATGAAAGAGTGTCTCTCTTCCTTATATTATCTTTATTATCTTAAACATACAAACCATTTTATTCTATATAAAATTCTGTATGTTTCTCTCCACATAACTGATTATCTAATTGGGCTAGTCTTTTGAGCCTTCCCAATTGGGCTTTAGTATGTGGCTTGGAGTGGGACCAAAAGGGAACAAATAAGACACTAGCTCTAATGGGCCTTGGGCTTTTCTGTCAACTCTTAACAAGTTCAAAGTTACCATTAATTATATTTAATACCACTATATAAATATAATTGCACTCTAGGCCTCATTAATAAATTATATCCCAAAACTTTATTATACATGCAACCCCTTCATAAAATATTCGTAGTAATACAAAGTCATGAATATATAGACTGCCACTTTGTAAATTACTACATCTTAATCCTTGAGTACCCGGTTTAATCCTTTTGAGTTATTCACCATATATTTATAAAATCCAATTTCATAAATATATACTTTAGTCTTACTAAAGTGGTTAGGCCTAACTCTCTGAATAATTGTACCCATTAAACTTATCTCAAGGGAATATTTTATATCTCCGTTAAGAGACTATGAATTCTATCTTAAGAATATATGTTCCATCGACACTAAATGTGGCTGCCCAACATACTGAGGTTTTGACCGTTACTTTAGATCTCATTCCTGATATATTAAAGCAACCTACATTTCATGATCAGGTCCATTATTTTCTCAGGATTAAGAGTTTATGTGAATACAAGTCGTGAGATTTATTATTCAGTTGACAGTCATTAGGAGAATAATAAATCTCACAGTGATCCAGTTCAATATGTCTTAACTCTTAAAACATATCAACATATTAACTAGAAGTCACCACTTCTATGATCAAGACAAATCATCGTAGTTAATATGTTATAGTCTTCGCAGATGAAATGCCCAATTTCATCACCGACTACGAACCAAAATTCTGAGTTTACAAAGAACTTGTGATGTATATCTTCTGTGACTAAATCACATAAATCACATACTATGCATCTCATGGACTACTTGATAATGTCCGAATATTCATGTTACCATTATTTTAGATAAGAATAAAGTAACTTTATTAAGCACAATATTAAGTCATACATCATTTCTCACATAATGTTATACATAATATCATACACAGCATCATACAATAGGATTTAAGGGCACATATCCTAACAATATGTTGGTACAACCGAATGTGACATTGGAACCATCAAATGTGAGAAAAAAAAAAAGGAAACCACCAAATGTGACAAAAGAATAGTCACATATGATAGAACTGCACAATGTGAAAATGGAATAATCAAATGTAAAAAAAAAAAAAATAAATAAATAAAGGAACTACCGAATGTGAAAAAGTACAGTCACATGTAATGTTGGTACTGCGGAATGTGAGGCTGGTACCATAAAATATGAGGAAAAAAATAAGAGAACCAACGAATGTGACAAAAGTACAGTCACATGCGATATTAGTATTGTGCTTTGTGAGACAAGTACCATAAAATGTGAGGAAAAAAATAAGGAAACCACTGAATGTGATAAAAGTACAGTTACATGTGCTGTTGATACTGTGCAATGTGAGGATAGTATCATAAAATGTGAGAAAAAAATAAGGGAATTACCGAACATGACAAAAGTACAGTCACATGTGATTTTGGTACTACACAATATGAGAATAGTGCCATCAAATGTAAGAAAAAAAATAAAAGAACCACCAAATGTGGCAAAATACAGTCACATGTGATATTGGTATTGCAAAATGTGAGGATGGTACAATCAAATATGAGAAAAAAAATAAAGGGACCATTGAATATGACAAAAGTATTGTCATATGTGATGTTAGTACTGCGCAATGTGAAGCTGATATCATAAAATGTGAGAAAAAATAAGAGAACCATCAAATGTGACAAAAGTACAGTCACATGTGATATAAGTACTACGCTTTGTAAGACTGGTATCATAAAATGTGAGGAAAAAAAAAGGAAATCACCGAATGTGACAAAAATACAGTCACATGTGATGTTGGTACTACGCAATATGAAGTTAGCACCATAAAATGTGAGAAAAAAAATAAGGGAACTACCGATGTGACAAAAGTACAGTCACATGTGATGTTGGTACTGCACAATGTGAGGATGATACCATCAAATGTGAGAAAAAAAAATAAAGGAACCACCGAATATGATAAAAGTATAGTCACATGTGATGTTAGTACTGTGCAACGTGAGGATGGTACCATCAAATGTGAGAAAAAAAAAGAAACCACCGAATGTGACAAAAGTACAATCATATGTGATGTTAGTATTACACAATGTAAGAATGGTACCATTAAATGTGAGAAAAAAATAAATGAATTACTGAATGTGGCAAAAGTATAGTCACATGTGATGTTGGTACTACACAATGTAAGGATAGTACCATCAAATGTGAGAAAAAAATAAGAGAACTACCGAATGTGACAAAAGTACAATCACATGTGATGTTAGTACGACACAATGTAAGAATGGTACCATTAAATGTGATGTTTTTTTTTTTTTTTTTGAGAAATACGATAAACATTTTATTAATCCGAAGAAATAGCAACTACATCCTGGTTGAGAGCTTGTTCAAGGAAACAATGAACCTCTTCAACCCAAATAGACAATTCTGCAATGCCTAAAGCATGTCTTGCAAGTATATGGGCTGGCCTATTGCCATTACGACTAACATGTGAAAAATCTACACATCTAAAAGAATGAGACACGGCAACTGAACTATAGACTAGCGCTGCAACTGATGAAGGAGGAGGAGACAGATCCTAGTACCATTAAATGTGATGTTTTAGTAACATGATATAGCGGTTTACCAGGGAGTACCGTACCTTCCAAAAAAAAGAGAGGTGCTGTATAATTATCCCTAAGAATAATAGGGATATATAAGGTTAATATTTTACTTATATTAAAAAAACTAATATAATAATAAATGAATATGAATAATGGTTGTAGTGACTTGTTGGGTAAGTTTAATTCTCAAAAAAAAAAAAAAAAAAAAAATTTCATTATAATATTTATTTTAACTATAAATTGATACAACCCGATACCAAAAGCAATCAAATTATTCTCATTGTTCATTCACTCGCACACTCTTTCTCTCTCCTTTTTCTTTCGCTTTCGTATTCTCCGATCGCCTAGGGTTTGGGATCACCGAGATAGCACAGTAAGCTAAATCTTCAGCAGCCATGGCGGCTACAATGGTGAGCTCGGCGGGTGGGCTACTGGCTATGCTCAACGAGACGCACCCCTCGCTCAAGCTCCACGCTCTCTCCAACCTGAACAATCTTGTCGACAACTTTTGGCCCGAGATCTCCACCAGCGTTCCCATCATGTACTTTCTCTCATTCTCTCCTCAACTTTCTGTTCTCGCTTGGATTTCTCTTTGATTAGGGTTTCGGTTCTTGTTGCTCTCGATCTGTAGATTTAGAAAGTTAAATGTTTTAATTTTGTTTCCTGTAGTTTATTGAATTCTATGTTTTCCATGTGGTTTTGGTTTTTCATTGTGGAAGAAGAAGAAAAAAAGCTGCAAAAGTTTAAATCTATTATAACCAAGCAACCCAACCTTTAATTTAACTCTTATTTTCTAGTTTTATGACTAGGGTTCTTGAAGCTGTGAGAGAAATTTGTATTTGTATTTTTATTTTTTGGGTTGAAATTGGTTATCTGATGGGAAATTAGGAAGACTTAATTTGAACATTAATGTTAGGGGATATTGTTATTGTAATGTTTGCATAACTGAATAGAATGGTAATTTCCTAAGTGGGTTATGCTTCAGGTGCAGCATCTGATGTTTGGTAATTTATTGGCCAATATATAACAAATGTTTAGTCTGCTGTGAAGTAATGGAAGTAGTGATACCTAAATCTTTCAGGTTTTTTTTTTTTTGTCAACTCACCGAGTTTTATGGTTCCAATTAGGTAAATAAGATTTGTCTAACATGTTTAGAAAGATAAATTTCTGGTTCCCAATTTGTTGTTTAGAGTCAGGCTTCAAGGAGTTGGAGGAGGTATGATTTTGCTCTTCCCTAATGAGAAAGTTGCCGTAGCTGTTTCCAATAATTCTCTCAAATATTGAGCGTCTAAAAGCATGTGTTCTTATGCTGCCTTATTTCTGTATGATGCAAAATAAGTCTGAACACTAATGGAGCTAATAAAAAAGTATGAAGAACAATGAAAAAAGATATTCATAAAAAGATAGCTGTTGAATTATAATAATGGTCCTGTGCACTGTAATGCCCTTTTATTCTAATTCCCTCTGAAATTATTTTGGATTTCAACACTGCATCTTCAAATTAAAACCAGCAAGTTAAATTGAATTGAAGAATGCTATATAAATGGCCTACAAATTTAATTGAAGTAAATGGACAGAAATTCCAAATATCTTTGATTTGTGGGTTGAGGTAATTAATGCTGGGACCATGATTTTGATTATTACACACTTGTATAAATCTCTCAGATATTCTTTTAAGAAATTACACTGATTCTTGCCCTTGGGCTTGGGGTACATTTTTTCAGCAGTTATAGTTAGTGTTTACAGATTCACAAATTTTCATTTTAATATGGTTTCTCTTTGTGCTTTGATTGTTTTTGTTATAATTTGGTGTCTGATGGGGATGTAGAGCTTAGGATGAAAACTTTCTTGGGAATTTTAATATTAGAGATTGTATGGTGAAAATCCTAAATGGAATAGGAGTTTCAAACTGTATCACTGATGTGTGGTAATCATTCGACTAATATAGATTTTTGGTTATGTAATCAACAAACTTGGTCAATTAATAGTAATGGACTCTTTCAGTTTTGGTTGGATTTTTGCACCAATCTCAGAAGTTGATATTCCGTTTGGTTGTAATGTCACTCCCAGATGTTTGACCAATGTATATTGTTGGGTAAACTTGATATGCTGATTGAGTTGTGATTGGTCTGCTGGATTGACTAGGAAGAATGGATACTATAAGTTAGCTGTGTGTTTGTGTGGATTCGCATATAGCTGTGTATGTATTATAACTTATCCATATACCAAATCTGTCTCAGTGCTTCCTAGGTTTGATATAATTAATAGGTCCCTAGCAGGAATGTTGCAATAGGTATTCCTGTAATAACCCTCAGTGATTGCATCCATAGGCATGTTAGTAATGAATCATGGATTTCTCAATTGCTGCCAGTCACAGGCCACCTAACTCAAAATAGGAATTTTCACTAGTGACTTTTATTTGGGATTTCATTTATCTTGATTCTGCCCTTGACATCTCTGCTATGCTAGCTAAAAAGCTATACAATAATGGATCTCAAGAGAAGTTAGGGACCAAAAAAAATCTTGAGAAAGGATTTATGAGTATGTCAAGCATGACAGGAAGCACTTATAGCAATGCGCTCTCCTCTGTAGTGTCATTCTTTACTATTTCAATATTACATATTAATAAAAATACCATTCTACTCTATTTCACTCTGAAATTATTTTGGATTCTACACAGCATCATGAAATCAACACAGTAATTTAAATTGCATTGAAGTGTTTGCAACTTTATATTAATTGCCTGAAATTTTAAGTGAAATATTATTTATGGACAAGAAGCCCATTTTTTTTTATAGATTTAATCTTCCTGCTTTTCTTTTAAGCAATTACAATGTCTCCCCTCCGATTTGTTGGAAGGCTTTTTTTTTTTTTTTTTTTGATAAGTAATAAGAATAGTATTAATCATGAAGAAAGAAAAAATAAAGCAAGTGCAAGGTGTTCATGACGGTGAACACAAGAAAAAGCAACAAACAACAACAAAGATAGAAAAAGCAGCATAGGGGATAATACTAAGGGAAGAAAGAAACTCAATGATGGAAGAACAATTTGAAGAACCCCAGCGATGGCTTCAATATGAAACTCTCATTTTTGACATTATTTGACAGCTTCTTATTTGATTTTAGGCATTTTGTCTTTTATAATTTAATAGTTGTATTGGTTTTCTTCTTTAGAAATGACAGTTTATGGTACATTGTAATGCAGAGAAAGTTTGTATGAAGACGAGGAGTTTGATCAGCATCAGAGACAACTTGCTGCACTGCTTGTGTCAAAGGTAGGAGACTAATGTTGTTCTCATGTTTTCTTTCCCTGGCAAACTAGCATCTCTATCATTGCTTTAAGCCCCGTATGTTGTTGCTTTTACGAAATCTATTTTCTTCTGCACTCTCTCTGGATGAGACCCTTCTCATCCAGATACATTGGGTTGGTAAAAGAACAAAAAAAAAGGCAATGATTATTTATTGGGTAACATACTACTGGCTAATCAGAGCATTAGTGAACTAGCAACCAGGATAATCTGTTAGGTAGATTTGGAAGTTTAGGTGGTTGTCTATTGAGCATCTTTCCTATTTCTGCCTTTTACTGCTTGAATATATATTTCTTTTTACAACTGTTCTCTTACAAGACATGGAATTTTTTTCCTCCTTAGGTCTTCTACTACTTAAGTGAACTAAATGATTCATTGTCTTATGCACTTGGAGCGGGTTCTCTATTTGATGTTTCAGAAGATTCAGACTATGTTCATACTCTTCTTGGTAAGAGTTATCATCTGTCTTTGTATTTCAATCATGAAATTGATTCAATTATATTAAGTGGATGTAATATATTTTAAGTTGAATTAATTTTATGATCAATATGCTTAGATTATCATTTTTATTTTTTGCTCCTATCCACAGCTAAAGCTATAGATGAATACGCCAATCTTAAGACTAAGGCAGCAGAATCAAATGATGAAGTGGCAATGGTGGACCATAGACTAGAAGCAATTGTGGAGAGAATGTTAGATAAGTATGAAACCTCCACTCTTTTAATTAAATGTGACACCTTAGGTCTTTAAGCTATCTTACAATTTCTTCATTATAGGTGTATTGCTGATGGGAAATACCCACAAGCTATGGGCATTGCAATTGAATGCCGAAGATTGGATAAACTTGAGGAAGCAATCACCAAGAGTGATAATGTTCATGGGACATTATCTTATTGTATTAATGTCTCACATTCCTTTGTTAATCTTAGAGAATATCGGCATGAGGTGAGTAGATTGGTGTGCTAGTGTGTTGGATATTTATAGTTTGTATTTCTGTACTAGCTATTGGACCTCTGTATTGGATCTCAGTCCAAGGGATGAGTGACAGACGTCAATTCTTGTTTTGTTGTTTCTCCAGGTTTTGCGTCTCCTCGTTCAAGTGTATCAAAAGCTCCCATCTCCTGATTATTTGAGTATCTGTCAGTGTCTTATGTTCTTGGATGAACCTGAAGGCGTTGCAAGCATACTGGAAAAGCTTCTACGCTCTGAAAATAAGGATGAAGCTCTCTTGGCATTTCAAATAGCCTTTGATCTTGTAGAAAACGAGCACCAAGCATTTCTCATAAAAGTGAGAGATTTCCTTTCAACTCCCAAGACTCAATCTTCAGAACCAGTGCAGCCTGCATCTGTTGAACCAGAATCTGCTCAAAATGAAAGTTCTACCACTCCAGAGGATGTTCAAATGACCGATGGAAGCTCTGCTTCTAATCTGAATGTGCATGAAACTGATCCAAATGAAGTAATGTATGCTGAGAGGTTGACCAAGGTCAAGGGAATTTTGTCAGGAGAGACGTCGATACAGTTGACTCTACAATTCTTGTACAGTCATAACAAGTGAGGCAGTTGGTTTCTTGCTGTCTTTTTAATTTCTTAGTTTCTATGCAAATTTGCATCTCTTAGAAACAAATAATGATTAGGTTCTTACTCTCTGTTGGCTGTGATTTGCGTACAGATCGGATCTTCTTATCCTAAAGACAATAAAGCAGTCTGTTGAGATGAGAAATAGCGTCTGTCATAGTGCAACAATCTATGCTAATGCAATTATGCATGCGGGAACTACAGTTGATACCTTTCTTAGGGAGAATCTGGTGAGTCAGATTTTGTGTTTTGCAGTTTTTGTTCTGTGATGATATATTATTTGTTATGTATACTTATCACCCCCTTTATTTTTTTTTAAATTGTCAGGACTGGTTGAGCAGAGCCACAAATTGGGCTAAGTTTAGTGCAACTGCAGGTCTAGGTGTTATTCATAGAGGCCACCTGCAACAGGGGAGGTCACTAATGGCACCTTACTTACCTCAGGGTGGGGCTGGTGGTGGTGGCAGTCCATACTCGGAAGGTGGAGCACTTTATGCTCTGGGTCTTATTCATGCCAACCATGGGGAGGGCATCAAACAATTCCTTCGAGATAGCCTGCGTAGTACTAATGTGGAGGTGCTTATTTTAAAACAATGGTAGCATATTTCAGAGCCAAGGAAATTTAATTATCACTAGTGTTTATATTGGGATTTTTGGGTGCAGGTTATCCAACATGGTGCATGCTTAGGTCTTGGTTTAGCAGCTCTAGGAACTGCTGATGAGGATATCTATGATGACATAAAGAATGTTCTCTACACTGACAGTGCTGTTGCTGGCGAAGCTGCTGGCATCAGTATGGGTTTACTTATGGTTGGAACTGCAAGTGAGAAGGCAAGTGAGATGCTTGCTTATGCACATGAGACACAACATGAGAAGATCATTAGGTAAAGTTCGATTTTGTGATCTGGTTGTAGGACTGAGGAATCTCTGTTCATTGTTTTACCTCTTGTTTATATGGTGATTGTATTTTGCAGGGGGTTAGCGCTGGGAATAGCTCTTACTGTTTATGGAAGAGAAGAAGAAGCAGACACTCTAATTGAGCAGATGACTCGGGATCAGGATCCAATACTACGTTATGGTGGTATGTACGCATTGGCACTGGCCTATGGGGGGACAGCAAACAATAAAGCCATTCGACAGCTACTGCACTTTGCTGTATCAGATGTGAGCGATGATGTAAGGAGGACTGCTGTTCTAGCCCTTGGGTTTGTCCTGTACTCTGAACCAGAGCAGGTTGGTTGTTTCTTGTTTCTTCCATTGATTTGCTTCCTGATCTTGCTTTTGCCTTTTTTGTTCTCAATGCAACTTGAATGAATGTTTCATCCTCTTCTTTTTGCAAGCTTTTTTCCCCCTTGTTTTTCCCTTTAATCTTTTATCTTTTATCTTTTTTTGAATATTTTTAATTTTGTATATATATATATATATATATATATATGTATATGTATATGTTTTTTTTCCACTGTTTATAAGTTCTCCTGATGAACTGCTGCGGATCTCACTTAAACTGCAGACTCCTAGAATTGTCTCATTGCTGTCTGAGTCTTACAACCCTCATGTTCGATATGGTGCGGCTCTTGCAGTGGGCATTTCCTGTGCTGGTACTGGGTTGAGTGAGGCTATATCTTTGCTAGAGCCTTTGACATCAGATGTTGTTGATTTTGTCCGTCAAGGTGCACTCATTGCAATGGCTATGGTTTTGGTCCAGATTAGTGAAGCCAGTGATTCTCGTGTTGGAACATTCAGGTATTGTGTTAGTATTATTTGCGTTTATCTCCAACTTTCAGTTAAATTTTATGTCTCTAACATCTCTTTTAATTCTAGGCGACAATTGGAAAAAATAATTCTGGATAAGCATGAAGACACCATGAGCAAGATGGGTGCAATCTTAGCCTCTGGAATTCTTGATGCAGGTGGAAGGAATGTAACCATAAGGCTGCTTTCCAAGACAAAACATGATAAAGTCACTGCAGTAGTTGGTCTAGCAGTTTTTAGCCAGTTTTGGTATTGGTATCCCCTTATATATTTCATAAGCTTGGCATTCTCACCCACTGCTTTTATTGGACTGAACTATGACTTGAAAGTTCCGAAGTTTGAGTTCTTATCACATGCAAAACCATCACTTTTTGAATATCCTAAACCAACTACCGTTCCCACAACTACTTCTGCTGTAAAACTTCCCACAGCAGTTCTGTCAACATCAGCAAAGGCCAAAGCTAGGGCCAAGAAAGAAGCTGATCAGAAGGCAAATGCTGAAAAGTTATCTGGGACAGAATCTTCCAATAGCGGGAAAGGAAAATCATCTAGTGAGAAGGATGCAGATTCTATGCAGGTATGTGTCATTCATTGCTTTGTCGCCATTTTTTAGCCTTTACCATCTTTACTAAGATGATGTTATAAAATATGAATTGTTCAATGAAGTCAAGTTTTGAACTTAGAATTGGTGGTTTTAAAGCTGTTTCATGACTGATGCCAACTTTTTCAATTCTATGACCAGGCTCAATTTAAAATGTAAATTAATAAAATGTCATTATGATATAATATCAAATTGTTTTGAGATAAGATGGTTTAACCCTAGAGCAAAAAAAAAAAAAAAAAAAAAAAAAAAAAAAAAAAAAAAAAAAAAAAAAAAGAAAGCAAAATGATCTGTTATGACTTTTGACCAGACTCAATAACTTGCAAAATTGGTTAGATTTTGGCATCACATAATTGTTCTTTCCTACCTTCTGCATGCCAGGTTGATAGCTCACCAGAGAAAAAATCAGAGCCTGAGGCTTCTTTTGAAATGCTGACCAACCCTGCCAGGGTAGTTCCTGCTCAGGAGAAATTTATTAAATTTCTGGAGGATAGCAGATACGTGCCAGTGAAGTTAGCACCTTCAGGGTTTGTTTTACTTGGAGACTTACGTCCCAGTGAACCTGAGGTACTCTCTCTTACGGACACGCCGGCAACTGCATCATCACCTGCTGGTGGAGCAGCTGCAACAGGACAGCAGGGTCCTGCATCAGCCATGGCAGTTGATGAGGAACCTCAGCCTCCTCAGCCTTTTGAATACACGGCATGATTCTGGTGTTCATTTATTTCTTTCTTTGGGTGGGAAAATTCACTTGATGCACAGAAACTCTGGTGGTGCTCTATGATTGAAGACAAAATTGTGCCAGTAATTGTGCACTGCATCGTTCTGGGTAACCAAAGTTAAAGTTTGCAGGAATTTTTTAAACGGAAGAAGAGGAACCTGAAAAGCTTTTTTTTTTTTCTTCATAAATTAACATGTATTGTATTTAGTATTTACAACGAAAAACCAATCTGTATGACTACTTAGGGTTCATTACTTCCATTCCATGTGTTGAGGATTTTGGATTCCGAATTGTTCTATGTCATTTACTCGAGTGAAATTATTTGCAAAAAGAATAGTCGCAGACAAAATAAAAATAAAAATAAAAATAAAAATAATAATAATAGCTTGCCTCTCGTGAATCACCGTCATTCTTTTCTTTCACCACCCCCTTTTTTGGGTCCCCTTGAAAAAAAAAAAAAAAAAAAAAAAAGCGTTGTAGCTAATTGACATTGGATTCCTTCGCCGCCAAACATTAGGGCATCAATTAGTAATAATGACAGTTGCAATCACGTCATGTGCGTCACTCACCTCAAACGATACCACAATGAAAGAGTGCAGAGCCCGTTTTGTCAAGTTAGAGCTTTTTGGGCCTTAAAAAACACAAATCACGTCGGAAGCTTGAATACGTGGCATATACATGGTATAGTTTTTAAATTGTGCTTTTTTTGTTGTTGTTATTTTTTAAACGTGAAAATGCATCCTTGAGAGCTACCTACTACAGTTTGGTAAGAACGGCATGTAAATTCATGTTTTACACTTCTAATAACATATTGTCATATCTTACTGTACATAATATCTCAATAAATTTATAATTAAGTTGAATTTTTAAATGGGTATTAGAATTGATTGAGTGTGATTGTGTTTATCTTTTAATATATAATATAATAATGTAACATGTTAGAATTAAAAAGGTAAAATTAGAATTTTACACTACATTCTTATTGAATTAATATTTTTTAGAAAAAGCCATGGATGACAGGGACATGCCATCTTCATTTAGGGACCTCTACTGTTTTTTTTTTTTTTACAAGAAAGAAGATGATTTATTAAAATTCTTTGAGCAAACAATTGAATTTCATTTTGCTTGAATAAAATACTCCACAGTTTACAATATTTTTATGCTTCGAATGTTAAAATATTTTCAATTATAATCGTTTTTCTAACGAACGAGATAAATGATATGCCTAGTAACGTTGCGAAAAAGAAAAAAAGGAAAAGAAAAAAAGATAAAGAAATATGAAGATGGGATAATATATTATATATGTAGAACTCAATTCTTCAAGCGTTGATCCATACTATATATAAATCTGATGATATATCACCGCAGTACATCTCACTGGTTTTCTGTTTTTGTTTTTTTTGCTATTTTTTTAAAGGAGAGTACACTTACATATAAAGCTCAAATTTCAGTTGGGAGGGACAAAGCCAAGTCAAAATTGGTAGAGAAATTGACATTTAATTGCCCTATACGATAAAGGATTTATGCCCATGTTTATAAGACTATGAACATGTGGAGCACACGTGACAAAAGATTGCTACCCATGTTTATAACTTTATAACACCCCTCTTGCATGTTCACTTACTAAGAATATTAGAATATGCTTTGTTAAAACCTTGTCAAGGAAAAACTTAGTGGGAAAAAATCAATGGTGAAGGATAAATACTAAAATAATTCTTACGTTGAATTGTCTAATTAAAAGTTAAAACCTTACGAGGGAAATCTTGATAGAAAAAGAAGAAGCAGCGAATAAGAAAGAGTACATTTAATCATTTAAAAAATTACTCACTCTTATGTAAAGCTTCCATTGTCTATGATGAAAAGATCCTTATGTCAACGCATGCCAATGTTGTGCACTATTGTCACTTGATTATATCTGCTTGATATTAATATCATTACTTTTTTCGAGCTCATGTGTATAAAAGAATTTGGATGAAATGTGCTTAGTTTGTCACATTTCATATAGTCTTCTCAAATTTGAGTGATACAAGTAGCATTACTTTCATACAAAGTTGTCAAGCAATTTTTGATTGGAGATAATTCACATGTTTTTCAAATATGTTGAATTACCGCGCGATCTAAGCCAAATGTATTCATGACTTACTTGATGAATTGCGATAACCTTTGAGTGATTTGAGGAAGTAGTAGATATCGTTTGTTTGATAGCACATATACTCCACGGAGGCTATTAGTAGATATCATGAATCAGCATTTTTAGTAGAGAATGTGGTGATCATCATGAAAGACTCGTTACTATTACTCGTGAGGAGTTTTTCATAGTTTAATTTGTTTATTTTTTATTTTTTTTCTTTACATAGTGTTTGTTAGAGTAGATTTCGCACCATAAACTATGTTCATTGATATATAATGTGCTTTCTTAGTTATAATTTTTAAATGCATTTGTATTGTATTTGGTCATTTGATAACTAATAATAAAGTCGTAGTTCAATTTATTTGGAGTGGATTTATCAAACCATTCCTTGCTCATTCATTTTTCCATATTTGCATCAAACATTATAAAACCTTCATTCACCATGCAGGAACACGATAGGTTACAGTAGATTAGATCATGCACATGAGATGAAACTCATACATGTGAAATGATAGATTTGATCATGAAATACTAATTAATATAATTGAATTTGAGGAATTAAATGCCATGATAGATTAGGACTTTGATGAGGTCAATGTTGTGAACAAGTAATTTTATTTCGTTGAAAAATTCACATGAATCATGTCTCCCGTGCATAACAGTCAAAATTCAAGTATGAATCCATTTAGCTTACATCACATGAAATTATGAGGAAATTAAAAATAAAATCTAATTTTCATTCTTAAAAAATCATTCACATGAGACAGATTAGAATCATGCATTTCTCACATGAAATCCACTAGAGAAGTCACGTGAAATAATAATGATTTTTTAAAAGATCGAAAGGACAACAAATAAACAAGTTTGACAAATGAGATAATATGAATGTAACAATCTATTTCTCAAGAAATCACTCATGAAAGTGTAGGAGAGCAAAAGGCCGGCCCATTCCAAGCCCAAGCCGGGCATGGCCGAAGTTAAAATTGGCCCAAGCCAGATCAACACCGACTAAGTGAATGACGAGTTACTATATAGAACAGGTGCAACTTCGGTGGGAATGCTTAAACAAATGCCTATTGTTACTAAGGATGGAAAGTAATGCCTTGGGGGAGCTTGCCAGCTGAACACAAGATTCCGCGTTAGGAACAAGTTACTAAAAAATCATTTCAATAGCAGTGTCATGGGTCTCACTCATGATACATGATAAGACATGCTAGAGTAGTGGCCTAGACCCAAAGAGTCACTCAAGTCCTAGGAGTGGAGGGACCTACACAAGTGCAAGATATTACATCATTATGATGGGTCCACTAGGAGTAGGGTAGAAGAACAAAAGAGGGGATTAGAGTGAGGGATTGGAACCTCACTAGGGAGAGAAACACAAGAGAAAAGTGAGAAACTAGAAAAAAGTGATTAAGAAAGGTGATCTAGTTCAGGACACCCAGAGTGGCACCTCGGCTGTCTGATCTCTTTGGATAGTCAAATTTCTAGCAAGTAATCACCACACAACCGTTCCAAACCATCATTCCTCAGCCAAGCTTTTTTTGGGATCTCCCATTGTGGGTTAAGCTAAGAACAAAGATACAAATTAATTGGAGGTCCAGGCCCAACGAACCCAAGGTCATTGGGAAGCCATCACCACAAAAGTAATTCAGAATATCAATCTTAAAATTTTCACATGATCATGCATTCTCATGCATAATAATTATATTCATTCATTCTTAGGATTGATTATATTCTTTGTGTAAAATCATGATATATAGGTATAAGTTCAAGTTGTTCTTTGATTCGTGTTATGTGTTTCCTTTAAGTTAAATTATTCATTTTAGTATGCCTTGTTAATTTTAGTTTTAGTGGTGAGTGATGAATGTTGACTACATTAATTTCTCTTTTAATTTTTCGTTGTATGTCTTAATTAATAGTATCATGGATGTGCGAGCTTGTTTATATCAGCCATTGTACCCTAAGAGATTAATTCTAGGATCAAGTAGGATGGTTATCTAAAACCTTCTCATGACTCTAAGAGACGTAGATTTAGTCTTATCCATGGCTTTTGTTTATTTATTTTTAATTGTAACTAGGAGAATAAGTCTATGTACTTTAATTTGTTTTAGCTTGTATCTTGAACAAAAATCCATGTAATTTTTTTTTTTTGAATTATTCTTGTAATATTCTCATGTCAATAATTTTTTTAGGGTTTTTTTTAAATATAATCTTAATGATTGACTCTAATTTAAAATCCCTTATGTTAGTAGGGACATATCCATAGTTGATATCCACCATGAGCTTCACATCATTTTGAACCAAAAATACTTGAAAGCTACTACCAAACAGGTCCTAAAATTCTTGATCATCTCGGGTTCTAGTTCTCACATCTTTGCATCCAAATTGAGTTGTTGTATTGGGTTAAATATCAGTTTGACCCATTGGGCAAGGGCAACAAAATTGATGGACATTAAGTGTTTGTTTGGGAACAATTTATTTAGCTAAAATTGAAAAATTTTTGTTGAAAGTACTGTAGATAAATCTAAAAAATAGCTGAAATAGTATAATGAGACCCATGAATAGTATCAAAAAGTACAATAAAATCCATAAATAGTAGCAAAAATAAATTGAATAGTAAAATAATTAAAGAGAGTATCCCATACACTTTGAAAGAGAGAGAGTATCCCATACAATTTTCCATAAATTGTTTGACCCAAAGTTTTAGACTCTGGTCCAGAACGTATGGTATATATATCCCTTTTTTTATTTTATTTTATTTATTATTATTTATGTTTCTTATTTTCCAAGCAAAGTATTGGATGCTGTATTTCTCAAATCATAGCGGCACTCATCAAATGGCCACTTTGAACCCAAAAATATAATGAACCTTATAGATTTTCATGAAAATTTTGAAATCAATAGATCAATCCCTATAGCCAACGGGGGCTTGGCTGAGTGGGTAAGGATCGTTCGCTTCGTGCACCACACCTAGGTTCGATTCTCGCTGCTCGCAAAAGTTCGTTGGTGGGCATCCTTAGTGAGGGTTGGCCTCCTCGCACAGGTGGTATGGTGGGCCCCTCTACGAAAGGGAGCTGGCCCTCTCGCTGCCACCTGGCGCCCTGTTCGGGGGTGTAATATAACCATAAAGACCCCTATTTTTCCATTCTCAAAAAAAAAAAAAAAAAAAGATCAATCCCTATGATTCATTCTAATATATTTATTTCTTTATTTTCTAATTTTAGATATTGAGAAGTATCATAAAATTGTCAACATCAAAGCCAAAATAATACGTAGGACCACCTACGTGAATAGCCTAAATATGTTAAGTGACTCAAAAAAAGAAAAAAAGATGCAACATGTCAATGATATGTTGTTTTGGCCAGGAAAAGCTCCCCTGTAATTAAATAGCCTCAAGAGACAGTACCTGTTTTTAGGACTCCTTACAGTTGCACAAATGTCCATATAGTGACTCATCCAATCTCTCAAAACGGTAAGCCTGCAAACTCATTCTCATAATTTCTCAAAAGAAAATTTTGCCCACAATTGAATGAAGGGTTGTGTTAACGGGCACCGTAAGGTGCCCGTTAACAACACATTTTTTAACCCTTTTTTTTTTTTTATACATTTTTTTGGTTATTTTTTTTTAACTTTTTGCAGTTTTATACTTTTTTTTTATACATTTTTATAACTTTTTGCAGCTTTTTGAATGAATAATATATCTTTAACCAGCACCACATCAGTGTTTGTTAATATTTGCCTTGAATGCGCGCGCACACACGCGCACACACACACACACACACACACACACACACACACACACACACACACACACACACACACACACACGTGATGAAGCCAAGACTTGGACTTAGGGGTGGCGCGCGCACACACACACACACACGATGAAGCCAAGACTTGGACTTAGGGGTGGCTCTACTTCGGATAAGGGGTGGCTCTACTATTGCTTAGCCGCTATTGGCTTTTTCTTTTTTTTTGTTGGATAGGGATAAAATTATTTTGTTTAATTTTTTTTAAAAGGATTAGGTTGTTTGTTTTTGGTGAAATTAATTTATTGGGCATAATATATTTTAGCTTTGATATTGGTCATTTTTGTTGTTGGGCTAATTTTTTGGGACTTGTATACTTTGTTTTAGATTTTAAATCTATAAATTTTTTTATGGCCTTTAAAAGGAGGAAAATGCTAGAGTTACAATTTTTTTAACAAATTGCTGATGTTATAAGTGGTTATTGGTGAGTAAAAAAGTGATGTAAATGGTAGACCTAGATGTAAACTAATAAAAATTTGTTACTTAATAGTTTGTAAAAGTTTTGTAGAAAGTTTGTGGTTATAACATTACTCTTAAAAGAATTAATAGTATTGTTAAGGGGGGCAAAATGTAATTTTATAGGTCAAAAATTGCAAAAATTAGTACTACATATATACTAATATTTAAAAAAAAAAAATTTGGGAGGGGGCATTGCCCCCAAAGCCTATGAGTGGCTTTGTCTATTTATATATTTTAATTATCAGTTTAAAATATTAATTAGTTTTTGGTATTGGTAGCATTCAAATACCTAGTGTCCATTTGAGATCTAATTATTTTGCTGAAATTGAAAGCTTTTTACTGAAAGTACTATAGATAAAGGTAAAAGTTAGCTGAAATAGTACAATGAGACCCATAAATAGTACTAAAAAGTGCAGTGAGACCCATGATTAGTAGAAAAATAAGTTGAATAGTAATAGAGAAATGCTAATGGATACCCTTAGGGCAATTGTTAACAATTTATTTTAGGAAAATTTTTATGGGAAAAGGAAAAAAAAAAATAATTAATGTTTTGACAGTTTTTTCCATTTTTCATAAAAGTGATGTCAAAACTTTCTTAAAATGGATTGTTAACCATTGCCCTAAGGCACTTATTAACATACTCATAATAAAATAAGTTGGCAAAATTAATATTTTCCAAACAGTCCAAAAATCTCTTATTTAATAAGAAACAGGTTTATGCTAATTGGGACCCACCACAATTTAATAAATTTTACAAATAGCAGTCAAAGCCAGGATGCATGTGGGAGGCAGTTTCTTTGTTAGAGTCCACCATTCGTGAGCAAGTAATGAAGGCTCATTTGAAAATATGATAACAATAATCTGTACTCACGGATTTGAAAAATTACAAAAGCTTTCGTTGGAAATTGAAGATTCCTCAGTTTCATCCAATACTATTTAAACAACACCCGCCACCACTACACCCATCGTTATCCAATCCCAACAGCCAAAAAGTGGTAGTGAGCAAGATTGCCTTAAGATCACATCAGAAGAGGAACCAAATTCAACTGCCACTATTTAAGAATGATAACAGTTCACTATTCCAGCAAAAGTTAATGGCATAATATGGAAGACTTCTACCAATGGTGAGTGTGTGTGTGTGTGTGTTTTTTTTTAATTTATAATCTATTTATTTATTTTTTTCCCTCTTTTGGATTTATTTTGGGGTCCTGAACCATGTGAATGTAAATTTTATCTTAGCTATTTGATCTCTGATAGAATTTTGACCCTCTTAAAACCCAATCAGATTAACCTAGTTATTTAGCCAAGTGATTAACTTAGGTAAATTATGAGTTCTAGGTTAACACAAATATATCATATTATGTAAAGTGCGGAAAATAAAAAACACATGATATGATAACCTAGGAAAACCAAACCGATAAAAAACCTGGGGATGATTTAATCTAGCTATTCTCAAGGGAAAACAGAATTCACTATGAAAGAATTGAAATTTATACAATAGCGACTTAGACCACTAACATCCTATTGCTACCTCGAGTAGGAAACTTACTACCACGACCACGTGGCAGCTCCGACTCCACGGATTACTTCTTTCCTGAATTCACAACAAGCACAAGCACTCCCGCTTGTATATCTTTAAGTTCTTGAATCTACAACTGAATGATAACCAAGTTCTTGACATCAATCTTGAGTTTGGAAAACCTTAGTGTATGTGAAGGCAAACACCTCTAGATCTCACAAAAGAATCGCACACACAGCATAAAGAACTCTCCTAAAACGTGGCTAGGGTTTTCCCTTTTATACTTAGGGCAAAACATAAAACCCTACACGTCAAACGGGCTTGGGCTGAGTTGGAAATTCTGCAGAAAAAACCATCTGCACGACTTTCGATCGGTCGAGTCTAATTCTCGATCAATCGAGCCAAGCAGATTTGCACAGTAACTTCTGCAGTAACTCGATTCCAACTTTACATAAAAACCACATACTTTGAGCAAATTTTAACAAGACTAAAATCGTTTTGATCATGGTTTGCCAACCTTACAAAATGAAGTTTTAATACGTTAGTTCCTAATTCCTTAGAACCTAACAAACTCCCCCTTTGGCAATCCGTGACAAAACACAAACTTAACATAAAGCTCAAAGTTTACAAAAAGAACAGTCCATTACAAACCAATAGCCCAATTAAAACAAATTCAACCTAACTACTATCTATTAGTTGCAAGTGTAGACAGCAGCACAATTGAATCAACCTGTATATTCCTGTAACACTTAACAAACACATAAACACATATGTGGAAAATACAAGTAAAAAGAAACTTCTTGATTTCACATAACACAAAATAAAAACATATATCATGAATAACCTCATAAATATAAATTAATAAGCAATGTAACATAATGTGAAACAAAAAACATATACAATCAATGTATCTCCTCCTATCATGGACAACTCAAAAAAAATATCATGAGCCAAAACGATAAATATAACATGAAGCACCTAGATACAATCTAAAGACCTAGATACAATCTAAAGGCTCCACAACTCCACAAAAACACAAAACTCAAAACTCAAGTATCAAAATCTCCCCCTAAAAACAAAATCTCCTCTACCACAATGTACTCCCCCCTTTTTGTGACGAATTGCCAAAGGGCACTCATTCATCACCAAAAGGAGGTGGCAGAGGAGAACGTCGAAGACTCTCCAAATCTGCTCGCAAAGCACGGAGCTCATCAAGCATGTCCACCAGAAGCTGACCATGAGCCGCTTGGACGGTCATGATAGTATCCAACAACCAACGAATATCAGAATCATCCGAAGGTGAAGGTGGAGGAACTGTTGCAACAGTAGCAGTCAGATCAACAGACGTCTCTGCCGTAGAAGTACTTGCAGAAGAGGGAGGAGGAGGAAGAGTGACATTGGAAGGCTCAACTCTAGGACGCTT